>JAFBJS010001045.1:45743-81325 GCA_016785265.1 Paraplagusia blochii | reverse complement strand
CTAATCACCTCATTCCTGATCCTGTCCATCCTTGTCTCTCCTAAAGAGAATCTCAGCATCTTTAACTCCCCCACCTCCAGCTCTGTCTCCTGACTCTACCTATTCCAATGTCTATAGTCCATCCATCATGCCTGGTCTCACATCTGTCCTGTAAACCAATGATTCTCAACTGGTCTCACTCTGGGACCCACATTTTCCTGTGGTCATTAAGTTGCAACCTACTCTCATAGAATTCAAACCAAGCGAATTAATTAAAAAAACAAAACAAAACAAAAAACACTTCCTAAATGCCCCTTTCAAAATAAGAGATTTTTCAAAAATTAAACACAGGCTCAACAGCTGATTCACTAAATTTAGATTTTTGACCAGCTGTTTGCGACCCATTCAGAACAGCTCCACGACCCACTTTTGGTTTGGGACCCACCAGTTGAGAACCTCTGCTATTAACCCTATTTATAGTAAATATTAATAACCGCCATGAAATCACCATGTGTTGGACATGATTTTTCAGTCATGCAACTGTCTGGTGATTGGGCCCAGACGGAATCAATTTATTCAGCTTGTTGACCACATGCCAACCAAGGCTACTGGTCCAATACTTGACTATAAAAGTCCAGTCCAAACATTAGGTCATTATCAAAAAGCCAACTTTTCCCAAGTTTTTCTGGAGTATAATTTACGTTAATTGTGCTATGTGGGATCTGGCCTAGATATAGGAAAATCTAATTGACGTTTTAGGTTTTGGTATGAAATATGGGATGGATGAACCAACAGGGGGATCAGGATAGTGAACCCCACAACAAATAACTGTTAACGGAAAGAGCTTTAAAGCTATTATTCCCAGCGTTATTTGATTGTTTCGCTGATTGGATTTACTTGAAAGCAGCTCATTAACAATCGTATACGTGTTTATTTACTCTGAACGAGAGTTGATCTGGGTAGCTCGGTGGTCCGTTTGTAAGCCGACTGTTAGCGAGCTCATTCGTTCAGAGCTTTATCGTCCCTGTTCAATAAGGTTTTATTGCTCAAAGTGGTTTACAGTGATGAACGAAGCACCGTCGGGGAGACAAGAGAGGAGAGAGGGGAGAGGAGAGAGGGGAGAGGGACTGTGACTGATTAGCTCTGTTGACTAACGTGTTAGCAGGTAGTTCCGGGGGTTAGGGGGTGGGGGGGTGTCTGGGGGTTCATGTGGTGACTCCTTAAAGAGTTTTTGTTTTTAGAGAGTGACAAGTTTCTCTCATACTCTCCATGTGCAGCACGTTGACTCAGGATTATATCATATTTCTCAAGTACAAGCGTCCATCAAAGAACACCGTGTAGCGTTACCTCCTTGATGCTGTAACTCATCCTGTGTGTTACACAAACCAGGCTGTCACTGGGACGGGAGATGATGCATGTACATGTTTACTGCGTGGTAAAACACGATTACGTCCCTCTTCAGGGGAAAGACGATAGTGTAAAGACGTCAATATGAAGACAAGTCATAAAATGTCAACATGAGAAGCTGCAGTAATATGGGAACGTAACCAGGAGGGCGGAGGAGGAGGAAGAAAAAACTCTCAATACGCAGTCATATCGAACGCACACAGCTTTAGAGTCAGGACTCAAAACTGGACATATTGACCTTTAACTGTGAGTAAATGTCAACAAATTTACAACTACATTAAAGAGAATTACTTTGATTTAAGCAAAATTTTAACTTCATGGACACATCAATGGTTTTGCATTTAGTTTTAAAAGTAGTTTTAAAAGACTATTTTGATTTGTGAACATTTCAGCTTTTTCCATTTATTTTTAAATCCATAGACCTTAGTTGTGCAAAACATTGTACAAATATCCTAAAAGCCTATTGTCTATTGTGATATTCAGACATGTTATTTGTCATTTTTTTTTCTTTTGTTTGTTCCTAAACTGCCTGAATGAGCACGGAGATTTTTGCAGATCTTTTCTTCCATTCACTTCTGTTTTCTAATTACTGAACATATTCATATTCAAGGTATAGAAACAAATGTTTGGGAAAATTTGTCTGAAAGGTACTTAACATAGAAATGTGTACAAATTTTGTTAATATATCAAAAAGTATTACAAAAATAGGTAAAAGTGGAAAAAAGTAAAAATGGTAAAAGTGTGATTTTGGTTACATTTTCTAAAAATTATCAAAAAGTTCACATTTTCTACCATTTACTCAATTAGTTTTTTGCTCATTGACATATATAAATATAGATAAGGAATAAAATATTTTGCCACCTGTGCTTTCTTCAATTTCTTCTTCATTCTAATGCCTGGTACCTTCAAGGAGATTTACCTGAACAACACAATGTACGGGAAAACATGCATTGCCTTAAAGCACTGTTTTTGTCTGTACGATGCCGTAGCTATTGATGCATGAACTGAAATGATTTTGGTTACTATCTAGGGAAATAGCTAGATATCAGCTCTGAGATTAAACTCTTACGAACTCTTTTTGTTGTTATCATTATATTTGTCCAAACTAATGTATTATTGATGAAACCAGGCATTAAAATGAACAAATAATGGAAGAAAACAGCAGGGAGGTCCAATCATTTTTCCACGACTGTATGTGAAAACGCTTGAGTTTGTCTTTATTATGGTAAAATGATAGATGATCTCACTGACGAGTGAACATTTTCCAACATCTTCAGCAACAATGTGGGTTAATGAATGATTAATGAATTTGCAGAATTTGTGAAAATATTCAAAACGCATTAAACCCGCTGTGAAACGTCACGCAGCCACAGCTGGAACTGCAGGAAGAGACCGATAGACAGGAATAAAGCCTTCGCTTGTGAGATTCCAGTGTCCTTGTGTACAGGCAGGTGTGTCCTGTGGCTGCTCTTTAACCCTCTGGCTCCACCGGCTCATCAAGATCATATTTTACGGGTGTCACGTTCAAAGCCTCAGGGTGGAGACGCCGCGGTTGTTTACTGTACCTAACAGTGGGTCAGACCAGTGAACAAACATCCCGGGATTCTCTGCTCCGGCCTCTACTCTATAACTGCCTCCCTCTCCTTCCCTCTCCACCTGCACATCTCCCTGGTGTCCACCTGCTCCACTTGAGCTCCGGCTGTCAGTCTTGGTTCATGCAGTGGAGTGAGGAAAAACACAGCTCTGTGGGCCGGGGGCGGGTGACGGGTGTCAGTCAGCCGGGAATACCAAACTGGGATTTTGGAAGGTAGAAATGCAGAGGTATCTTCGGAAAAAAATTCTCCAAAAATAAAAAGTTACTGAGAAGGTGTGGAAAGGTTGGAGAGTCAACTGGTCTCTAAATCATGAGCCACTGATGAAATGCATGAGAGGGTCAAAAATGTCAAAGACAGACGATGTACTTCCAAATGTATCCAAACGTCTCTTAACTCTCTAACAACTGTGGCAGATTTTTTTTTGTTTTTACGGTAAACAACTTTTAAATCAAGGTAAACATCAGACTTGTATGCAATCCGTTCAATCATTTATGGCTCTCTGTTTGTGTTTCATCTCTATCCCCTCAACAAATAACTTTAGAATGTATCTTTTTATTTAAGTCCACAGCAGCAGGTTTTGACATGAAGTCAAAAACTTTGACCAGAATTCTGTGAAGAAACAATTCTCCAATAGAAAGACTGAAGTCTTAGACTTCAACAGAGAAATTGTTAAGAAGACGTTCAATTGTTATTTTCCTCTCAACGACTTTCTTTGGAAGGAAGGAAATCAAACTCCTTGTCATTGTGACATTGTGATTCACTCCACTGCACACAACCAAATGTCACCTCTGTATTTAACACATCACCAAAGTGAACAGTGGGCAGGTTTGAGCGCCCGGAGAGCAGTGAGTGGGGACGGTGCCATGTTCAGTGGACCTCAGTGGTAACCTTGCAGTTGGTGGATTCGAACCTGGAGCCCGACGGATCCCAGTCTGGTTCCTTGTCAGTCTGGACCACTAGGCCACCACTGCAACTGTATTGGTGTATTAAGTGAAGTTTTTCTTTAGTTTGGAGCCTCTTTTACCACCCCAGTTTTCATTTATGGTTTTACTTCTATAAAATTAAAAAAATAAACCTTTGTCTTTTCCTGAATGTTCTCATCAGTGAGGCTAAGTTTATGATCTACCTAAAGTGTAGGGACTGACTGCAGGGGGACGTGGGGATGCTTGTTGCTGTGGTCCTGTGAAGGCCAGGCTGAGGCTGGAGATTTGTTTCCACAGGATCACAGGTAACAATGATATATTTGAATAACTGTGGACTCAAGACACCATACAGTGCCAGGTGTTGGACGGCGAACTGCAGTTTGCACAGTTTCCTCTTCGTGATTTGGATGCAAGTCCACGCCAACGTTGGTCTTTCTACTCACAGTGGATCACAAATGTCGCCTTGTTTTATTTTTTTTATCTTTGTACCAATGGTCAATAAAGTTTTCTTCCAAAAATCCAAAGAAATCTTCTCTGTCCTTATCATTTCTTCCCTTCATCTGTCCTCACCATTCCCTTTTACTCTCAACCCTAGTGTCTCCTGGTTCTTTTTTTTTACTCTTACAACTTCTTTTCTTTCTTTTCTTTTTTTCTCCTCATCCTTTTCCTCTCACGTCTCCTCCTGTATATTCTGGTCCCTCATCTGATCCTCCATTTGTTCCTGTCCTACAGCTTCCTCTTACATTTTTTGGATGTGTTTAAGGACCAAGGTGAGCACCTTCTAGTCACTGAGACAGTCAGAGAAGATTAAAAATTGGATTTAGATGAAAAACAAATCAGTGTTGTACTGATAATGAGAGGGAACTCATGTCTCATCATTTTGGAGTAATTTGGAAAAAAGATGATTCAGATTCATCAGAGGAATTCAAATCCAATCAGTCCTGAAACATGAAAGTCGTTTTTTTTTTTCTTTCTCTTTTTTTTTTCTCACTGCCTGATGACGGGTTCGAAATCCTCTTTCAGGAGTGGTGGCTAAATCTATTTGTGGAAAAAAGTGGAAATTCCATTTTCTAGGAACTGTGGGCGAATCCTTCCGTCTATTATTCTTCTGTCATTGACAGTAATGAACGTCAGGTTCTTCCTGAAATACACCTAAATATCTCCGCCGAGCCGTCGCCTAACCATGTGTGGACGCCCGTTTGCCAAATGAAAACGCTGACTTTTTGATATGCAAAAAAAAAAAAAAAACTCCTGATGCTGCGGCGGTGCTGAAATATGCACAGTTTCACCTCATTTGGCTTCTTTCTTCTGCAGGAAGGAACAATGTGTTGTGCTCCTGTAGCCTCACTCACTTTTCCACACCGGCGCTTCAGTCACTGTCAATGTTTTCTCCAATTGGCTCCACATTACTCTTTGCCTCCATCCCTCCATCTTCATCTCTCCGTGCCGTTGCTCGCTCTTTTTCCTCCACCTCTTTTATCTCCACTCACCTCAGCTTCATTGAACCTTTCTCTCCCACTCTTCTTCAGATCCTCTACCTTTGTCTTTACCTCTAGAAGTTTTTCTTTTTTCGTTTTTGACTTTGTTACTTTCTGCTAACGTTCATCTTTCTCCTCTTTTTTTTCAATTCCCTCCTTCCACATAAATGCATTTCATCCTTTTACTCCACATCCAGCTCCCTGCTCATCATTTTTGAATCTTTTAAAACAACACCCTGTCCTACGGCACAGTACACACATACACACACAAACACACACACACACACAGACACACACAAGCAGCGCTCTTCCCTCACTCTGATGTTTTCCTTCCTCTTGCCGTCATCTCGGCGCGTGATTCCCTCTGCATCGCTGCCAATTCTCCAGTATTTGTGCCAAATACATAAATGTATTCCCTCGTGACTGAGACACAAACTGTATATTTACAGTGTGTATATGTGCTGCAAATACTTAAACATACCATAGGCAGACAGCAGCTCACTGACACACAACAAACGATGACAATGCACCTGAGACCTTAACTATTCATCTAAAGAAAAGCAAACTCCCCATCATGGTGATTCACGCCACTGCACACAACATAATGTCATCTCTGCATTTAACTCATCACCAAAGTGAACAGTCGGCAGCTTTGAGCGCAGGGGGGCAGTGAGTGGAATCAAACCTGAAACCCTCCAGACCCAAGCTAGCTTCCTTAACCACTAAGCCACCATGGTCCCCACTAGTAACAGCACTGTGTGTGTGTTCCAAAAATCAACCATCATGAAGTTCATTTTTATCACTTTTTTGATGAAATATTTCTTCATTGCTGATTTTTTTATACTAACTAAGATGTATTTTTCCAAAACTATTTATTTAGTTTTTAATATTTTCACAATTAGGGATAAGCAGATCAATGGTTGTTGATTTTGTTTGGCCAACTTTTGGTCTCTCGCAGACATGGGGAAACCTCTTGACCAGTTGGCAACGATTGGTCCTTAAATTGGACACAGGGTTGAAGCAGAGAAACGGAACGTTCATGTGAACCACGATAAATTACATGTAAAAGTCAAATTCAACAATTTCCATCTCCCCCTGTCCTCTGTATCTTCTACTCTAACTCCAACTACCTCCATGTCCTCCCTCACTGCATCCATCAATCTCCTCTTTGTCTCTTTCCTGGTAGCTCCATCTCCAGGATCATTCTTCTATTAATGTATCCACTGTCTCTCCTCTAAACATGTCCATCCTAATCTGTCTTCTCTAGCCTTTTCTCCAAACCTTCCTGTCTGTGTTGTCCCCCTGATTACCTTGTTCCTGATCCTGTCCATCCTTGTCTCTCCTAAAAATCGATCATGGCTGCTCGTCCCACAACTGTCCTGTAAACCTGTCCTTTCACCTTAGCTGACTCTCTTCTATCACAGACACTTTTCTCCAGTTGTTCCATCCTGACTGTACTCTAATACAAGCCATTAATATAGTTCGAAAAAACGTTGGTGGGTCGCAATAAAAAGTTGAATGTACTGCATTGGGTCCCCAGGCCTTATTTTGCCCATGCTTGGTCTATGGTGTAAATTTCTAGCTGTTTTCAGTAATTAATGGCAACTTTTTGATTAAACTTATTAATTTTTATTTTATTATTTCTTTGGTCCATAACTCTTTGTAATAGCTTATATTCTCCGAGGTTTTGTCCGACCTTTAGTGAAGGAACCGTCCTGAGTAAACCTGTCCAAAACTGTGTCGGATTCTATTCATTACCTGTTAAAACAAATCACCTGTCATGCACTGAATGGAATTAGTCTGAATGCAGTGTATTTGACATTTAATTATAATCTCGTGTCCGACAGTCGGAGACATCGCCCAGAGGCTTCGTACATCATCAACGTGTCGGTGTAAACACCTGAACATGTGACGAGATACACACGATAAAACACATGCACGCAATCCTACACTGAAGGCAGTCAGCGTGTGTGACATATAAACATCAGAACACACACACGTATACACTCACACACTCTGGAGGTGGAGTGGTGTTTGTTATGACAAGCTGCACATTCGTCACTGTGAATAATGTTTCCTGTAGATCACCACAGTGACATTCAGCACATCTGAAAGGTTATTATGTGTTTCTTCAAGGCGGGCAACATGGAGCCCCCCCTATGGATAACCTCCACCCCCCAACCCCAACCGTGCCAATCCTGGGAAAAATCGAAATAGTGTAGTACAATACACACCTACACAGAAAAAAAAAACGATTTCAACAACAACCCGTAACAGTCGTCTTGGTGAAGTGGGAGCTACACCGTACGTGGAGCAGCTACAGACGGCATCAGTGACACGGATGGTGACGGCTGGACCAGGAAGACCAGTCAGTCACGCTGACAGACTGCTGGTTGAAGGTGCTGCAGCTGACAGGCTGACAGACGGAGTGTATGATTTTCTTAGAGCAGCTTGTTTATACTCTCTGAAGGGGGCGGGGGTTTACATTGAGGCAGCAGCGGCAGAAGTTTTGGACGCATCAACAGCCTCAAACTACACCAGTATCAATGATGACAGCCCGAAAAAGCCAAAGCAGCGGTGGCTGATGGCTGAGGTCCAGGGTGAAACCCGTCGTAATGTTTTAACACTGTCACATTTCTGCAGAGTTAGTGTGTAAAGAGAAGAAGAAGTGGATGATGCATTGTTCCACCGCAGCCAGTACTCACGCTTTCTTCTTCAGCTGTAATACTTCACCGTTGCGTCTGTGACGCACTCTTGGCTGTAAGTCAACGTAATCACCAGCAGCAGTTTCTCAAGGCTCGGATAATTTATACTGTTTTGATCATTTCATGCTCATTTTTCCACTCGATGCTTTGCCAAAAATTAATCCCAACTTGTGCAGAGTTGTAAAATTAGTAGGGAAGCAGGAATTTTGTCAATATTTTTTCTGCACTGGGATTAACTAACTTTTGGTGTGTTGGAAAATAAGATTTTACTGTTTATTTTTGAAGTCTTTTTCTTAAAAAAACCCCCAAAAAACAGGAGTCTGTTACAGAGTGCAGTGGCAGTGGAGGCCTAGTGGTTAAGGAAGCAGACTTGGGTCCGCAAGGTCCTCGGTTTGAATCCCCCTACCGCCAAGTTACTGCTGAGGTGCGCTGAGCATGGTATCGTCCCCACACACTGCTCCCCGGCCGCTCAAAAGTATCACGTCACAAAGACAAAAAAAAGGAATCTAATCTTTTAATTTAATTTTAAAAGTCAGCTGTGAAAGAAAAGACTTAACTATTTAACTAAAACTGACTAAAACGTTGGTGGCAGTGGTGGCCTAGTGGTTAAGGAAGCAGACTTGGGTATGCAAGGATTCAGGTTTGAATCCGCAAAGGTGCTCTGATCATAGCACTGACCAAAACCACATAACTTCCAGTGGACTCACCACCCACAGGAAGGCTCACAGTATGGAACAGTGTGATTTGGGTGGCAGTGGTGGAGACTACTGCCCCTATGAGCGGGCAACAGAAGAAAAGATGAAGTAGAATAAATGAAATAAAGCAGTAGCAACCTGGTAAGGCAACTTTTCTTTGAACTATAATAATCAACTCACTCAGTTACGCTAAACTTATCAATATCAGGCAGTGATGCCTTCATTGCCCTAGCTGGAAATACAACTGTAGTAATGGACAACTATATTTTGATTAATTTTTCCTTCAGTTTTCTTCTCAAACATTTTAGTTATTTATTCATTTATCTTCACCTAGGTCACAGGAGCAGCCAGCACCACCCAAATCACACTGCTCCATACTGTCAGCCTTCATGTGGGTGGAGAGGCCACTGGGACCTTAAACCTTGCAGTCCTCTTCCGTAACCATTAGGTCCCATTTTAACTATATGGAGCAACTTCAACAAATTGTGTTGAGTTTCGTACAGACCGACAATGAACACATAGGTAAAAAACAACAGTTGAAGAGTTGAAAAACTAGTTGAAACAGTTAGTGTAGTTCATTCAGTGCTTCCCAATCTTTTTCTGTTACGCCCCCCCAGCAAGAAGAAAACAATTTGCGCGCCCCATCTCCCCACCACCCACTCACCGCCGCAACTATAAATAACAGCATTTGTCTATAAAATAGTTCTAGCTACACCTCTACAGAACATCGTATCCTTGTTAACATAAAAAAAACAAAAAAAAGAGATATAGTTCAACTTACAAGGATGTGAAATTACACTTTATTGTAGTACGGAGAAAAAAAACATGTTCCCCAGGGTCACATGCGACCCCTCAGCATCGCACCGCACCCCTCAGGGGGGCCCGCCCCACACTTTGAGAAGTTCATTGAACAACAGGAGGAGTAGAGGCAACAACCCTTTCAATTTCCTCGGAACAAGATGCATCCTGTAGGTAAGAGTAATAAATTGTAAACGCCACTGTTATCCAGTCCAGGCCGGATGCTCATTGGTCCCCGGGCGTTTTGAGAATAAGTTATAATGTCATAGAGTTTTATTGCAGCCTTGAAACCACTCTGTCATTCCTCCCTAATTGTTCGACCCAATGTTGTTATAGCAACGTTTTAATCATGGTTCTGTTTGGGTTGATTCCAGGCCAACATGCGGTCTGGTAGTTAAAAGGATCAGAAGTCTGCAATCAGACTGTCAGGTCAAATCCCAGCCTCCACTGTGGTGGGCTGTGGTGTGTGAAGACGGCAGTGAAACTCCAACATTTCCCGATCACACTACGTAAACTCCGCCACTGCTGTGGATTAAAAGTATCCCTTCTTTTAATTACCCCTGAACTTCCCTCTGTTCGTCAGAGGTGGTGCTCTAACACCAACTCTTGGTAATGAGCCTGAAAATGATCAAATGTACAAACTTGTACTTAAAACCAAGCGGCGTCCTGACACAGCAGAGCACTTCTGTACCGCGGCCATCTGTGTAGCAGTCAGCCAGAGTGGTGTGTTTTCCTACTGGAGTTCAGTGTCTCACTGCCCTCAAAGGTACTTTATCATGTAGGTCAACACTGTCACTGTTATTTTAACATCAGGGACAAAGACAGGAACAAGAACTTACTGTGAGATCAGTTCTGTTATGATTCATGAAATTTAATGAAACACCTGCTGAGGCTGGAGCTGAATATAAACAGATCTGTTCTCAGTTCAGCGGTGTAGATTATTTTGACTTGCGGGCCACAGTTGGTCCTAATATTTGAGTCACGGGCCAGGTCAGGATCTGAAAGAGTTCCGTGAACTTAAACGATGAAAAAACTATTGGATAAAGGCTCAAATGCTTAAATGCTTTAATCCTCTTCAGACTATCTATTAGGGAAATGCTGACTTTGCAGGGAAAAGGTAAAAGGATAATGATAATATAAATTAAAAGTATAATTTGAACAAGTTTAGCAGGCCGGAGGAGCCGCATCTGGCCCCCGGGCCTTAGTTTGCCCAGGTCTAGTGTATACAGACAAGGCAGTGATGGGAGTGCTGAATAAGCATCAGTACTAAAATCTAATTTGTTATGTCTGATATGTTGTGTAGCACCGTCCCAACCCACATAACTCTCCAGAAGACTCACCATCCACAGGAAGGCTCACAGTATTGAGCAGTGTGATTTGGGTGGCAGTTGTGGAGTTGATGAAAATCACATATTAAAATGTCAAATTGACTGTATTTAACATGTCTTTAATTTGGAAAAACATGCAATGCTAAAAGAATGGTGTATAAAAAATAAAATTGGCACCACCCATCACTAAGTTAAAAATATTTACCACACCAAGTCAACTTTTAGTCTATTCTTTATTTTATATTTATGAAAACAATGGAAATTGTAATCCTTGAATTTTGTGACACATTGGAAATCGGGAGACAGGGATTTTAATTGTGTCACTTTTTGTCCCTGTGCAGACTTTTTTCTTGATTTGTTTTTTTTTTTTTAAGTCTGTGTCAGGTCAAAAAGGGCTTTGAACAGGTTCAACGTACGAAAAACAGAAACCTTTGGTATTTTGCTTGGAAAAGAAAGGAAACCAGAAATATCTTTCACAATTTCTTTTGTTCCGGAATAGAATAATGGTAATTGGGTAAAACTGGATTTATTCTGTTCTTTTACAAATTCTGTGTTGCCCGAAATCAAAGTGATTCATCTCTTAAAACGATCTAGAAACAGTTTTTTTGTTCTTACTGGTTCAGTAGCGTCACTGTCACGGTGAACAGTAACGGTGACAGTAACACATCAGTCTTATCCTTCGTCACTGACTGACCGACTTACTGACCGACTTACTGACTACTGCCGGGCTGGATCAGTGGATAAGAACACAACTGAATGTCAGACTGACTGGATGACCAGCTACAGATGATTCAACGTGACCGACTGAATAAACTGACCGACTGACTTATTAAAAATCCATATTCCGCCTCAGGATTCTTCATCTATAAGGCTGTGATCCAGACCGACCATGTGAAATAATCCATGTAGTGTGGGTCACAGCTCGTGAGTCTCCATGGACCCAGAGTCAGAGTGAGATGGAGGGAAAACTGCTGTATAGATTAGTCTGCGACATCTCTACCCAGTAATTAAACACTTGAATGGAGTCCAATTAAGATACACACTGCATGTGCCAGTGTGCACAAACACACACACACATCTCTGGAATGCATGAATAGACGTGTGTGCAAATAATAACAGTTCTTGTAGGAGCAACGGGAAAAGAGTGACATCTGCCACTAACTCTGGACCTAGATTTTCTTTTCAGGACAGAAAATTCTTGATACCTTACAAACCAAAAGGGAGAAAAAAAATAGAAAAAACAGACAGACCGCAGTGTCACTGCAAACCAGGGTTTCGAACCAGAAAGTTGCCAATCACTTGATTCCACGATTTAACTACTGTGTTAACATTTGGAACCAACTATAAGGAGTTGAAAGAAGTTTCATTCCTCAACTGAGGAACTCCATCAGTTTCTAGTTGATGTGAGAGGGAACTCTAGTAGTTCTCCTCCTCTAGACCACTCCCTCTACCACTGGACGAAGGTGTGAAGAGTTGTTTGGTCACACTTTTCTTGGGACGGAAAACTTTTTTCTAATGGCGATGAACAGTTAATGTCACATGGGCAGAAGTCAATGGGAGTCGTTGTGGTCTCAACAAGAAGAGATGAATGAGAATCTTCAGACTATCTAAGCTACTTTACTAGGTTTCTGTTATCATATAGATTTTTTTCCAATTATTCTTTAAATTTTGTGTTTTGGCTTAATTCCACTTATTTATCTATTGTTGTGGCTTAGTGGTTAAGGCAGCAGATGTGGGTCCAGAGGGTTTCACGTTGGAGTCCAACAGTGGTCCGCACTCATTGATCCCTGGGCGCTTAAAGCTGCCCACTGTTGGTGATGGTTTAAATACAGAGGTCACATTTCACCGTGTGCGGTGGTGTGGATCACAGTGTCACAATGACAAGGAGTTTGCCTTCCTTTCTTCCTTCATAATTACACTAATAACCAAGATTCCAGTTACTCAACAACAGCACACAGAGCAGGCATGATTACCAACTAATCTACTTACCTAACTGCCTATCTATATACAACTTACCTTCCTCTCCACTTACATCCACTATTTACAGTTCTGGTTTTAGATAATTCAACTTTTACTCATACTTGTATCTATTAAATTGTTATTTTATCCATCCATCCATCCTTCCATCTATCTATCTATCTATCCATCTATCTATCTATCTTTCTATCTGCTCACTACGGTGATGGGTTAAATGCAGAAGCTAAATTTCCCCCACCCCCCAAATAATTTGAAACAATATCCTTTTTTAATCCAATTTAGCTTTGAGCTTATTTCTTGTCCAATATATGAATTAGCTTCATTCTTAGCCATTAGCGCTGTAACATTGTTAGCATTCGACTGAGCTCTTGCTTTCATTAAAGATTAAATTCCTTTTTTTGTCATTGTGACGTTGTGATTCACACCACAGCGCACAATGAAATTTGGCCTGTGCATTTAACCCATCATCAAAGTGAGCAGTGGGCAGCTATTGAGCGCCCGGGGAGCAGTGTGTGGGGACGATACCATGCTCAGGGCATCTCAGTGGTAACTTGGCGGTAGGGGGATTGAACCGGTGACCTTGCGGACCCAAGTCTGCCTCCTCAACCACTAGGCCACCACTGCCAACCTCATGTCATTCATGTCATTCTGTATTGGAAACAATCATTTTGTAACTGAAATATATTTCCACCTAGCATGGCTGACAAGTTGTTGTAACATGCACGTCATCGGGAAACATTTCCTTTTTCGAGGATTTGCCAGGAAGTGAAGTTTTTACCCCCTCGATGAGAATTTCAAGGGCAACTTCACATGTTTCAAGAGCGTTTTGCCCCGAGCCCCTGCTAATAATTTCTGACCCAGAGTGATGAACACACACAGCGACGGAGCCACGTGTTCTGAAAGTTGTTCAAGTGTCTGAAGTGAAGGTCGCCACCGTCTGACTCCAGGCGTCTCTTTCTCGTCTGTCCTCTGTCTCTGTCCCTCTGTTTCTGCTCCCTGTCTGTCCCTCTGTTCTCGTCTCCATCACTTGTCCTCTTTAGCGCTGCCGCCTCTACTCTTTCCCATTTCTCTATCCATTATTCTCTCTCTCTGTGTGTCACTCAGTCCCGGAGTGAAACGGGTGTTGAACGCCCAGAGAGGAATGGAAGCAACAGCAGCACAGGCCTGTTTCCAACACCAGCACCGGTTCAATGTTCATAAATTACCAACGACCTTCTGTAAACATCTCTGTTTCTGCAGCCATTCAACCATGTGACAGGCCGTTCTACAGGCAGGGCTTCACTGGCAGCTCAATTACGGACTGTTTGTGTGTTTTGTTTTTTTTTTTGTCTATTTTTTTTTTTTTAAGTAACTAAAATCGGTTGCTAAATTTGTCTCTGGAGGACGAGTTCACACACTGGTTAATGATCCGCCAACTGTTTAGCATAGAGATGGCTTTACAAAGCTGAGAAAGACAGAAAACTCTCAAGGAGAAGTGTAGGTGGACGATTGACTCCCCGACAACTTCAAACACTTTGACTTTTTGTTTCATTAACTTGAAGGAGGTTTAGTTACATCTGAGAACGGAGTAAAGAAGAGTTTCATGAAGACAGAAATCCCCGGAAGTTGAAAGACAACTTGAATCAGTTCAAGGAATGAAAAGAAATTTGGAAACTTTTGGCATTTTACACAAACAGAAACGAAACCAGAAATATATATATATTTTTGTTGTTGGGGAGAAGAATAATTTATTTAAATAAAAGACAGAAATGAGACCTGTCTTCAATGACCCGATGAGGTTTACTTCATGTGGCGTTCACTGACTGAACGGGGAGAGTGGTTGGACCATAAGACTATATGTATGTGTAGGTTCTCAGTCAACAGGTCATTTAATCCAGAAATAGTTACTTTGAGGTCAACTGGACATTACAGTGGACAGTAGGTTTCTGAACTGAAGATGCTTCTGAGTAGCAACTGCTCTCATATCTCAAAGACAACATTAAGAGGTGAATATTGTACTCTGTCAATATGGAAAATTTGTTTCAGCAACATTAAATATTGTAAATGCGTAAAAAAGCAATATCAAAAGCCGGTTTAGTTAGACAACATTCTTTGTTAAAGTTCAATCAAACTATAAAAAACATATATTTGACACTTCTTGGGTTTAGCTGGGAAGACATTCTGAGAAATCCTACGGGACAACATTTTTGGTGAGACCCACCAACAAACAAATGTCAAGAGACGGGAAGGTGATGGGGGGGAATCTGCAGAGACACATCCACATTATTAACTGTTCCAGGACGAACATTTGTTGTTCCAACCAGTTTGGGAACGCCAATTTTGTAGTGGAACGCAAAGCGGGAAATGCAATTTAACAATTTCTGAGTGGAATTAACTGATTGACATCAATTCTGGTTCAAAACCCTAGTTTGCAGTGACACTGCCGTCTGTTTGTATTTTCTATTTTTTGATTCCATTTGTGTTTGTAAGAAATTAAGAATTTTTAAGAAATGAAATCTTGGCAACAAAGACAAGTCAAGGGTTACACCTTCAGAGCTGTGTGGTTATTTATGGAATATATGTATCTGTATATCTGTATATGGAAACAATTGTTTATAAAAAAATTGTATATGCGTGTGGATAATGCTAATTTTGCCCTTAAGCTTTCTACCATGAAAAACAAGCCAAAAAATGAATGTGATAAATACATGTAAATCAATTATAAAACTAAGAATTCTGTCTTTGTTTACAACCTTGGTGGACGCTACAGTTTCTCTTATTGTTGGTATCATTACAACTTCATCTCATAACCCTCTTGAATGTTATTACCTTAAATCCCTTGTATGGTGGCCTCTGGTGGAAAGGGTTTTATTTTTGCCCAAAAAACAATTCTCACTGTCTTGCAAATTGTCCAAAAACCCAGTTTCGGAAATAATGTTGGAGGAAGACCGTTATTAACCAGACTGAATGCTGAGTGTCCTGGTGCAGAATTGAACCAAAAGTGATAATAAAAATAGTATTCAGTAACCAGAACCACCAAATTAAGCCTGGTGACCCACTTTCAGGGCCACTTAAGCCGCGAGAAGTCTACATTCTTAGACAATAATTTGGATTTTAATTCTCGCAGTAAACACTCTGCTTTTATTTTAAGGCTCTGAAGTGTTGTTTGTCCAGCAGCGCTGAAATCTTTATGCCATTAAACGCGCTCTAATGGGCTTCATCTTAAACAGCTTCTATTCTCCAGCGTTTGCTTTATTTGTCTTCATTATTCGAGCAGATTTTTCATAAGCTGAGCTTCTCTCCCGTTTGTGTCAAAGTGAAGAACTGCTGTCTCTGTCTCTCTGTCTCTCTCTCTCCCTCTCCGTCTGTATTCCCTTCTCCACACTGCACCACATCTCACAGTAAAACCCCCCTGTGCCTAAACCCTGCACCGAAAAAACTGTCTTTTTTACCCCTCATCCTCTCTCTGCTTCTTTTTTTTTCTTGTCATTTCCTCCCCCCTTTCTCTCTCTTTCTCCCCCAAATTTCACCATCCACTCTGCTTTTCCCCAAATCTCTTTTAAAATTTCTTCTTTCCAAATCCTCCCACTGCCTCTCCAACTCCAACTCGGAATTCAAACCTCATTCCTTTGGTTCCGTTCTGGTGAGAGTCGAGGTCTGACGTGAAATGTAAATGAAAAGTGACTTGGAATTAATTTTTAACGACTCATCAGCGGGCGAGAAAATAATTCCTCTAACCAGTGTTTAGCCTTGTGACATTTCAAGGGCAGTAAGACACGGATCCACAGTGTATATATTTTTAATTAACTTTTCTGAAAATGTGGACACGTATGGATTCCCTTTGACTATAACAGAAGGTTTTGAACTGAAGTTTTTATTTGTATATTTTATACATATATATATATATATATATATATACATATATAATATTATAGTTGAATTGTATTTTGTTAATCTTTACATTTTATTTGAATTATGTTTCGTAAAATCATTCATTGACAATTCATTTTATATATATATTTTTTTATTTTTCTTCAGTCTTTTAATTTTTTTCTACGAATTTGATCTCTATGATTTTTTTTACATTATGTTTTTATTTTATTTATTTTCAATTATTTTGACATTTTTAATTTATTTAATAGTTTTTTTTGGAAAAAAAAAAATATTTGTAAATGTATACTTTTCTGTAAAAGATTGGACTCCACGTAACAAAACATAGGATTTTTTACGTATTGTGTGAACATTAAGTCAACTTGGAATCAATCTCAAACATCCTACAGAGCAACAGGATAAGCTAGACTGGGCCACCCCTGCTCAGGTCTATAGGACAAAAATGGACAAAAAATTCTTACTCTACACTGAAGAAATGCGTTGACATTAAGTCTGTCTCTTCCTTTGGATCTAAGACGTCTGGTCTTTAGCTGCGTCACCATCATCAAATCAGTGCCTCTTAAAAAATCGTCACTGGAACTTAGTTTCACCAGTCAGGGAATTCACTTAATCCAACATGTCAGAATAAATGAGACAAATCTCTTAATCTGACTTCATGCGAATTGAATACTTTCTTCTACTTATATACAGTTAAAGACGAGCACTTTTTAAAAAATCTGACAAGATAAAGAACAGGAGGAATTATTAAATGAAAATCCAACAACCATTCCTGGGATTTCTTTTTTCAAAACCAACCACGTCTCATCAGTTCAATCCTGGAGTCCAGACGAAGATTACGTACGCGAGGACGTGGCAGATGGAGCAGACAGATGGAACCAACAGACAGGACAAATGTTTGGACGAGACAGATGGACACAAGACAATTCGCACAACTATAATGATGTCACAGACAAATTCACCTATGAACCTGCGAGGATCGACTTTCAGAGGGACGGCGAAGCGGGAAGACAAACCCACGACACCTGGTCACAGGTTTTTTCAAAATACGGAGGAAACATGAACTGACACAACTGACACATGAAAATCATGTTTTAGATTTAGAACTCTGCTCTTTTGTGATTCTCTCTTATTCTAATCAAGTTTTCTTCTCCTTTTCCTCTGCCCGATATCATCTCCTTCCACGCGACTTTTCTCCACACATTTCCTTCTCTGCCCGTTCATTCTCTTGTTTTTTTCCTGCTCTCTCCCCATCTGGTGTCTCTGTATGAGCATTAATCATGGAGCTCAAGCACCATGACCAAAAACAACTCCTCAGAGACTCGCCACTTTTTTCTCTCTCTCTCTCTTTCTGTCATTTTCCCTCAGACGTGTTCTTTTTTTCCTCTAAATAGTCGCAGATAGACCTCACCTGCACCCAAGGTTAAAATCCATAAACATTAGTCAGTTCTGGTGATGATTTCTCCCTGACCTGAAGCTAGTTGTTCTGTCATATCTGAAGTCCTCTGTACACTGTTGTGTGCAAAGGGCTGATTCTCACAAAGTCAGCTCTAAACTGCAGCGGGGCAGGTTGGGGGGTAAATGTGTGCAAATATGCCCCAAATATGTCCTTTCTTCTCCGCTGCATCAATGCAAATCACAAACTGGGTTTTTAAATTTGCATCATCCACTGGACACAATGTTTTTCTTTCTCTTTTCTCCGACAGAAGGCGAAGCCATGATGGCGGCTGCAGCTGAATATACGCCATTAAAATTCACTGTTGGGGAGAAAAAGAATGCTGCCCCCCTCTGTCGCCCTCTTCCCCGACGCTCTGCAAACACAGTTGTGCTTTTTCAGCTGTTTTATTATTCAGGGCCGTGCCATTTTCGGACCAAAGGACCACCAGATGCCAAATGTTAAAGTTTTGCATTAAGAATAAATTTAATCTGACCTTACGGATGCGATAAAGAAGCGGGGAAAAAGTTGCAAAAGTGGAAAAATAAAGTTAAATGAGTAAAAGCCTGATTTCAACTGTGACAGACCTTAAACACTAACAAACATTTACTACAATATTTTGTCCAGTGGGAGGTGAACTCCCGTGGATTGTTTTGAGGCAGAAGGAAAGACAAGTGGGCAAAGTTGCAAAAGGATTTCCATTTTCCAGAGTAATTGTGTTGTATTTATTATGTATTTTTTTTAACTAGAACAGAGGTTTTTAGGAAATCGTAGTGCTTTTTCAGTACAGTTCTCTTAAGTAACGGGGGCAGTGAGGGCTCTTAAACAGAATATTCTGCAGAAAATTTAGGAAAGATTGTTGAAGCCCAAATATATAGTGATAGTTTAGGGTTAGATTGAAATCAATAATAAAATTAAAACTTGTGTCCTCCTATTGTTGGTGGCCTAGCGGTTAAGGAAGCGGACTTGGGTTCTCAAGGTGCCCGGTTCGATTCCCCATAGAGCCAAGTTAGCACTGAGGTCCACTGAGCATGGCGCCGTCCCCACTCACAGCTCCCCGGGTGCTCAAAGCTGCCCACTGTTCACTTTGGTGATGGGTTAAATGCAGAGGAGACATTTGGTTGTGGGCAGTGGTGTGAATAACAATGACAAAAAAAGAAATGAAATCTATTTAATCTTGATACTTAACTATAAAAGAATAGGTTTAGATCAATGCAAAGTGCAAGTGAGAATCTCATCAAATTTGACCGAAAAAAAAAAAAATACTGAGCACGTAGACAGGTAATAGGTTGTGTTAAAATAGTTACTCAAAAATCAATCCATGCCTGGGGACCGTCAAGATAAAGTTCATCTTCATAACTTTTAGGACGATTAAAATGATTTATGACGGTGCTACAATATTACAGAAGGTCTAAATGGATGCCAGAGAAATATCGATAATAATAAATAGTTGTCACAATAATAATAAAATCTAAGAATAATATTTCATCACATCTGAAGTTTCCAAGCTCAGTACCAGTCAGCACCCAGAACAAAACGTACGGATTGGACAATACATTGAGTAAAAAATAAACCACCAATAACACCACAACACTGCACTAGACATCGACAAAACACATGAGCAACACCTGGAAAGTAAGTAAAACTTTTTTATTTCTGATTTCTTTTTTTTTTTTTTACCAATTATTCCTGTTGAAATATGTGTCTGGTGATGTCAGTAAGAAGGATGGTTGCAATTTCTCTGGAGGCTTCACCCAGTTAGGAAGTGAACAGAATCTGTCATCGAGGTTCTGCTGAGATGGTGATTTGTTTAGCATTTAAACAGCCATAATTTTAGGTCCGTTCCTACTTCAAAGCCTATATATGTGCGAGTGGGCAAATCATGAAAAATGATGGTGAAGATGTTTTCGACTCCCTCCGACTCTCTTTACTCCACGGGTTCTTGATTGTGCTGCTAAATTTATGCACATTTCTCTCTGTTCGTTTTTAAAAGTAAAGCAAGTCCTAAAAGGGAGTCAAATAAACTGAAACATAGTTTTTTTTTGTGTGCTGTGTGTCTCTTTAAAATGTTGGTGTTGGCCTTAATGAGCTGAATGTTGATGATTTTGCATTTGCACAACTGAGAGATATCGCACCACTGCCAGGCTCCCCGCAGTTGGCAAAGTGTTAATCTTCTGCCAAACAGATGACAAGATGACTGTGAACAGACCTGAGGCCCTGAGTCCAGCTCTCATCCAAATAATGAAAGTCAAATTTGGTGAATAGAGAGATTTGAAGAGTCACAAAAAAAAGAAAAAAATATTTTCATGACTTAACTGAGAGGAGTTTTAAGGAAATAAATGATAAAATCTAATTGGATGCGTGAAAAGGATTGCCCTCTGTTTGTATTTTCTCTCTCCAGAGACATTTCATTGGCTAAAAACTAGGGATGTCCGATATGACATTTACCGATACCGATATTAACCGATATTAACTTCATTGATATGACATAGCCCGGCTACAGAAACGCCACATGTTTAGTAAAAACAGCATCTCAAATGGGAGAGAACGGCTGGTTCTCCAGGACGATTAACTCCGTGAAGTTTGTCAGATTTTTTTAGATCTTCTCTGTTCCAAACCGTATTTAACTCTGAGTCATTGAGAGAGAGACAGCAGCTGCTGCTGTACGGAGTCCGTTCTGTGTTGTTTTTCTTTACTTCGCTGCATAGAAACGCCTTGTGATAAAGTGTTAAAATCTTACCCCCCACCCTCACATGACCAGCTCCTTGCAGTCATTAAGAATTACAGTTTTCTATCCACAAAAATCTCCCGACCCCGGACATTTACTGTAGCATTGATCATCGTTGCTGTCTCTTTAAATGACATCATTAATCACGTGATGGTCCAAGTGTCAGTAGAACTGACTCAGTTCCCCATAAGGAAGTCCAGCGAATTTGCCGAGACCATGTATTTGCAGCATGGAAATTTGAATAACGGTGCAAAAACCGATACCGATATATTCTGATATTAAAAATTATGCTCATATCGACCCAATATTTATCTGTGGACCAATATATTGGACATCTCTACTAAAAACAGACAGAGTAACTGATTGAGCCCAGGGTCTAATCTGGTGTCACAGTCCGATGACATACAAGATCCGGTTAGTTATTCACACCACATTTAGCATGCAGTATGTGTAAATACTAGTGTGAATGGTTGTTTGTCTCAATGAGGTAGAACTTCTGTGTACAACAGGTACACAGATGTGATGTGTAAGGTTGGTTTTCCATTTAAAGAAGGATGTCAACATTCTTCAGGGTTTGGTTTCCAGCTATAAGGTAACTGGGATTTTTGCACATTATTGAAAAAAATGTCAGAAAGTGTCAAACTACTGGTCAGGAAACTTTTGTCTTTACATGAGTTAGTCCCAACCTACAGCAATGAAATATATGGTGTGTGACTGTCAAGTGTGAGCAGAGCCATCTGCTTCATTGGAATGGAGGAACAAGACCTCCCTAAAATGCCAGAGGTCAGAGTTCCCTTGTGGTCTTTTCATAAAAGGACTAACCTGAGTGGACCAAAAGTACGAGAGTATTATCCAGATGGACAGATCACTGAGACTCAGGGTATTGAAATATGACTGACTTCTTAGATAAACTAGTAAAACAAGTTTTACTATCTGGTAATCTGAAGGTGTCAGGTGTCTCCAACACAATGTTATGTCCACTAAAACAGCATGAGATCCCTCTAAGACCCATCTATGTAGATTCCCAATCATCCAGGTCAAGGTTTTAGAGTTTTGTCAGGCAAATACACATGTTCTTTCTCTAGATCAGACATAGAAAAACTAAGGCACGCGGGCCAGATGCGGCCTGTTCAGCCTTGTTATTTTGTCCGCCAAAATTGTCCAAACTACATATAGCTGGTTTTTTGGCCTGGGTTAAATGTGGGCTATACAAATAAAATTTGATTGATTGATTGAGATGCTGCTTTGGTTGAGAAGAATCCTCTTGGACGAATGTCCAGTTGCCGAACCAAACTCTTCATCCTACTCAATTCCACAACCATTGTACCATCTCACATCATGCAGCAGTTGTGTCCATTTCTTTCAATAATCCATTTGTTTTAGTTCAACATAAAGCCATTTTATTTTATTTTATTTTAATGTTACTGACAAACTCATCGTCTCTGGTCGGCAGAGCGACAGCGGTTAACGAATGCTTTCTTCTCCTCTTGTTTGATTCAGGATCTAAAAGTGGAGCCATCTGCTTCATTGGAATGGAGGAACAAGACCTCCCTAAAATGCCAGAGGTCAGAGTTCCCTTGTGGTCTTTTCATAAAAGGACTAACCTGAGTGGACCAAAAGTACGAGAGTATTATCCAGATGGACAGATCACTGAGACTCAGGGTATTGAAATATGACTGACTTCTTAGATAAACTAGTAAAACAAGTTTTACTATCTGGTAATCTGAAGGTGTCAGGTGTCTCCAACACAATGTTATGTCCACTAAAACAGCATGAGATCCCTCTAAGACCCATCTATGTAGATTCCCAATCATCCAGGTCAAGGTTTTAGAGTTTTGTCAGGCAAATACACATGTTCTTTCTCTAGACCAGATATAGGCACGCGGGCCAGATGCGGCCTGTTCAGCCTTGTTATTATGTCCGCCAAAATTGTCCAAACAACATATAGTTGGTTTGTATTGTAACGGTACTCCTGACATTTTCCCAGCAATGTCCATCTTTTCTCTGTAAAAGACGCGGACAGGGCAAAATGCTATTTTAGCATTTAACCCTTTATGCACATGTTTTACACGTCATTTATCTTAGTTCACATGAATGCTCCATCTATCTGCTCCCAACCTGGTCGACATGTCAAATTTGGCAGTGGTAACTTACTGGTCAAGGAACTGAACTGGTGCCAGGAGGGTTCTGGGTTTGAATCCAGCTAATTAGTTACTACTGAGGTCCACTGAGCATGGCCCCATCCCCAGTCGCTGCTGCCCAGGCGCTCAAAGCTGCCCACTGTTCACTTTGGTGATGGCTTAAATACAGAGGACACATTTGACATGTGACAAATTTGATTTGTAAATGTGGGCTATAGAAATACAATTTGATTGATTGATTGATTCAAGATGCTGCTTTGGTTGAGAATAATCCTCTTGGACGAATGTCCAGTTGCTGAACCAAACTCTTCAACCCAATCAATTCCACAACCATTGTACCATTTAACATCATGCAGCAGTTGTGTCCATTTCTTTCAATAATCCATTTGTTTTAGTTCAACATAAAGCCATTTTTTTTATTTTATTTTAATGTTACTGACAAACTCATCGTCTCTGGTCGGCAGAGCGACAGCGGTTAACGAATGCTTTCTTCTCCTCTTGTTTGATTCAGGATCTAAAAGTGTGTTGGTGCTCTGGTCATGGAAAAGACCTTTGATGAGAGCAGCAACAAGGCAGAGCAAGGGTTAAAGCTTCAAGAGGATGATGCGTGTTTGGTCTTCTTTTTCATTGTGAAGAGCCTTTTTATTTCCTCTCACTTAAATGGGAACACAGCTTTTCTCCACCGGTGGCCAAACCTTGACCCTCCAACTGATCTAGAAATAGGCATTCGCTCAGGGAGAAGAAGAAAGAACACACACACACACACACACACACATATATCGAGCCCCCGGCCTTTCCTTTCACCACCCTACATGCACTTCCTACTGTGCACTAAGTGTAAATGCACATGGTGCATCGGCTTACGCAAACAACAGTATGGTTTTCCTGGTTTTTCTCTCTGGGGAAGAAGGTGAAATCATACCTGTCGACAAAATACACACTCATGTACACACACCCACAAGGAGCAATATGCCTGCATGTGCATACACACTTACACACTTAGACATATGTACTGTACATGTGGGGACGCGGACCTCACAGATACAGACTCCAGATGTCTCACTTTCCATTTTTTTTTAAACTGACTTCATCCCTGGAGTTTACACTCAGTGGTTTGGGATTTAACAGTGGAAATGGATGGTACTGTCGCTCACTCACCAACTCCACTGTACATCTGCACTGTGAATATTTAGTGTCCTACGAGAACATGTGTTTTTCTTCTTGATCATGTCTGGAAATCCACAAACCTTTAAACGATCAAGCAACATCAAGCATTGAACAAATTTGCTTTAAATGTTCTAACAGTCAGACTGATTTATTTTTAGATATATTTATGTTAAGGACCACATTATCATGTCAAAACGGCAAATTATAGAGATCCAGATTTTTATTAGCAGTGACGATATCGCTGATGCCAACTCGGAAAAACATAATGGGAGCTCATTAGCTAAAAGCCAGCCTTGAAATACCTCACTGTTGAAAATGAATGGTCATTTATCTTCGTTGGCCTGTGTTACCAGGTCGCACGGACAGCCATCTCCATGACTACCACCTAAATCAAATTGCAATTTGACCGACCCCTTCCTGCAAGTGGTGAGCGTTCTGGAAGGCACTAACTGTCCGACGTTCTAACTTAATTGGGTGTTGCCTAGACAAACGCTGGAGTTCCATGACAGAGACATTGCCTCTGGGCCAAAGCACCACCTAAAATCAATGTCCAAAGTCCAAATCTGGGGGCATTGGTGGCCTAGCGGTTAAAGAAGCAGGACTGGGTTTGCAAGGTTTCAGGTTCCAATTCACCAGCTGCCAGGTTGCCACTGAACTGCTCTGACCATAGCACTGTTTCAGTGGGCTCACCACCCACAGGAAGGCCCACAGTTTGGTGCAGTGTGATTTGGGTGGCACCAGCTGCTTCTGAGACCCAGCAACAGAGAAGCAGATGAAGATGAATGAATGTCAAGATCTAGGCTAATAGTAACAGAAACAGCAGGGAAAACCAAAGATAAAAGCTGAAGCCAGAATAAAATGCTTGTTAGAGGATTGATACAGACAATGACTGTGTCTACCATAGGCGTAGCCACGGGTGGGCCAGGGTGGGCTTGGGCCCACCCACTTGTCAGTCAGGGCCACCCAATCCAATGAAAGGGCTGATCAGACTTGGCTGTAATACTTTGGGGTTGGCCCATCCTAATTTTTTAGGGCCCACCCATTTTAAGGGGTCTGGCTACGCCCCTGGTGTCTACAAACATTTACTAGTAGCTCAAGTAGCTTAAGTTAGCAATAGTCAAGTCCCCAACCTGAGGCCAAGGGAACCCTGGTCCACCAAACAAAACTATTCCAAAATTATGGTTCTGTTCAGAGGTTACGCTTACAACCATATTGTTCATTCATTCATCTTCTTGTTCGTTGCCAGGTTGCATGGGGCAGCTGGTGTCACCCAAATCATATTGTGCTCCTTCCTGTGGGTGGTGAGCCCACAAGAAGTTATGCAGGTCAGGACAGTGCTATGATCAGAGCACCTCAATGGCAACCTGGCAACTGGCGGTTTTGAACCTGAAGCCCTGCAGACCCAAATCCGCTTCTTTAACCACTAAGCCTCCACTGCCGACCACAATAATTTTGTAATAGGTGCAATCATGATGGTCAGTAGAGTGGTCACTATTGTTTGTCCCATAACTTTTTTATTATTACATTGCTTGGTGAGTCTGCATCAACAAGTAGTTCTTCATATTACTGAGTGTCCTTGAAGTGGCTCTCAGTTTCAGAAAGGTTGGCAACCTCTGCTCTAGAATAAACTTATAGATGAAATAATCCAACATTCCTCTGTGGCTAATATAACCATATAAAACAAATCAAAGAGTTCAAGAACTTAAGTTTCCTCAATGGTTCCCAGGCTCAGACAGTGACCTCACTGCTCCCAGCCCAAATGATTTTGCTAAAATAAAGTTAACTTTGTTAAAGTTAACACCGTAGGCAACCGGAGTCTGTTCACTCTGGATATGAATTATTCAATAATCAATCAGGACTCAGACTCCTGTCCTGCTGCTTCAGTCCTAACCCTCCACATCACTTGTTGCTCATTTGTCCTCCCCCCAGGCCCATGTGGAGCAACCGAGAACAAGGAAATAGAAGTACACAAAAAAACCTTGAGTTTGTGTTTACAAGAAAGACCAAACACCCAAACTCTACAGTGACATCATTGTTTTTTCCCCAATGGGAAACAGACACAACAGTCTCCAGTAATGTCTGAATTTTAATCTGGAGCCGAGAACCCAAAGATAGTTGGAAGCCGACAATTCAAGGCTGTCAGTTTCAGTTTCCCTCTGTTTTTATTTATTTTATGTCATTGTTAAATAATGAATGTAAAACACTGCCTTAATTAAACCGAAGCACAAACTAATAGTGGAGTTGGATGAATGCCTGATGGCTGCCTCCAACAAATGCACTGCCTTTTAGCAAATTTATTTAGTGCGCAGGAAATCAGTTATGCATTGGTGATGTGATTAAATGCGAGCCACACAGCTTTGGACAGATTTCCAACCGACAATTTAACATTTTGTGCAGTTAATCAGAAAACAAAGAACCAAGTATAAGTTTTAGGAAAATCACAACAACAAAAGTTAGCTAAGAAATAGGTAAAAAAACAGAGTTAACAGAAAAATGCTAAATATTACGTCTCAGCATATTTAAAGTAATAGATGGTGACAGGAATGCTGAGGAACAACTGATTTCTTAGTGGAAAAATAGGGCAAATAATGCAAATTACTGTTCAGTTTATTGGTTCATCTTCATCCTACCACATTTCAGAGGCAGCAGTTTCTAGGACTGACACCCAAATCACACTGCTCCATACTGTGAGCCCACAGGAAGTTATGTACGTCTGGATGTTGCTATGATCCAGTGCTTCTCAATTATTTTCTGTTACGCCCCCCCTAGCAAGAAGAAAACAATTTGCACCCCGCCACCACCCACTCTTAGCTGCAACTATAAATAATAGCATTTGTCTATAAAATAGTTCTAGCTACACCTCTGCATAACATTATGTCCTTGTTAACATGAAGAAATCAAAAAGAAAGAGATATAGTTCAACTTACAAGGATGTGCAATTACTAGGGGTGAGACGATTCACTCACATTACGATCGAATTCATATCTCGATTCACAGGCTACGATCAGGAACAATTCATAAAAAATATTAAATGATCGATCCAGTTCGATCTAATTTGGTTCAGTCCAATCCAAAATGAATAATTTGCACACCCCTAATATGTATAGTGTATATTAGGAGTGTGACAATTCACCCACATGATGATCCGATTCATATCTCAATTCACAGGCTACGATCCAATTCAGGAAT
This sequence comes from Paraplagusia blochii, assembly GCA_016785265.1. Classification (NCBI taxonomy): domain Eukaryota; kingdom Metazoa; phylum Chordata; class Actinopteri; order Pleuronectiformes; family Cynoglossidae; genus Paraplagusia; species Paraplagusia blochii. Next base: position 53,913 of record JAFBJS010001045.1, on the reverse strand, counting down.
GATTCATAAAAAATGTGAAACAATCGATCCAGTTCGATCTGATTCGGTTCAGTTTGATCCAAACCGAACCAAAACAATTAATTTGCACACCCTTAGCAATTACACTATATTATAGTACAGTGGAAAAAAAGCATGTTCCTCAGGGTCACTCGCGCCCCAATCAGCATCGCACCGTGCACCCCCAGGGGGGCCCGCCCCTCTATTTGAGAAACACTGCAGTGATCAGAGCACATCAGTGACAACTTGGCAGCTTGTGGGTTAGATCCTTAACTACCCAAGTCCACTTCCTGAACCACTGAGTCACCACTGCTGCTCCTATTATGTGTAGTTGATTATACAGAAAGCACTGGCACTGTCTAATGCAGGCATGGGCAAACCTTTTGACTTGGGGGACACATTTCGTCCTAAAATTAGACTTGGGGGCCGAGTCCAAGTGGTTAAGAGCCACTTCAAGACCACCAAGACAATATGAAGAGTTACTTGTTTGGTGCAGACTCACCAAACAATGTTATAATAAAAAGTTCAGGGACAGACAATAGTCATTGCAAGTGTAACCTCTGCTCAAAAAGCACAGGAAGAGAACCATTTTGACCCTTTTTGGACTAGTTTTCTTTTTTAGCACACACCTGCAGGCACTTTAGTTAGACCATGAGGGCTATGCACCAGGTTTGTGACCCCTGGTACAGTGTTAGCTGAAGTTACAAAAAATTAGAACCTCAAAAAAGAAAATGTTGGCAAAAATGAATAAACAGAAAGAAAAATACACTCAATCAAGAATGCCCTTCAGTGAATTATTCTTCTTGTCCTTCAAGCTTGTCCCTTTCTTTCAGCGAGTCAACAATTTCCATCTCACCCTGTCCTCTGTATCCTCAACTCCAACTGCCTCCATGTCCTCCATATAACCACTGTCCCTCCTCTGAACCTGTCCAAACCATCTCAATCTGTCTTCTCTAGCTTTTTCTCCAAACCTTCCTGTCTGTGTTGTCCCTCTAATCACCTCATTCCNNNGATCCTGTCCATCCTTGTCTCTCCTAAAGAGAATCTCAGCATCTTTAACTCCTCCACCTCCAGCTCTGTCTCCTGTCTTCTGTCTATTCCTAGTGTCTCTCATCCATTCATCAGTCAGTCCTTCAGTGAATTATTCCATTCGCTGAAAATACAAAGACCTCAAACACTGGTTGTAGAAGTGATTTAACTGGGCCCAGGCAAATAAATGTTAGCTTGGATATATTTTGAAAAATAACAACGTGGTCGCCTAGAAAAGACACATTACATTACAGCAGGAATATTTAACGCACCAATATTTTTGCTGGGAACGCTGAAGAACCAAAAACAAAACCAGCTGCAAAAGCAATCATTTAAGGCTGTACGAAACCAGTCAGTCAGTTCCTTCAACCAAACCTGGTTTAAATCCTTTCAGTAAACTTCCAGCAGAGTGGACGGATCGTATGGAGAGGTTCATAAAAACCTAAAATGTGTATTTTCTCCGTTTAAACTCAAACTGATGGATCTAGATATTTGAATTACAGTTGAATAATTGAAGGCAGGATGGATTTTCCACTTTCACATCTCCTCATCTCTGAGTCTCCTTTTTTTTTCATTTAATTGAAAACCACTTCCTGCAATGGCATTAATTGAAAAAGGAATAGAGCCTTAATTTGGAACTAAGGGCCCGTAACAGTGGTCAGCAGTGAGACTAATGGCATTCTCCTCAGACAGCCCAGCCTGAAAAGCAGTCTGAGAGTTGTTTGCCTAAAATTCCCTGGGCAAAGCGGGGGATTGATTCTCGGCAGCGGAGCTCGCAGTCATGGTGCAAACAGAGACTAAATGGGGGCAGGGGAAGGGGGAAAAAAAATACGATTTTAGTTCTTAATAGATTGTTGGGCAGCGGGGTGAGCTGCACGCCTGAATAATTCACTTTAGCCAAACTGTTGCTTCGGGTTTCATTCATTTTTAATGCAGTCTTTTGATGTTGATTAATTAAGCAGTGCTGGCGCTGCTGTTTCTCCACTGTCGCTGCGCCCACGTGCACGCACGCACACACCGCCGCTGTACAATCCCTGTCCCTGTTTGCCTCGCCCACATCCCGTTAAACCCCCCCAAGCCCAAACACCCCAACTCCTCTCATTTCCACTCACACAGATTCTCTTAGCTATTCTTGTGAGGAGTCTGCACCGACTTCCATTTATTCCAGCAGCCTAACTGAAACCTCATTTCTAATCCCAACCATAACCAGTTAATACCTTACCCTGACCTTAATCCTGCGGTGTCCAAACCTTTATCAATGAGGTCCAGAACCCATGTTTTTAAAATCCTCCCGCTCCTGGTTTGGACTATACTGAAAGGTTATGGGGAAAAATATTACCAAGACGTTTTAAAATTTGTTTAGTGCACAGAAAGAGATATTAAATTCAGCCCCGACTGAAGAGTTTTTGAGAAATTTCTGCCAAAAAGCACAGATTTTCAAAATCTTAACTTTCTGTCGACTTAAGTAAGATGATGGGATAATAAAGTACATAAGCCACAGAAAAAAACAGAGAAAAACTAGGTTAAAAATCACAAAGCAAAAAAAAAAGACAGCAAAATAATTTACTATTGAACAGAATTATGGATAGATGGGAAATATGGAAACTAGAATACTACATGTCGGCAGTGGTGGCCCAGCGGTTAAGGAAGCAGACTTGGGTCTACAGGGCTTCATGTTCAAATCCACCAGCTGCCAGGTTGCCACTGAGGTGCTCTGATCATAGCACCATCCCGACCCACATAACTTCTTGCGGACTCATCACCCACAGGAAGGCTCACAATATGGTGCAATGTGATTTGGGTGGTGCCAGCTGCCCCTGCGACCCGGCAACGGACAAGCAGAAGAAGATGAATGAATGATCATTACATATAAACACAAGAATAGCTAAAACACTGTCCCCAAAAAAGAAGGTTTGAGATTTTTTTTATCCTACATAACTGAAAATATACACCATAAAAATGAGAGAAGAGAATTCGTAGTTTTTAGTAGGCTAAAGGTTGGCAAGGAACCTCTAATTTAGCTTAAAAAAAATCAAGCTGATTGATGATTTGCAGCTGCATGGAAGAACTAAAAATCAGAGTGGGCGTCCTTAATCACCAGTACGTATAAGAAAAATATAAAAACTATAGCAACAAAGTCTCATGTATGTGAATAATTACATCTATTCTATTTTTAGCCTTTTTTTTCCAGGCAGAAATGTCTCTGTAGTTAATGATGAAGAAAAAAAAAAAAAAAAAACTTCTCCGAAATCCAACCAGAAACACAGTATTTGTTCCGATTAGGACTGGTGATAATAATGACTACACAAAGACACACGCTCTCAGCTCCCAAATTGCTTTAAAAGACGGTGTCTGTGTGTGTGGGGGGGGTACGTAGTGTGTGTGTGTGTGTGTGTGTTAATGGGGGAGGAGAATTTGGAAGAAAGAACCGGGAGGAGGAGGAGGAGGGGGAGAAGGGAATGCCTTACAGCAAACACACTGCAGATTAGCAGAGGTGTGTGTGTGTGTGTGTAAATGAGTGTGTGTACGTGTACAGTAGATATGTGTGTGTGTTAGTGTGTGAGAGGAGGAATTAGAGGATGAGTGTATTGTTGGTCTGTATTGTACGTTACAGCTCGGGGGATGGATGTTAATTAGGCGACATGCACGTCTTCTAAGCTACTGCTGCTACTGCCGCTGCTGCTGCTCCTGGTGCCACCATTGCTGATGCTGCTGCTGGTGCCAGTCCTTGTGGTATCTACATACGTGCACCAGCCCGCGTGCACGCTCTCCCTTGCTCTTTCATGTGTTTCTAACCAATGTAAACTGGAGCAGCCAAGCAGCGACCAATCAGCTGCCAGGGGTTTATAAATAGAGTTTTGGCTGAGTGGAGTCTTACATGTCCCTCCAGCAAAATCCAGCAAAAGTTTTTGGAAATGTGTTCTTTAAATGATAATCAATGGCAGAAGCTGGAGCTGATTAAATCAAAGAGTGATATGGAGAAGAGTTTCCGTGCATGGATACTGAGCTGTTTTCTAATAAAGAATTATTGGGTCTGTATGGAATATGGCTGGCTGCTGGTTAGAAATGGATGGTTAATATTACTAAGAAAAATATTTTTTACCAAGCAACCACGTCAACGACGGACTGGTTGTAAATGAAGGACTGAATAGTAACTATAACTACTCCATAACATAGTTATTCAACAGTTTATTATTATTGATATGCACATCTAACATTGTTCTCGCTGTTTAATAAAAAACATATTTGTTTTATCAAGTTAAGAAACTCATTGACGATAAGTTTATAATGGATTGTTTATTAACACTTTGTAAGCTCTTTTGGGCCGTACAAAGTGACTTGGCGGGCTACATGTGGCCCCCAGGCCTTGAGTTTGGCACATTACCATAGTGGCATAACATGGGGTGCAATCCCAGTCCCATACATAAATTAAAGTCTTGATCTTTTTTTTGTGCTTCACATGGACATTAGCGATGATAGTTCTCATCATAACTCCCAACAAAATACTGAACCTCAAAGTACATACTGCAAGGTCCCCGCAACTGTGGCCTCACAAGTATAGTTACACCACAAACACACACACAGATGATAATGCATATACCAGACCTTGTCTATTTACATTGCATTGAGGAGACAATAATATTCTTCTGTCTATTCCAAACTACCACCTGCACACACTTGAACTGGTTTTTGTGTTCTCTGAGTACATAGAATAGATCACAGTTATTCCTTGACGTTTTAACGTTAAAACAATACAAATTTCAACTCAGCGTGCTTATTTCTATCACTTCATCTGACTCTGACTTTATTTTCAACACAACTCCAATCTTCAAAATTTTAACCTTCTATGCATCTTCATTTGTTTGCCTGTTGGCTGGCTTCAGGGGCAGCTAGCAGCACCCAAATCACACTGCTCCATACTGTGAGTTGTGTTGCCTTCCTGTGGGTTATGAGCCCACAAGAAGTTGTGTGAGTCAGGGTGGTGCTATGTTAAGAGCACTTCAGTGGCAACCTAGCAGCTGGTGGATTAGAAGCTGAAGCCTTGCAGACCCAAAACCTTTAACCACTAAAATTTCAAAATGTTAATGCCTCTCTGTGAGTCACTTTGAATAAAAGCATTTGCTAAAAGCATAAATGTAATTGTGAATTGACTAAGTGAGGACCTGCATTATGTCCTCTCTGGAATAAGTGTCCCCACAAGTACAGCTATGCTGGTATCACACACACTTTTAAGCTTCTACAGGACCATGAGCACTGAGAGAACATGCATGTGAGAGACATTGACATTCTTTTTCACTTTTCCAGACTACTACCATTGAAATGTCTCCTGCAGACCCCTGAAAACACACACACACATTTACACGATTTTGTGTTTTATGGGCACATGCCTTATAAAGTCCCTACATCTTTCTCTTAACTATAACTTTTAAAATATACCCTTTTATTCTCACTTTGATCTGACCCTATTTCTAATCCTAACTCCAAACTAAGACTTTATCCTTCAAATTCCTTTGCACTCCAACAGGACCTTTAAAATGTATTTTGTATTTAGCAAAAGAAAAGAAATGTCCCCGCATATATAGCTATTCCAACTTTGCCCTCACACACATACTTATTTGATTTAGTGCCTTGTGAGAGGGAGACCTGGAGTAAGGAGCCCATATTGATGCAGACTAAATACTTGGCCAAAAAGCCTCCTGCCATGTTACATTGATCTTAGCATGACAGTGTGACCCTGCCTGATTCAATCAGCGTCTGTGGAACACAGCTCTACGCTAAAAGGAGCTCAAGACGCACCGTGAGAGATGGATGAAAACTACAGTCGCTCTCTGCTTGTACTAGTCCTGGAGCCAGAAGTATGTCAGTTGGAATGGATACCGGTGGGAGAAATACGCTACTTCTTACAGTATTCAGAATATTAGTCACAGTGTAGAGAGAACAGAAACAGCGGAAAGAAACGGATCGAGAAAACAACGAAAATTAACTCACAGGGGAAGAGCATTAATTTGGCCTAACAACAAATCATTTGCCAACAAGATATCATGGAGTACAGACCCGGAATTGAGGGAAGAAGGAAAATTATTTAACTCTAACTGCATTTCCTCTCTACACCATCAGGTGTTTTTATATCCATAAAATCACAATGGAGCTAACAACAGAATGTTTAGTTAATACTGTATGTATTTTAGTTTATATGTATTTTACCTCAATGTCAAGTTTAAGGATTGAATCAAAACTGATCAGGATTTTTTTTTTTTTTATTTTGTTAAATAAATAAATTAAATACATTTTATAAATACCATCCATACACCTATCCATCTTCACCCACTTTTCTGTTACCCGTTTGCAGGGTTGCTACGACTGCCGCCCAAATCACATTGCACCACACTGTACCTTCCTGTGGGTGGTGAGCCCACAAGTCAACTGCTCTAACCGGGAATCGAACCTGCCCCTGAACCTGAACCCTTTACACCAATGACAGAGACATGGACCCTGGGAAAAAACAAAGGCCTTTAATAAAAAATAAGAAAAAAAGTGAAAATTATTAAAATAATAATAAGATTTAGATAATTTTATTTAACAATTGTTTTTTTGGGAAGAACAACATTGATTAGATTGATTTATTCTCTGTCTATAGATATATATAAAGTTTAAGTTTAAAGAAATGTTTTACAAGAAAATTAAGAGAGTACATAAGAATAAAAGAAAGAAAGTTGAGATGGACTTCTTCTTCTAAAACCTCTAAATCTAAAGGTCTCACTGTGAATGTCTCATTTATCTTGCTTGATAGTCGTCCCGTGAGTGCAAGGACAAGAAGAACGGGGGGAAAAAAAGGAGGGATAAGGCCAAGAAATAAGTTAACAAGGAGTGAAAAACTTTAACAGAGTCCAGTTTTTCTATTGGACTGTATGAAAACATCTTGAGGATCTGGTTGTAATGTTGGAGCCAAATTCAATACTCTAATAGTCTTAACTAAATCAAGCGTGAATTCAGGAGCCTGCTGTTATCGACGGCCATAATTTAAGTTGCTCTCTCGCTATTGACTTGTAACACAGCCTTTTGTGATATAGAAAAGAAACATTCTTTGAACAAAAACACATGAAATTATTCCCTGAGATCTAAAATAACCAGGTAACTGTAAACTGTAATGAAAATAAACTGTAGGTTTGATCAAACTGCAAAAAGGAGGAAAAAAATTAATAATAAGAAGAGTTGAGTGAAGGGAGAGGTTCACAGGATGGTTGTGTGACCAGCCATGATGGATGGATTAGGGACACTAGGAGTAGGTAGAAGACAGGAGACGGAGCTGGAGGTGGAGGAGTCAAAGATGCTGAGATTCTCTTTAGGAGAGACAAGGATGGACAGGATTGGGAATGAGGTGATTAGAGGGACAACACAGACAGGAAGGTTTGGTGAAAAAGCTAGAGAAGACAGATTGAGATGGTTTGGACATGTTCAGAGGAGGAACAGTGAATACATCGGTAGAAGAATGATCCTTGAGATGGAGCTACCATGGCCTGACAAAAGGACAAGCCAAGAGAAAAAGAAGGAAGTAAATGCTAAGTGAGTGCCCAGGCAGCAGGGAGTGGGGACAAGGTCATACTCAATGGACCCCATGGTAATTGGTTGATTCAAACCTGAAACCCTGTGGACCCCAGTCTGAAGAGTGTGGATATTACAAGGAGCATTGAATTGTGTTAAAAGTTAAATCCAGTTATTTATTACATTAACGTCAGGTTTTTATAGTGGAGCTGGTCTGGAGAAGAGAACTTGACTCAAACGTTGGGTCACTATGGTCAAAGGGTTTCTTAAATGTAATTCAAGTTTGCATATTTAGAATATTTTCAAATATGTTCTGAATATAACTATAAAAAGTTTACATTTTATCTAGTAAATATTTGCAAGATCAAATTCACAGTAGATCAGATTTATTATCTTTAAACTTCTCATCTTTAAGGATTTCATCATTTCACAGATTTTATTTATTTATTTAAATGTTTATTTGACAGGGACAGTACAGTTACATTGTTACCAAAGGTCACCGATGTCATTGTACATGGGGCTTTTAGCCATTGGCTAGTTTGCAGCCCTCGTCCCTGGTTGGGCTTTTAAGAAGGTTGAAATAGGAGAGATAAAAAGGGAG
>JAFBJS010001045.1:0-32690 GCA_016785265.1 Paraplagusia blochii | reverse complement strand
GTCAGAGGGGTGGGCAGCAGGGGCCTGGCCCTGTCTCAGACTGGCAGGCAGAGTTATTCACGGATCACAGCAGACATATGGGCAGACTGGGACCTGCTGAAGACGTCCTCGTTGCTGGGACGGATACGACGAGATAAACAGATGTGGAGGGAGGACACGTACACACACACACACACACACACACAAACACAGTTGCGCAGCGTTTCTCATTAAGACTCTGCATTGATTTCCATTCATTAAAACATTCAAACCCGAACTTCAGCTGCAACCAAGATCGATCGGTACAGAATCCTGGTCTGACGTCCATGTCCAAACTTCTCTAAAGAGATGCAGGACAGGATATAGTGCAGAGGACGACTGTTCCAGTACAATAACACAATAATGGTATTGTATTTTTAAATGATACATTTAAACAGTTCTGTTTTGGACCAAGTTCAGATTTTTTTCTGATCATCTTATGTCAAATTAATAAAATTAAAGCATCACTGGTCACTTTTCCAATTTTTTTTCACCTGAAAGTTTAACCAGTAACAACAAAAACGTGCTATACAAAACAAAGATGCAGATTTGTCAACTTAGTCCAAACCTAGTTGCAAGGTTAGGTTTGAAGAAACAACACAATTGTCATATTTTACTGTATATTTTTACATATGTTTTGGTAGTTTTTTTAATACACACACACACACACACATATTTGCTTATATGGGTCACAAGGGCAGCAGTCTCCATGGCCACCACACAAATTATATATATATACAGTCATGGAAAAAATTGATTAGCCCACTCTGCTGTTTTCTTCAATTCCTTGTTCATCTTAATGTCTTGTTCCACTAAAGGTTTATCACCTGGTGGAAACAATGAACACAAAACCATGCAATGACTAAAAGCACTGTATTTGTCAGTACAATGTTATTGCTATTGATGTAGGAACGGAAGTGATTTTTGTCACTGTCAATAAAACCATGAAAAACGGCCAGAAATCAGCTCTGAAATTAAACTGAATTATGAGCCTTTTTTGTTGTTATTATATTTGTCCAGATTAATGTAGATTAAGTGGAAGCAGACTTTTAAATGGACAAGAAATAAAAGAACGAGTGGTCTAATCATTTTTTCCATGACTGTAAATATACATATATATATGTATATATGTATATATATATATATATGTATATATATATATATACGTGTATAAGTGTATGTGTAATATATTTATACATACATACATTTATATACGTTTATATGTATGAGACATCTATTACCAAAAAAACTATGGCTAGACAATTAAAATTAAAATAAAAAATGTGTCACAAACATTTATGCTAGAAGACTCACCTACAGATACAATAGCCACAAAAATAACAAAAAAACCCTTACAACACTATATATTTTAATATTTGACTAGGCAATGTGTTGACCAGATCAAAGAGATTCTTAAATGTATTGTGTCACATGTCAGAGAATAAGTCAAAGAAGCCAAATCTAACTGAACCTGGACCAACTATTGGCTGAGAATTGCAGAGACGTCACATATGGAATCTTGAGTGTCAGTGAACACATCCAACCCAGACAGGAAAAACACTGTTGAGGGAACAATTAAAGTCTGGACAGAATTAAAGTCAGCCAGACAAAATATACAAGTAATGAATGCAAACACAACTAAAAGCCGTTAAATTTGACGAAGTATCTACTGAATAATTCAACACTAAACCAGGGAACATTAACAGAGTCCGAACCATTGGCCGAGCTATTTATAGGGCCATTAAAGGCCACACGTAACTCCCTCCTTCTGGCTCTGGGGCCAGATTGTGGACATGCCTGTTTTAGTTCTAAATACAAGCAGGACTCCAGAAATGAGGTCCTGCCTCATTAGGACCAGACCGTGGTCCCCACGAGGACCACTGCTCCTGACAAAGTCAGCATTCACACCAGGACAGAACAGGAGGACACTCTGTCTCCAACTGGGTTGATGTTCTGACTGGCTGACGGAAGAACACAGTAACTGCCCAATGTCTGACATGATAACTCAGCGGGGAGCTCTTCATCAGAACCACCACCTCCTCATCGTTTACAGCTCCACCTCAGCCACCCTCTCCAACTGCCCCATAATGACAACGCCATCGCTGCCCGCTTCCCCCCTGTGTCGCACTCTTTACACGCAACTGATCCAGAGCTTTTATTTCACCAGATTCCTTCACCGGCCAAACACCTCCTCCTCCTCCTCCTGTCCACTCTCCTCCGTCTCCTCTTGCTCTATGTCAGCGTGCCAGCTCTGCTGAATGAAGGGGTGAAAGGATGGAGCCAAAGGAGCAGAAAGGGGAGCAGGAGGAGGTGTGTGAGTGTTGTTTGTGGATTGTGAAGAGGGGTCCCATTCAGCATGGCAGCTGTCCTGAGAAAAATACACACCGCATTGTCTGGCCGAACATTTTCTCCCCGTACAAGTGTCTCAGGTGTCCCATGTCTCCGTGTTTGGCCTGGCTCTGACGGCAGCCTTTACAGAGACGCACAAACGGAGCGACACAGTCACGCTGGCCTTGCAGAGGAAAAATGACGAGTTAAAACTAATATAAGCCTTGGCTCTGTCTCTGTCCGACCATGTGGACACAGGGACGTCCAAACTTGTATTGTAATGTATTTTTTATTTAATATTAATGTGGTTTCTTTATTCTATCATCTGTTCCTCTTATTCATTACCAGGTCTCAGGGGCAGTAGTCTCTACCACTACCACCCAAATCACACTGCTCCATACTGTGAACCTTCCTGTGGATAGTGAGTCCACTGGAAGTTATGTGGGTCACTATGGTCAGAGCAGCTCAGTGGCAACTTGGCAACCTGGTAGTTAGTCACAAATATGTCAAGGTAAATGCCAAAAAAAGATTGATATTTATGACAGATATTCATGACTACACAAGAGTTAAATGTTATTAACAACTACAGACTAAGAAGGAAAGAATTTTAAGATTTTTTTTCTCAGATATCGCATCCAATAATTTCAGAAATAAGTAACAAGGATAGCCTAAAATAAAGAAAATAAAATAAAAATAAAATAAACAGGTCTAGCGATGATTTTGCTGATATTGTCCAAACACTTGGTTACTGATGAAGTGAACGTCTAAGAATCCAGTGTGTGATACCAGCAAATTTGGTTAAAATCCTGGAAATATGTGGAATTTCAATATCTGAGAAAAAAAATTATAATGATTTTACTGACACATCATAATAGTGCAAATATCAAGATGGTAATACCTGCCAAGTTTCCAACCAGATATGATTACAACTGTGCCAAAATAAACAAAAAAAAATGATTGGATATATTAAAAAAAAAGAATCCTAGAAAAACAGCTTAAATTCGACTGAAGCACACTTTGGAAACAAATTACAAATTCCAGCGGAAAAAAAAATAAAAATGTTTGAGGGATTTTAAAAAATCAATCCACAGCCTGTGTTTATTGTTCAGATTCAGTCCGGCTCTTTGATGAATAAAATGCCTTTTCAGCTCAGACACAAAATGAAGATTGTGTTGAATCACAGACGACTTGACTCATCAATAAATCCAAAGGTTTCCCCTCCTCAGTTTCCTTAGCAGATTCACGGTGAGATGAAGACTTTGGATCACACACAGAACACGATGAAGAAAGTAAACAAAACTCATCCTCAGTATTCCGCCGCTGCACTGGTAAACATATCGTCTGACTTCCTTGGAAGGCCCTGAGGTTCTCTTATCTGCTTTTATGTATGGACACACTCAAACGTGAAAAATTGCCATCAGAGTCCAGAGGCGATAACTGTTCAAATGGAAACAATGGTGATCACTCTTTGTCACTGCTTTAACAACGCAGAGAAAAAAAGGAATGAGAAATATTCTGTGTGATTCTGAAAAGTTGGTCACTCAGCCGACTGAGACAAACTGGAGAATTAATAGAGCTGTGGGGGAAATAGATGAACGACAGAACACATATTTTTATATGAGTATAAAATATATAAACTTATTAGATTAAGTAAAATGAACTATCAATCACATCACTATAGAATACACCAAAAGTCGCTGGCTTGTCGAGCTGTTGGTGAGACACTGATAAACAAATATTTCAAAAAGTGACAAAATGAAGAGTCTTTATTGAGTTTCGTCTTCTGGAGTTTTTGAAGACTTTACCCTACGATGCAAGACTAAGTCTTGAGGGTAAAGACAACCCGAAAAAAAACAAAACTAAAGTCCACAAAGTTCAGTTTGGAAACTAAAGCTGAAGAGAAGCAGGCTGTTAGTATGGCTGCTATGGTCAAGGGTGAAGAGTTGCAACTAACTGGATATAGTTGTAAAAAACTTAATGTCCAGTTGCCTTTTTAACCTAAACCGTGACCTAGGACTGGGAATTTTCATGGACATGGAACGACTAAGTGAGACTGACTACTGGGGCAGTAGTGACCTAGTGGTTAAAGAACCAGATTAAGGTCTGCAGGATTCCAGGTTCAAAGCTGGACACAGTTCACTTTTCACAGGTCAGATGTTGTTGGGTTTACTTTTCTTCCTTCCTCTAGAATCATTATATTCTACCAATGTATCCACTGTCCCTCCTCTGAACATGTCCAAACCATCTCAATCTGGCTTTTCTAGCTTTTTCTCCAAACCTTCCTGTCTGTGTTGTCCCTCTAATCACCTCATTCCTGATCTTGTCCATCCTTGTCTTAAAGAGAACCTCAGCATCTTTAACTCCTCCTGTCTCTTGTCTAATGATAGTGTTTTTTTTTCCTATTCACACCACCACTATGAATAAGACCAAGAGACCTTGGTGCTAAATACTAAAAATGATAATAACAAAAACTGCATAATATTAACAAACAACTTTGTTTACCTAGTGTAAAACCAGTGTGTAAACATAAACAGTATGTAGGATAAACTTCACTAAAAAGGTTTTATGAATCCAGCCAAGATCCATTTACAAACTATTCTATCATTTAATACATTTTATTCTGAAAAACAGGTTTTCATTCATTCATTGTCATCCTTTAAACAGCTACTGAGTCAAAGGGGCAACAATCTCCATAACTGCCACCCAAATCACACTGCTCCATACTATTTTCATATTGTATTTCTCAAAATGCCATAGCTTTTAAGGTTATTATGAGCCTCATTCTGCCGAACAGGTATTGTAGAGATGTTTCCAGTTCTCTATATTATATATATATATATATATATATATATAAACAGGTTGTCGGGGCAACAGACTCCATACCTGCTGCCCAAATCACACCACACCATACTGTGAGTCTTCTTGTGGGTGGCGGTCCCCGGAAGTTATGTGTGTCAGAACAGTTCTATTCTCAGAGCACCTAAGTGGTAACTTGGCAACTTCAAGTTCTCTTCCTTAACCGCGAGGGCCCCACTGAGCCCAGTCCTGGGCCACAGAGTCTACTAGAACTGGACACAGGGTCCAGGTCTGAAGAAGACAGTATTTACGCGACTAGAACCCAAAGCCCAACATCCCCAACACTAAGGGAACACCATATAATTTGAATTAGTAAATGAATTAGTAAATGAATATTTAAACGTGTATTAAACCCAGCTCTTCCATTTCAAGGTTCTACTAACGCTCTTCAAATAAAACAAACTACAAAAACCAAAATATTTTTACTGCCTGGAATGGCTTTAAAACATTAGGACGTGATTCTCCAAAGATATTTTTCTGCCCTTAAAACAGCCAAAAGAAACACCCAGGGGTTTAATAAGCTTCTCTCTACATATTAAAGCATTAGAGCTTCATCTCCAACAAGTGAAAATGTGGGCGAGGGAAATTCTTTTTTTGGGTGGGAAGAAAAAAAGGAGATTATGTGAAGAGTGAAGAAGATGAAGAAGGAGCAAAAGGAGAAAAGGAGGAGATCAGGGAGGAGAAGGAGGAGGAAGTACGAGAAGGTGTTGAGAGCTGCTGTGATTCACAGTTCTGTATCTGGGGATTCACCGGGGAAGAAGGTTTTGGGGGAGAATAAAACCATTTCTGCATGAGTGTTTGTGCATATGCTTGTCTTACTGTGAGGGGGAGGAAGAGGAGCAAATGTTTCTATTTTTGTTTTTCTCCTCCATTTATTTTGCGGAGAAAAGGTTTTCATTTGCAGGAGCTCGCGATGGAGAAAATAAACAACTTTGAGGTAAATAAAGGTGAAGATCTAATAAGATTAAACATACGCTGCTGAGTTGGAGTCTAGAACCAGCTGTGTTCGTTTGTTTAACATTAACAAGTCTGATACCATAATAATTTACAAATATGGTCCTAAGGAAAGGTTTCGCTCTTGTCTCATTTATCTTCCTCCACACTTCCTGCAAAACTATAATGCAGATCTTCTGTTTTCTTGTGATGATAATGATGAGGTCTGGTGTGAACCCATCAGAAGTGTTTAAACACAAAACAACAATCAACTCTTATAATTAATGTTGTCATTCTTGTCACTATAAAAATTGTGTGATTGTACGACAAAGGTGGGTATGTAACTGCCGTAGACACAGTTATGAAAAAAATGAGGCGGCACAGCAAGAAGATCAATGATAGTCAATATCTCAAATTCCTTCTCCCTCAATGGGTGATATTCACAGTGTGTACACCTGCACCTGCACCTCACACATGTTGCCACTGGAGGCACCATAATGTATGTGTGCTTGAACCATAGAACTTTTTGTCTTCGCGGAAAAAAAGAGAAGAAAAAATAAAAGAAACAGAAAAAAAAGATTGATTAACATATTACGGTGGCAACAATATTTAGTTTGAAGTTTAATGCAATAATTGCAGCAAAATTAAGCTCTGCTGAAAGCTCTGTTATGGTTTGGGACTGCATTTCAGGGAATTGGTTCTATGACTGAGAAACCAAACTGATCAGGAGGGCTCCTGAGAACTAATTTCCCATAAGGTACTCAAAAGGACCATCTATCTATCTATCTATCTATCCATCTATCTATCTATCTATCTATCTATCTATCTATCTATCTATCCATCCCTCCATCCATCCATCTATCATCCATCTATCCATCTATCTATTCATCTATCTATCCATCCATCCATCCATCTACCTACCTGCCTACGTACCTACCTACCTACCTACCTATCTATCTATCTATCTATCTATCTATCTATCTATCTATCTATCTATCTACCTACCCACCTATCCATCCATCCAAATCCTCAGCCTGACTTTGGTAAACTACGGCCAGGGGGCCAAAAGTGGCCAATTTAGCACTTTGAATTGGCCCACCAAACATGTATATATTTGTATTATCATTACTCTTCCCTTTTAAAATTTGACTTCTCTACAAAGTCCACATTTTCCTAACAGATAGCATTAAAAAGCCATTTTCAGTTCACACAAACACTGCCTAATCCTATACAACTGAAGAACGGAAAAAAACAGTCAGGGTTTTTTGACAGACATTTTTCTTCCTCTTTTCGTCCTCTTTTGGAGATCCAATAATATCACTGCGCCCGCCCTCTCTCCTCTATCGGCCTCACGTGAAGTTGTGACTGTAATCAGTTCCCACTTCCAAGATTGTGTCCCAATGACCTGGTCTGACTCCTATATCCCAGCACATGCAGATATTTTGTGCTGACTAGGGCTGACGTTGCTCTACAGGGAATCATGGGTAACATCTGGCCCAGAAAAATCCTGTAAAGTGTCCAGAGCTTATGGCTCCATTAGATCCTGATACTAGTTAGTACTGATTAGCACTGTTTCTGTGTGAAAGGAAAAAAAGTAGCAAAGTATTTTTTTAGCGAACAGATGTCCCCTGTGAAAGAGGAGAATATGGGAGTCACTGTAGAGGACTGAGGTGGGTGAGAAGTGGGTGAGGATGAGGGTCAACCTTTGGGATCCTCAAATGGAGGGACAGTCTGATGCAGACATTCTTGTAAAGACCTGCAGCTTCCTGTGCAGATACAGAGCAATGAGACAGGATTGTCCTATGAGGACACCCAGCAGCTCTTCCAATCCTCTGTGAGGTCTCTGTCTGTGTGTGTCCCGTCGTCCTCCCCCACGCTCTCTGCATCTTATACTTCCCTCAAAGTCTCTTCTTCTGCATCCATGCACATCCTAATCTCTGCTCCTTTTATTCTCCAGCGTGTATTTTACTTATTCATTTGCTTCTCACTTCCTTCTTCCTTCTTCCTTCATCCCCTCCTCCTCCTCCTCCGCCCTCTGTTCCTTCCTCCTCTCATCACCTTATCTCCGTCTCTGTTCCACCCACTCACTCAGTCACTTTGTTGGGGAGTGTTTGTCGTGTAAAACACGCTGTTTCTGTTGTTCCACCGCGTGTGGCGGTTAATGACTGTTTGCCGTGCTGAGGTTCTTCACCGTGGTTGAATCACAAAGGTACCTTCTCTCTGTGTGAGCTGAGATTTAATGCAAACATCACCATGTGGTTTCAAACTATGTGAGATCCGCTTGGGCACCGGTGCTGTTTTTACCATCGTGCTGTGTCGACAGTGTGCAATCATGGATTGCAAAAAGATGGAACGGAGCCAAGACACTGAGAAGAAACGCAGCAGTGGAAGCGGAACAACGTGGCCTGAGCATTTACATGAACATGTTGGACTTTGACGAAATCAAGAAGACTTGAAGGTCCTGGGTTGGAGCCCGAGTGCAGGAGTGTTAAAATGAAAAATGATGCAATTGTATGCAATTAATGTAGTCCATACACTGTCAGTATGACAATATATAGTATATAGCAGACTTTTAACCAGTTCAAGGTAGAAAACTAAAAACCCAAACTTATTCCATTTTGCTTGGAACAGAAACAAAAACCAGGACAAAACCAGGATTGTTCTTTAGAAACCTGCTGTCTCCTAGTCCAGGCTATGGTAGTCTACCATGACCTGATGAGGTTGACTTCCTGTGACGTTCACTGACTGAATGGATAGAGTGGGTGGACCATCAGACTATATGGGGAGGACTGACTATCAACTACTGTCACATCTCAAAGACAACAATAAGAGGTCAATATTGTAGTCTGTCAATATGGGAAATATTAGTTTCAGACACGATATCAACATATTTTTCCACGTTAATGATGGACTGGTCAACATTCAATCTTGTAAATGGCCAGCAATGCATTATTAGTCAGCGGCCTGTCTAGTTAGACTACAGCATTCCTTTTGCTGGAAAAGGACAAAGTAAGTATTTTATATGTTTGCCACTTCTTGTGTTTATATAGGAAGTAATTCTGGGAATACTAGCATCTGACCAAGCAACAAAACAAGTCCAAATGCAACGTTGAGGGAATTCGCAGAGATGTGGCCAATATATACACACACTCACACACACACACACACACATATATATATATATATATATATATAAAAATATATATGCATATGTATATATATATATATATATATACATATGTATGTATATATATATACATATATATGTATATACAATAAACAATAGGCAAGAAATTCTGGTTTATAGCTCTGGTAAAAATGGCTATATACTGGTGGGTCAGCTTTAATTCATATTTGAATTAATCTGTCTGTCTGTCTGTCTGTCTGTCTGTCTAAAACCATGCCAAATGCACACAATTTACAAGATGTCGGTGATGCTTCCTATTCCAAGTCCTCCTGGATGAATTTCAATGGGTTTGAGAAAAGAAAACAACAACAGTGTCACTGCCTCATGCAGCCCTTATCAAAGTTTGACTTGAAAAGTGTCTTCTCACCAATATAAATCTGGTTTCTATAAAATTAGTACACTTTTTTGTTTACATTTTACCATAGAGTGAATAAATATACATCAGTCCAAACTTACTCTTCGACCAGACTTAGTGAGACAGACTTATGAACCGGCCCTGTGTCCATGTTTTCTCAGTATATAGTTTATTGTTTGGTTGGTTGAATGTATCATTAGACCATTAGTTATTACAAATTCCAAAACACATTTTTAAAGAATTGTTTTTTCCCCTCGACGTACTAAAAATGACTTGTTTTGCTCATTAAAGAAGTTTATAATATTATTTAGACCGTGCTCCGAGTACATGCTGCAGATCGTAAATATCCCTTTGCCCTGAATCGGAAAAATAATGGAAAAAAAAACCCAGTTCATCTGTTTTCTTTTGTGCCTGGGAGAAATGATCTGCAGCTTCACTCTTGGTAATGAGTGAAAACAATGTTGTTTGTTAATTGAGTATTTCTTAGATTTGAGTTCTCATCGTAAAAATGACCTCCCAGGTTTTCCGCAGCTGTTTCTACATCATTTTTCTTTCTCTCTCTCTCTTTTCTTTACATAAACACATATGAAAAATGTCCTGATTGTTGCTTAGCTCATTGTTTACCAAACTGATTTAATTACGGAAATATCTTCACGGTGCATGCAGCGTGCAATCAAAGTGTAAACAAGCACGATTCCCCACTTTGTTCTAACTTCTCCTTCTGAGGAGAGACGCAGGATGTGGTGAGTTTGAGGTCATTTTTTTTGAGATCACAGCGTCGTTCCTCAGGGAGGATTCGGAAAAAGTGTTGAAAGATCGCCTTCCTGTGATAACTAATCTTTTGGTTGATGTTATGAGCTAATTAAATTAGTGAATGCTAACAGTTAAACATTCAATCCAAACCGTTTGAGCTTGAGGGGTTGCTGTGTCAATACATACTGCGGTCGGACTAAGTGAAGGAATTTTCATCTGCTAACATGCTTGTAAACACACCTGCTGCATAACTGGATACAGATTTCTAACATCACTCATTCAGTTTGTTCTCGGTTTCTTCAGGAGTCTGTGTTTTGCTCAACATCTGAAATTATCTCATCTCTCAACCACAGCTTCAACCCAGTGGCTGCAAATGCAAAAGGAAACCTTCACGGACGTGACTCCGGCAACAACAAGAACGAACAACTACAACAATGATAATGATCAACCTAATGAATAGGGCAGTGGTGGACTTGGGGCTGCAAGGCTTCAGGTTCAAATCCACTGCGGTGCTCTGATCATAGCACCATCCTGACCCACAACTTCCTGTGGGCGGGCCTACCAATCACTGGAGGCTCACAGTATAATACAGTGTGATTTAGGTGCTGGCCGTGGAGACTGCTGTGCACAAAACCCGGTAAATATAAGAGAATGAAGAGGAATGAATGAATAATATGGAGAGGTGTGTTCACTGATCAGAAGGTGATCAGGTTCTAATGAGTAAAATGTATTTAAGATTAACCACCATGAGGTGAAACCAACTGTAGTCAAAAAGAGGAATTAAGACTTCTACGTCTAATTTTATATTCATATATAATATATATCATATATCATATATGAATATAATATATGATATATCATATATTAATATTATTTCATAAAGGGAAAAATATTCAATAATTGAGGAAAAACAGAAAAAGGTGAAATCAAAAAGAGGCCAAAAGAAGGCAGGAAGACAAATGAAAAGACAAGTCTGTATAACATTTTTTTTTTCTTTCATCACCCACAGGGAGGCTCACAGTATGGTGCGGTGTGATTTGAGTGACAGTTGTGACGAACGATGCCCCCGTGGCCCAATAACGGACAGGAGAGTGAAGATGAATTTTAATGAATAAGGTAAAATTATGAAATCAATTAACTCAATCTGGGCCATGAATATAAAAGTAAAATAGTTTTTGCTGAGGATAAGACTGTAACAATTACATTTTTTTTATAATAAAAAAAAAACACTTAATGGCCTCAATGTTGTATCTCCCACTGTAGAACGACTATAAAAGACTATCATATTCCATTCTGAATAATTGAATAGCAGTGTTAGGTTTTCAAGAAAAGAGGATTGAAGAATCATCTCATAAAAAATGTGCCAGAAAATGTTTTTTTTGTAAAGGAATCTAAAAATATTCGGTAAAAAAAGGTGCCCACAAAATGTAGTTGCAAAAAAGCTAAATAAATAAATATTAAAAAAATATATAAAAACATTTAACCGTATCATAAGAATCACCTCAGAATAAGGTGTAAAAAATTATTTTCTTTTTTTTCATTTTTTTTTTTTAAACTTAAAATTTCTGGTAAAACAATTCGAGAAGCCACAAAATAAATGGAGTTGCAAAAAAGATAAACGGGGAATTTTTTTTTTTTTGGGGGTGAATAAATGTAGTCCTTAACTTTAGTAAACATTCAACTTTATCATAAAAATGAAATTGAGCAAATATGTGGAGCTAAAACAAAACCTAAACAGAGAAAAAGAAAAAATAAAACAAATAAATGCAACAAAAAGATGATGAAACAAGTAAATACTATCCTAGAGATGACTTAGGTTTTACACACTGAGCTCTCTGTCCTTTTCTATTTCTGTCCTCTTTTTAACCATTCTCCTTCTTTTATTGCAAATCCTCCATCGGCTGAACGGAGATAGTTTTCTCTCTCCTTCTACAGTGGCCTCTTCCTCTTTTATCCTCCTAATCTAACACTTCCTGTGCCCTTCACTTTGATGGGACGCTTATAACAAACTCTACACACCGTTACACTCACACACTCACACACACACACACACACACACACTCTTCGAGCAGCCACTTGAAGTTGGATCTTGTCACTATAGACTAACATCAGCCTACACACGGATATTCCCCAGTGGAGTCTTATTGGTGGAAAATTTGCCCGGGATTCCTTCCTAATCCCGAGCATTCCCGACCCAGTCCAGCCCAAACCGGCTCGCCCAATCCTGTTGTCTGTTCAGCGTAGAGGCATCAGTGGAGCCAATCAGATTAGACATGGAAGGGAAAGTGGAGAAGGTTTGGCAGCAAGTCATTGAACCTGATTTTTTTTTCTCCCCTCTTTCATGTTCTTCCTTTCTTCTGCTTTTCCTCCTGCTCTGTCACACACACACACACACACACATGTAGAAGGAGAAGAAAGCCAGTTGCCCTGGGAGACAGAAGCCTGGGTGAAAGCAGGATGCTGGCAGTGAAAAGACCTGACCCATCTTTTTGGCGAAGAGCGGCCCTTCACCCACTAATGCACTGAAAGGAGCAACTCAACAATGAAGGGCAAAGTATTTTGGGTGATCCCTGGACCCCTGCACGTGCCTTCAGTGGCAGAAGAAGATGGGCTGGATGTGGATGGAAGCAGATGTGAGTGTAAAATGAGTGAAGTGCCCGTGTCTGTCACTATGTAAGGGCTCAACAAACAATGCAATTATTGCTACATGAAAAATGATGCACAACTAAAAGTCAGCCTCCCCTCCCCACACAAGTCAATTCACACCATGAATTGAAACAAACTGGCAGAAGAATTCAGACTTGACACCTGGTTAGCAGCAGACAAGGATGAATGAATGGATTAAAGACTGAAGATAGGAAGGAAATCAAACTTCTTGTCATTGTGACATTGTGTTTCACACCACTGGACACAAGGAAATGTGACCTCTGTATTTAACCCATCAACAAAGTGAACAGTGGGCAGCTTTGAGTGCTGGGGAGGACTGGGAGGACTGGGAGGACGGGGACGATGCCATGCTCAGGTCGACCTCAGTAGTAACCTGGCATCTGTTGGACTTGAACCTGAAACCTTTTGCTTCCTTAGCCACTTATCCACCGTGATTCACACCACTGCACACAAGGAAATGTCACCTCTGTATCTAACCCATCATCAAAGTGAACAGTGGGCAGCTTTGAGCAGTGAGTGGGGCCGATGCCATGCTCAGAGGTAACATGGCAGCTGGCGGACTCAAACCTGAAACCCTGCCCTTCCTTAACCACTGAGCTGCCACCCAACCCATGGTAGATGGTTCCTATTTAGTTCCTGTTTTCGTAAATCACATGGAAACAGGAACTAAAGGTTAGAAATCTTAAAATCTTAAAACAGTATGTTAAAGGTATGCCAAGAATAATGAAAAATCCTATGTGCCTAGAATTAGCTTTACCCAAAGTTTGGTGGCATAGTGGTTAAGGCAATGGACTTGGGTCTGCTAGGTCCCTGGTTCGAATCCCCCCACTGCCAAGTTACAGAGCATGGCACCGTCCCCACTCAGAGCTCCCCGGGCATGCATGATATGCATGTATATATATGTACTAACACATAAAGTTTGGCTACTGGGAATAAAAAATTGTGCCAAAGAAGCCAAACAGTGCAGACAGTGTAAGAGTGAAGTTAGTCAATAAATAAATTATACAAAAACTAAAATCTAAAATGCAGTTGAAATGACAACTTAAGGCCAAGACAGAAATACAGAGAAGTTCTCCAACGGGAACAGACTAAATATTTCTGGAACAAAGTAAAACAAGAAGCTCTGAACTTCAAC
This sequence comes from Paraplagusia blochii, assembly GCA_016785265.1. Classification (NCBI taxonomy): domain Eukaryota; kingdom Metazoa; phylum Chordata; class Actinopteri; order Pleuronectiformes; family Cynoglossidae; genus Paraplagusia; species Paraplagusia blochii. The sequence goes on along the minus strand of JAFBJS010001045.1, from coordinate 18,458 downwards.
CAAAGCGTCTGCGAAACTTTCCCTTCAAAGCTCAACTTTTTGGTCCACGTTGCGCAGGAGTTGAGTGACAGAATCTTATTAGTGGAAACAGAGGGATGAAAACTGGAACCCTTCCTTCTCCTCCCCTCCCCTCCCCTCCCTACAAATGGCTCCTGTCATTATCCACAATCTATATGCAAACACTGTGATAATCACAATAAATGAAGTCGTCGTCACAGAGTGAGCGGCGGTGAGGATGATGAATGGTAATGACTGGCTGCCTGCGCAGAGGAATGAGTCTCCAGTGAACACAGACACTTCTGCTCCTCCTGACATCGCCGCCCTTCTGGTCTGAACCGGGCCGCACGATAAAACAGGGAGCAGAGGCCAGAGCGCCTGGTCTCCCAGTCAGACACAAAATGTTACATCACAAAGTTCTCCCATGTTTTAAGACATGTCTCTGTAGGTTATCAGTCATCCTGGTCAGTTAATCCAAAAATAGTTACTGGACATAGTTGGTTTGTTGCAGAAAAAAAAAACAAGGGAGGTGGGGTTATATGTGTGATAATAATGTGTGACCATAATCTATTACTGGTTAGTGTAGTTGAATATCACCATCTAGAGCTGGCATGGGCAAACTAAGGCCCGGGGCCCAGATGCTGCCTGTTCAGCTTCATTTACTGGCCGGCCAAACTTCTACAAATGATGTCATTGGTTTTCATGGAGATTATATTTCTTTTTTTTTTTAGTATCATTTCTGTTATATATAGGGTAAAGGATGCAAAAGGTTTCATTTCATTTATACTTGTGCATTTTTAGGACCAATTGTGGATAATGAGTTTGCCCATGCCTGATCTAGTGGTATGAATGTGGGGGTTTATTTATTTAATTAATTCATTAATTAATTTTTATTTTTTTATAACTTTTAGAACTTTAATAATTCCCATCACCATAGTGACCAGGGGCAGTATGTGGGGTCAATTCCATGCTACGGACACCTCAGAGGTAACTTGGCGGTAGGGGGATTGGAACCGGGGCCTTGCAGACCCAAGTCCGTTTTCTCACCACTAGACTACCACCTGCCTGAAAGCAAATTTCCATAGTGGGAGTCGAACCCTGGCTGCCTGGGTGAAAACCAGGAATCCTAACTGCTAGAGGGATGGTAAGGGTATCACCTGAGTTCCTCTTGTTGATGGTCAAACTTGATGACCTGGTGAACATAACCAGAGCAGATAAATGGGTCGTGGGTAAAACCTAGAATCCTACTTTGAAATACCTTTTATGACACCATCTACTGGGGAAACCCATTATTGCAGAGGAAAGGCCGAAATATAATGATAATATCAATAAATTATTTAATTTGGACAAGGTTGGTGGGCCGCATTAAAAAGCTCAATGGGCCACATCTGGCCCCCTGGCCTTAGTTTGCCCATGCCCGCTTTAGGTGGATAATAGGTTGAAGGTCTCTCCAGATTGTTGCAGACAACTTCCTTCACTCCGATCTCAAACTATCTGTCTTCTTTGGCCAGGACATGGATGTCCTCATATGTTCTAAGACAGGGGTGGGCAAACTTTTTGACTCACGGGCCACAAAGGGTCCTAAAATTGGACAAGTCAAGAGCAGAAAATTGGAGCGTTTCTTTGAACAGGGATATATGGTATGTCAAACTCATCTATAAAACTTAAAATGCTACATTTCTAGAAGCCTTTATGACAAGCATAGCCAAACTAAGGCCTGGGGGCCAGATGAAGCCCATTGAGCTTTTTGATGTGGACTTCCAGGTTTGCCCTAAGACAGTGCTTCCCAATCTTTTTCTGTTACGCCCCCACTAGCAGGAACAAAAACAATTTGCGCACACCCCCACCCCACCACCCACTCTCCGCCTCAACTATAAATAATAGCATTTGTCTATAAAATAGTTCTAGCTACACCTCTGCATAACATCGTATCCTTGTTAACATAAAGAAAACAAAAAAAGAGATATAGTTCAACTTACGGGCGAGAAAAAAGCATGTTCCCCAGGGTCACACGCATCCCCCTCAGCATCGCACCGTGTTCCCCGAGGGGGGCCCGCCCCACACTTTGAAAACCCCTGCCCTAAGACATTCTAACGCTTTTACGAATCAACAAATTACACACTAAGGTTTATCACCTTGTCTTTATTGGACGTTGAGCTCCACTACTGTACATTTGATTCTATCAGGCGTCTCACATTAGCGGAAATGGACATGTCCATGTGGATTTGATTTGACTGTTTACTTCTGAATTGTTTAACATCTCAGAGGGTATAAGTGTAATCAAGTCAGGACTGTGTTTGTGATGAGCAGCAGGTTTTGTCTGTTTTTTTTTACATGACCTAAATGGATTATAGAGATGTAGACATCCTGCGCCCACCACTGAGAACAAAAACAAAAAAAAACCCAGACGTATTAACGAGGGAGTGTAAACACTTTAGCGCCACTGTACACAGCAGATAGGTCTTCCTCTCACCTTCTCTCACTGTATTTCTCTTCTCTTTCTGGACAGCACTAATCAGTCAAAACCTTGGAAACACTCTGGGCTCTGCCACTAAATCCATAGGAGAGAATGTAAATCTATATCAGACAGAGGGAGCGGTGTAGAGAGAGAGAGAGAGAGAGAGAGAGAGCATATCTGCTGCCTCTGAACCTCCGCCCGTGTCACCGATCGATAGCGAGTCTGTGTTTTATTAATAACTCTAAACGACGCCGTGCACCATCAGCCATTCATCATATGCACCTCACTGCTGTGCAGGGCTGGTGTAATTTGTCCCTCGCTGCTCTCCGTCTCACCATGTTAATCAGCAGCTCCTTCTCTTTTTATTAGATGGGTGGGACTTTAATTTAGAACAGAAAAAAAAAGTGACATCAGCTGTTTTCCTATCCGGGAGTTCTATCCTCCTATTGGTCACTTTCTATTTTTGCAGACCTGTGTAAACAAAGGGCATGAAGGCAGAGCACGAAATCTTTGTTCTCTGTGGAAAATTTTAAAAACTTTGTAGGAAATGTCACCTTGGCAACAGAGTTGATGAAGAAATATGATGTAGTTAAGACTTATTTAAGACTTGAAGTACAACGGATACCTGTTATCTGAAGCATTATTCACCTTTAAGATGGTTTGGACATGTTCAGAGGAGGGACAGTGGATATGTTGGTAGAAGAATGACCCTAGAGATGGAGCTACCAGGTGGGAGACAAAGAGGAGATTGATGGATGCAGTGAGGGAGGACATGGAGGTAGTTGGAGTCAGAGTAGAAGATACAGAGGACAGGGGGGAGATGGAAAATGTTTACTTGCTTTGGCAACCCCTGAAAAAGGGAAAAGCTAAAAGAAGAAGAGGAAAAAGATTATCAAATGTTTGCCTGACTGCAAAAAAACCCCGATTATGCAGGGTTTTGTTGCAGATTATTTTAATTATAATGTAAAAGTGAATTATTTTCATTGTGATACAGCAAAACACTGTTGTGCTGTTAGTATTGGTTGAATAATATTGGGATATAAAGTATAGGATTCTGAATTGAATGGAAAGTTAAAACCGAATCAGAAATTAACCAAATTTAATATTAACATATTGATAGTGCTGGTTATTCTTTTTCATAACTTTGTGAAATTTAAATGCTACTTTTTCAAGGTAAACATTTTTAATAAACCGCTAGCCCTGGCTAAAAGTGCCTATGATTTATTTTTATGATATTCATAGTTTCAATTTTTTTTATTATATTTTAAAATTTTGTAAAAAAAAAAAAAGAATCATATTTAAAAAGAAGATTTTTTTTTTCAACTATTACTTTTCAATGCTGATATTTTTACTATTCCATAATTTTCCAAAGGACACTCCCAAGGGATTAATAAAGTTCTGTCTGTCTGTCTGTCTGTCTAATACATTTTTGTGGCAAATTTTCATATTTATTTCTTCTTAAAACACATACACACCAGAAGAAAGTTGTCTAGATAACATATTAGTATTTAGCTCAAAATAAATGAGCTCAATTCCAGCAGCCTGTTTGCAGAGAGTATAAATAACATTTGCTCTCACAACAGTTTGAGCTTCTCCGTGTTGCGTTTTGGTGGTGATTAGTGAGACGTAGAAATACCTTGATTATTCCAGCCTGTGTTAAATTACTGCTGAAACATTCTAAATATTCTCCATCCGGCTCCTGGAAGTCGTGTTCATCCACTGCTGCCGTTGTTGACTTTTCAACTCTGCTCTTCTACATCCATTAGAATGCACTGCTAATATAACACTGGCAAAAATCAATGCGCGCTTGATGTGAGGGAGAAGCACATCAGTCCAGTTAATTGACAAGAGTGGATTGAGACCAAAGGTTGAGGGAGGCTGTTGGTAAAAGTACAAACAGATCGGAGTATTTTGCATTAGGAAACTGGCAGCAAACCTTGTCTGTTAAGGTTTTTGCAGGAAAGGAGCTGCAAAAAAAAAAAAAAAAAAAAACAATGGGCAGAGTCAGGGCGGGTTGATGTCACCGTGGTTTTGACACTGGAGCGGATGTTGATGTGGATAACCGGCTGTTTGTGAGTCCAGGGGGAGGCTGACGTTAAAATCTGCCGATGCGTGGAGGCAGAACATGAGATGAGCCTCCGCTGCTGCAGAAGTGTTAATGGGAGGAATATTCAATTTGTGAGCGGAGAAGTGGAGCAAAGTGCATTTGAGAAAAGGGAGGATGATGGTGCGGTTGAACACCACCTGACACCTACTGTACTGCAGTGCTGGGCGGAGGAGACAGAAACGGCGAGAGAGAAACAACATTAATGGCCTTTAGTTTTATTTCTCCAACTGTTCCATTTGGTGAAATAACTGCATATGATTTTTCTAACCGTATTTATTTATTTATTTGGAGAAGCCTGGATTGTCGTCCTCAACAACAAATTCTCTGCTACTTTGTATCACAGTTCCCATCTGTCTAAAATGTGCCGTGAAAAAGTAAAAACAAAAAACATAAAAGTCAGACTGATTTATAGGGTTATTATATTTATGTTGATTTATAGTGAATGAAGAAAGACAAGTTTTACACAATAGCACAAAGAACAGAGGCTAAATATATGAGTCCAATATATGCCCAGGGTAAGTTATTCTTTACTTTATACTGCATTGCTATACAAATTTGCCCGCTAGTTCTTCCTTCACTAACGAAATCAAGAAGACCAAATCTTTATGATCTAGTCGCAAAATTTTTAATGCTGCGGTAAAGCATTCAGTTTAGCCCAGGGGCGTAGCCAGAACCCATAAAATGGGTGGGCCCCAAAAAAATCAGAGTGGGCCAACCCCAAAGTATTATAGCTAAGTTTGATCAGCCCTCTCATTGGATGGGGCGGGTCTGACTGACAAGTGGGCGGGCCCAACTGTGGCTACGCCTATGGTTTCGCCCTCTTGTGGCCCTCTTGTGGTGATAGATGAACCAGTGTATGCTTCTGATACAAGATGCCCTTTGGAATATAAGTCACAGGGATAGACATGACTGAAGGATCGTAAGATCTGTTTTTTTTCTTGGGGTGTGGCCAACGGGAAGTTTCGAAACTGCGGTAATATCTTAAGAATAAATCGGCTAAACGCATTCAATCACTGCTTATTGGTCTATCGCAAAGCTATAAATGACAAAATCTTTATGATCTAGTTGCATAATTTTCGATGGCACGGTAGAGGCATTCAGTTATCAGAGTTGTATAGAGTGCCCTCTTGTGGTGAAAGATGACACAGTGTATTTCTGAATATAAGTAGCAGGGCTGAGCATGACTAAAGGAACGTAAGATTTTTCTTTTGGCTGTGACCAATAGAATGTCTTTACTAAGTTTGTCAATCAGTGTCAGAACTGAAGTAATTCCATGAAGAAGAAGACAGTGGATATAAAACAACACTTTCTTAATGGACAAAATTGTAGATTCAACTAAAATACTTGACTTCATTGTCATTTCCTGAACAAAGCTCTGACTTTACTCCGCCAGAAAAAATTGCAGATCAGAGATAGGACAGAAAAGCTTTAAATCATGGTTGTGGAATATACAATTTTTTTTTAATTTTTCTATTAATCCTTAGGGAGTATCCTTTGGGAAATGATGCCTCTACATTTAACCCATCACCGTAGTGAGCAGGGGGCTGAGCCAGGGAGCAGTGTGGGGGGGTATGCCCAGGGCACCACTGCAGTAACTTGGCAGTTCCTTAACCACTAGGCCACCAACTGCAAACATTTACATTTACAAAAAAAAAAAAAAAATCTAAAAAAGATCAGTGCCAAGTTGCCACTGAGCTGCTCTGATCATAGCACCGTCCTGACCTTCATAACTTCCTGTGGGCCCACCACCCACAGGAAGGCTCACAGTATGGAGCAGTGTGATTTGGGTGGCAGTTGTGGAGACTGCTGCCTTTGAGTCCCGCTAATATATATGAGGTTGAAGATGAAGGAATGACAAATTAGATCTCTGATCAGGTGGCAATCAGGTTCTAATGAGTAAAATACAGCATGTGTTATGAACCATCATGAGGTGGAACCATGTTTGGACGGGTAAAAAAATAAGAATTTATACTTGAACGTCCAGTTTTATTATCGTCATAAATTAACGTAATTCCGGAAAGGCAGAAAATTGCTCAATAATTGAGGAAAAGCAGAAAAAGGTGAAATCCAAAAGAGGTGAGAAGGTAGAAGGCAGGAAGTGGCAAAGACAAATTGAAAGACAAGTGTACGTAAGAGGTCTTTTCTATCCCTTCTCTGGCACTTCTAAGACTCTAATTAGCTGTATTGATTCATGGCTTTCAGGTCTTTAGAAGTCAAACGCTTGTCACACTCACATGTACACACACACACACACACACACACACACATTTGACTTTCCTCGTCTAAGTAAGTACACGAAGTTTTAAACACACTGTGGAATTATGGCCTGACAGCCTGTCACAGCTCTGCACCCAATACATTATTCCTAATTATAGGTAATATTAAAAATCTGTTATTGCAGCTGGTTTTTTTTTTCTCTTTTTTCAGAGGATAAACCTCAGGGGTCCGCTGTTAGAGGTTCAAAAATATTCCACACAAATACATAAATTAATGTCAAGCCATCTAATCAACAGCAGGGGTGTTTAGAAAATGTTTCATCAATAATGTAAAAAATACCCCAGGGCCCCCTGGCCCCTCTGTGAAACCACGGACTATAATGAAGCGGTTGACAGCTGCACTGCCATTCAACAAGTTTGTTCAGTTGGTCAGAACTGCTTTTGTTCACGTGGTGATGTGACGTATTTCAAGGCAAACGCATCGAGACGGAATTTTCTTATGTGTTTACAGTCAAGCAACACACAGAAAAGGTGTAATATATAAACTAGCTAGAAATAAGCTATCAGACTAAAAAAAAATACTTGTATCTAATCATTTATCAAACAATGAGTTTAAGGTGGTCTTTGAAGATACAGATTTACTCAATGAGACACAGAATCTGTATCATTTAATGACATCTGCAGCATCAGTCTGCAGTCCGATAATTCACAGAGAAGTAAAAGAAAATATAAATAAACTAAAATGAACTTTGGAAATCTGGAGTACATTTTGAGAAATTTGGAGTAACAAGATTCCATTATTTTTTTTTAGAACTTTTGGGAGTTTTTAGAACCCTCGGGAGCATCCTTCAGGGGGCAGGGAGTGAACCCAAGTCTGCTTCCTTAACCACTATGCCACCAACTGCCCCATAAATATATATGTAAATATATATCACATATAGCCCACCAACTTCCCGGGGAGCAGTGTGTGCAGGACGATGCTCAGGACAGCGGTAGGGGGATTCAAACAGGGGGCAGGGAGCGAACCCAAGTCTGCTTCCTTAACCACTAGGCCACCAACTGCCCCGTACATATATATGTAAATATATATCACATATAGCCCACCAACTTCCCGAGGAGCAGTGTAGGCAGGACGATGCTCAGGACAGCGGTAGGGGGATTCAAACAGGGGGCAGGGAGCGAACCCAAGTCTGCTTCCTTAACCTCTAGGCCACCAACTGCCCCGTAAATATATATGTGAATATATATTACATATAGGCCACCACCTGCCCGGGGAGCAGTGTGTGGGGGGACTATGCTCAGGGTACCTCAGCAGTAACTTGGTAAGGGGATTTGAATCAGGGGCCTTGCGGACCCAAGTCCACTTCCTTAACCACCAGGCCCTGAACTGTCCCAGCTGTATGAATTGTCAGATATCTTTAAATGTGTTAAACTTATAATATACGAGTATTCTGAGATACAAGCAGGTCTCAAAGCTAATTTTTGCTACGAGTAATGACACGAGGACATTTAAGCTAGGCGTACACTGTGCGTTTTTTAGCACAGCTCACGACTGGTGTGGTTACACTCCACGAACTGATGATTGTGTATTACTGAATTGTTCACACTGAACAATCATACACAACACATCAGACTCCTGTAGCCAGAACTGCTCTGGATCAAAGCGTCCACCATATGTATTGTAACGTATTGCATGTATTGTAAAAGATTAGTTTTTTTTATTTTTAGAAAAGTTTTACACAACATAACAGTTGGTACAAGTGTAAAACAACAGATACTTGTCTCAACAGATACTTGAGATAAAGAAGAAGCCGCTTGAACGAGATACCTGGATGCTCTCAGTTTCTCTCTTAGACACGATAAGAATAATGCTCAGTAAACAAAAACAAATTTTACTGAAAATGTATGCCATTCTGTGCACACACACGGAAAAGGTGACGACAACAATGTGCATGGAAAAGGAAATGTCTTGACAGACGTGGTCAGTCTGGTCTGTCTGTTCTGCCATGCTGCTCCCTGTGGATTTTTGTTTTTCTCCTCCATATTTATGTTTAATGTTTGATTTTCACACAATCAACAGTAAGATGACAATCACTTGTTGTAACCCCTTCTTACACTGCATGACTCAAATTTATTTAACAAAAATTCAACAATCACCAATTGCCGCACATCTGAACTATTGTGGCAAAATTGCACAGTGTGCACTGGAGTTTACAGATGCCACCACTAGGTGGCTGAGCACTTGGAAAAGCCCATTTTGCCAGACCCAATCACCTCAGGTCTTCTTAGACTTTCATATGTATCTCCTGTTGGTTTTCAGTATTATGTTTGCTTTATTCACATCATTTTTTTTCTATTTATGAACATTTCCAATTGTTTTATGTGTCTCTACAACAATTAAAAACAAATTTTCCATGTATTAGCACTATTTAAGAAGTTTTTAGACAGATTGATAGATAAATATTAATTTAATAATTCCGTATCCTTTGTAATATTATGGAATTTTAGAGGCCTGAAACAGATGAATTTTCTTATTTCTGATGGGATTCAAGATTCAAAAACTTCAAGTTACAAGCTTGGTGGTTATGCTCGTGTCTGAAAATAAGACTCTATTATATTCCTTAGGGTCTCAGTTTGGAATCCAATATGGAAACAAAAATCTTATAATCCTATTCCTAACTTTAATCTGTCCCTAACCCTATTCTACATCCTGAAATTCAAAATAACTGTGATTAAACGTCCACACGAGGCCAACATGTCCCCACAAGTAGAGTTATACCAGTACAAACACACAAACGTGCAGCAGTATCTGACTGTTGCCTGCTGCAGAGGTGGGGGTTGTGTGTTCCCTCTGATGTAGACGGTTCTAACTTGAAGGTCTGGAGGAATGTTGGAGTTGGAACTCCCAGTGGAGAATCCATGGATTTGATTCTTCTCCTTCTTCTCCTGCCTCTCCATCTCCACGCTCCATCCCTTCAGCCCCTTTCTTCTCCTCAAGGTTTTCTCCTCAGCTCTGTACCTCTCTGACACGTCTCCTATCGGCGTTGTCATTGACTGGTTTGCCTGACTTTCTGCCTGTGTGTGTGTGTGTGTGTGTTTCTGGTGTATGTATACTTGTCAGTACTTGGAGGTTCAAGATTTGGTTTGGAGCAAACATTGGACTGAAGGTCAGTTCAGAGTTGAAGGATTCAAGGTTGACATGTGTTTGACATGTGGCAGGAATGGTGATTGTTGAAGGGTCAGGAGAAACACACACACACACACACACACACATAAAATCTTTCTTATATTCTAGGCCACCACTGCTGCCAAAATGATAATTTATAACAACTTATTTATTTTTGTTATTTAGGGCAATATTCAGGCATTGCTTTTTAAATATACTTAAATGTTGGTATCTTTATTTATATTTTTGCTATTTGTTACCAGTAATAGCTTTTAGCTTTATTGGATTTGTATGTACTTTAATTTAAAATTAACCTTTTATATTTTCTGTAACATAATTTAATGGATTTGAAGCTTGGGAAAAGTAAATAGTTTGGAAGACCAATCCCTGAATATGTTTTTACCCATAATAGTTATTTCTTATTTTAACCTATATATTTAAATCTTTAGTAGACATGTATAGATCATATAGATAGTATAGATTTCTGGTTTAGATCATATAGATTTTTGGTTTTATTTATTTTCCATATGATTCATTTAAAGCAGTGATGTCAAGCTAGTTTTTTTTTTTTTTTTTTTTTTTTCCACAGGGGGCCACAACAACAATACAATTCCCTTGAAGGACTAGTTGAAAATGTAAAATTATAGATGTTACTTCTCCATACATGTTACTGCAGTTTATTATTATTTATTTAAATCCTTTATATAGTTCATTACTGTGTAATAAAACAATATTAAACCTATCAGCTCAGGAAACTCTGCAGCATAGACATCATAAAATGCTTTGGAAGCTCCTTGGGGCCATACAAGATGACACAGTGGGCCACATTTGGCCCCCGGGCCTTGAGTTTGACAGGTGACAATTGTTATCTATATTTAACATATTGGTGACTAAGTCACAGCTAAGAATGGTTCTAGGCCATTGTAGCCAAATGGAAAACAATATTCATTTCATTCTTATCTAACTTTCCTTCCCCTTTTCTGGCTTGAATGCAGAATATTATTAAAATTATACAGTTTTACTGTAATAAACATTTTTTATACACAGATTAATTCATAACACCGTGCAGCGTAATATTTATTCCCCTCTAAATTACCATGAGAGGGTCGTGGTAGTAGGAGTATTCGGCCCTGAGGTACAAACTGAGGAGAAGAATCCTTGGTTGAAATATTGACGCGTTCAGAGATTCAGTTTACACCGCTTGAAATTACAAATTCATTTCTGCAAATTTTGCATCAATTCTGAAAAATAAAAAGTCAAATAAAAAGTACGTTAATTCAACCGTGAAGTACCAGTTGTAAAAGAAAACACTGATCTGTTTTCTTTCAAGACGTCCATCATTTAAGGTTATTTAATTTGAATATCGGAATATTATATTTGGACTCTGAGTCAACAATCAAGAGTAACAACTTCACCAATTCTCAGTCAATTACTCAGGAAAGTTTTTGTTTGATAAGTGAATGCAGGAAAGGGCAGACAAACATCTGTGCTCTTTCAATTAAATCAATTCCTCACTGTTTGCCGCCGTAGACATGACTAATGTTCTCAGCAGGTCGGCTACAAAACACGCACAAAGTGAGGAAGAAGTCCAGAGGCATGAATATAAATTCCTACAATACTTAATAAATCACAAATTAATATTTGATTTATGGTTTTTGGTGTGCAGATTACATGTAAATTCTGTGTTTGTCACCTAACAGTGGAGGCAGTGGGAGATTTTTTATTTTTTTATTTTCCCGGAGTCTATCTCTGGTAATTGTGGGTTTTTTGGTTTTAATGAGCGCTGACAAAAATACTGACAGCAGTCCTCCTCCTTGGAATCTGTTGGATATTATTTCTCTCGCTTTTCCTTTATTTGTGCGTCATTACTCCTCAAACCAACGAGAGTTTGGTGGCGTTTTCTTGTCAAAACTTTGCCCAAACTCAGGAAATCTTTCTGAAATATGAAGAGGTCTGGTTTCTGTAGTCATTAGTTTCAATCTCAGTCGTCTTGTTACAGAGAGTTTCCCAATTTGGTTCTGTTTTTTTTTTTTTTAGCATGACAGAGCAGGAATCAGAGCTGCATTTTTTGGGGGGACAGAGTCCACTCCTCTGACCAAATTTGTTGTTGTTTTTTTAGCTGTATGTCTGTGAATATTCTTAGTTAGTACAGGTCACAGTATCCAGAAAGGGTTTAGTCGTTTTTTAGCTATTGTACAGAGACACTGATCCAGATCCACCTCATAGTCATGAGTTTAGGATCGCAAGCAAAACAACCTTCTTCTTCTCCTTTCAGATTGTCCCTTTTTTAGGTGTTGCCACAGCAAATCAACTTTTTCATCTCTTCCTGTATCTTCTCTGTATCTTCTACTCTGACTCCAACTACCTCCATGTCCCCCTTCACTGCATCCATCAATCTGCTCTTTGTCTCCTACCTGGTAGCTCCATCTCTAGGATCATTCTTCTACCAATGTATCCACTGTCCCTCCTCTGAACATGTCCAAACCATCTCAATCTGTCTTCTCTAGCTTTTTCTCCAAACCTTCCTGTCTGTGTTGTCCCTCTAATCACCGCATCCCTGATCCTGTTCATCCTTGTCTCTCTCAAAGAGAATCTCAGCATCTTTAACTCCTTTACCTCCAGCTCTCCCTCTTGTCTTCTACTTATTCCTAGTGTCTCTTATCCATCCATCATGGCTGGTCTCACCACTGTCCTGTAAACCTGTCCCTTCACCTTAGTTGACTCTCTTCTATCACAGATCACTCCTGACTCTTTTCTCCAGTTGTTCCATCCTGACTCCACTCTATTCTTCTCCACTGTTCTCCCTTTCATTCACACACATATACTTATTATATTTTGTCTCACTAAGATGTAATGTTGACAAAAGTCACTTTTAACCTCTTCCAAAATATTTTAATTCTTAGACAAAGCTGTATAAACAAAGATTCTCAGCCATTCAAGGTTATTGAGTTTTGTTTGGTTGTTAAGTTTTTTAGAAAACATAGTCAAAACACAAAGCTGTGGCCTGAAGAGGACAGACTACTTTATCTTACGGAGTTCCTCCTTAAGGCACTTGAAGTTATTGTTCGACAAGTGAAGGACAAGTATGACAACCTAGTAGTTGAGGGGAAGGTTAAACCAGCCACTAGGGGGCACAAACCGGTGTTTTTTTTTTAGCGGTGCCAAGCCCGGATAAATGGTGAGGGTTGCGTCAGGAAGGTCATCTGGCGTAAAACTTTGGGCAAATCAAAGATGCGAGACAACAAAATTAGAGGTGGAGCTACCAGGTAGGAGACAAATAGGCCAAAGAGAAGATTTATGGATGTAGTGAGAGAGGACATGGAGGTAGTTGGAGTCAGAGTTGAGGATACAGAGAACAGGGGGAGATGGAAATTGTTGAAGAAGTTGAGGGGAAGGTTACGCTTGCAGGTTAAAGCTAACGCGAGGTTAGCTTTAGCTTCATTGACGTTTGACCAATTTTCAATATGTCCTTTAGATCTTTACTTCATTCATGCAACTTCAAGTCTCCTCAACTGCCACCCAAACCACACTGCCCCATACTGTCAGCCTTCCTGTGGTTGGTGAGCCCACTGTGCTCAGTGGCAACCTGGTATCTGGTGGACTCGAACCTGAAACCCATTGGATCCAAATCCGCTTGCTTAACCACTAGGCCACCACCACAGCCTCCACAGCACATCATTTGTGTAGAAGAATCCGGTAGAAACAATAAATCAGAAAAAAAACAAAAAAAACAACGTGTTCGACTCCCACGGATCACTAATTGAACACCGGAGGAAAGAAAACATCACATTTCCTGATAGCGCTGTCGCTTTTCACTTCATCAACTGCCCACACACTGACATTCCACTGAATCCTGCCTCTAATACAGTACATATCTTAAGAAGAAAAAGATCTCTTCACTGTTCCAGATGAGACAGGAAGGTGTATTAAACATGACACACTCTTTTACACCACCTAATTAGTTATGGGAGAACGTCTAGAAGAGAAGATAGAGGCCTTCTCCATGGGACGGAGATGATTTAATAATAGTCAGTAGCTGAAGGAGATAGAAAGCAGCCGCCGCTCGTGATCCGCCTCTAATCCGCACGTCTGATAGCGGCAGTAAATACCGGGGATCACGGAATGAGCTCGGAAAGATCCTGGAAATTCTCAAGCGTTTCCATCCTTTACTAGAAAAAGCCTTCTCTCTTGCCGGACACCCAGCGCATCTTCTCCGCTGGACTTTTTTGTCAATAAAAATCGAGCGCTATTTAGTTACGGTGGCCTGGGAACACTAAATTGACACTTTTTAAGCATCTGCTGCTGTGTATCCTCCAGGATCTCTCTCTCTCACACCGTCAGCTCACTTTCTGTGATACAAGGCGAGCGGCGGAGCAACGGCAGGTGTTGTTTTTCAACATTCAGCCTGGTTTGGACGTATCTTCTTCTCTCTCTCTCTCGCCCCGCTGTTTGCTGTCCATTAAACAGAGACATATTCTGTTACATTGACGAAGAAACTCTAAACTGGCAGTAGAGCCGGGGAGGTGGTGGGGGCGGGTGGGGCACGCCTTTTTTTCCGTCTTTGATACGCCGCCATGGATATTTGTGTCCTGCTCTCTACATCCTGTCAGGTGCAGGCGGATTAAATGAAGCCATGTTTGTGGTGGGTGATATGTCTTTGGATGTAAAAGTGTGGTTCTTCGCTTCTGAGGACGGTTCTCGTGCGGAAAAAAAATTGTAGTGGTTTTTGTTTTCAGGTCTATGGTTCAGAGGGAAAACTTGAGTCTCAGTCCAGATTTGAGGACAGTTCACATTTCTGAAGGTCTCGCCCAAGATCTGTACGGCGGAGAGGAAACAGGAAGTGCTGCTGATGTCACGTCAGGTAACAGGTGACCACAGAGGACCGTATGTCCACCATTTTATCTTTGGCTTCTATCTGTTTTTCAACTGCAACCAAAGTATAGGAACGAAAACAAAAAACGGAAACATTAAATCTTGTTCCGGAACAGAGATGCATATTTTAAAATAATGGTAACCGGTTCAAACTAGTTTTTTTTTATTGTCCTTTTCTGTATAACCTACAGTCAAAGTCCTAAAAAGTCTATGGTAGCCAGGGCTTTGAACCAGAATTTTTGGCCAATCAGTTCAGAACAGAAAAAGTATTTTAGTTTTTCGGGTTTTGGGTTCCACCATTAAAATTTTGTTCCTAAACTGGTAAAATGTTAAGGTTTTTTACACAACAAATACAACTAGTATTAAATAATTTTCATTATTTTTATAAGCTATTCTGGTACAAAATATATTTCTGGTTTCTTTTCCATTTCAAGCAAAATGCCAAACGTTTTCTGGTTGTTGTTAGATTTTTTTTTAGTATATTTTCATATACTGTATTTGATTAGGACTTAAAAATATATATATTATACTTATATGTTTATATGTTAATAAATGCAACTAAAAATGGATGTATAGACATATGTTTACATACATATCTATATTTTCAGAAACTATATCAGCACCATCAACATTTAAAACAATATTTTGAAATCTATATTTATATGTCCATATATACACATATAAATACATATATATTGAAATATATATATACACATAAATATATATATACTCTCAGTAAATAAATCACAACCAACTTTTAAATAATCTTTTTGCAATAGATATTTATATATATCCACATATATCCACCTATGTACACATATATGTGTAAATATATCTATATATGTATATATGCGTGTATGTATGTGTATATGTATTTATGTATATATGTGTAAAGTCCGCTTGAATGTATTCTTATACACAAATGCACACTCATACTATTCATGCCCGTATTAAACTGTTGGGAGAAAATGACCTGACTCGACTAACTTATTAACTTAACTGTCTTGGGTCAAACTTATTTGACCACATACTGACTGGTCTGTTCCTGCTGTCACACTCAGACTGTAATATGTTGTGGAGGTATCAGGTTGTTGTGGTTGTTGTTTGTAATTCATGAATTCATTCCCTCTCATCTCCCTCAGTCTCCTCTCCAATGAAGTAACCATTAACCAGCCGGCAGTCGGCGAGAACACCAAATTAGCTCCGAGACACTTTTCCCCATTTCTGCCTCTCCTCACTTTGCCATTAAATAGAAAAACTAGGCTCTTGTACAGCACGTGTCATTTGCTTTATTGAATAGCATCAGCTACGGTCGCCTGCTCGTCTCAGTGAAGGGGGGAAAAGAAAAAAAAAAATAAAACATCCTCATCCTCAAGTAATAAAAAAAAAAAACACCGGGATCCCTGGAAGCTAAAAAAGATGAAGCTTTGAAATTCCAAACGCCATCATCATTGCTCACATCTAATGCATTTCCACCAGCCACTGTACTTTGATGTAACTTTCTCTCCCAGCCTCATGTATTAGGCACAGCTTCAGTGGCAGCAGCACATTAGCATAAATGACTTTTGAGATCTTTTATTTTATAATCAGAAAATCTCCCCCGTGTGTGTGGGTTTTGTCTTCGTGATCCGTTTACAATTAATCAGACAGAAAATGCAGCAAACGCTGTCACTGTCTTCCACCATCGTGCCGCCGCATTCCCACTGTGTGCCACCAGGAGTAGAGATTTAGTTTAGAAGAAAAATTTAGGCATTGAATGAATTCATGCAAATCCCTGCAATGATTGATATCGTTGTTTTGTTTTTTTTTTAATCGGCGTGTAAATAATTAAATAAGAATTATTTTGAAATTACTTTATTGATCCCGCAATTGACAAATCCTTGTTCTAAACGCTGATCCGCTGCAACAGGCTGCTCCCTGGAGACGCAGACTATGTGGTTCCTCTGGGAATTAAACCCAGAACTCTCTGCTCACGAGGCAGGTGTTCTAACCACTGCACTATGGAAGACCAAGAAGCAAAAGGCAGAGGTTGCACAGAGAAATTTCAGCTTGGATTCCTGGATTGAGAGTCCAAAGTGTTGAAGGATCAGACCATAGAACAGACCTGGGCAAACTGTTCCACTGAGAGCTGCTGTGGCTGAAGGGTTTTGTTCCCACAGAGCAGCAGCTCACCTGGGATTAGGGGTTTGATCAACTGATCTCAGATCATCAGACTTCTGATTGGTCAAACTATGTGTTTTTGGTTGCTAGGAGCAAAAACCTGCAGCCACACCAGGCCCTCAGGAGACGGTTATTTTATTATTAAATCTGTTTTTACTTCCCTTTAAGCAAAGTAATCTCTTTAACTTTTCCTTATGGATTTTGCTACATTTGTATTTAAGAAGGCTGTGATTTTATCTAATCTAAACTGAATCTTCCTTTTAAAGGATCTGCCAATCTTTGAGTTTATTCTATAGTCATTACTAGGCTGTTTTTTTAATATCTCCCTGTCTGTGAGAGTATATTTCTAAGCAGTACTAATTACTACTTTCTGCTGACACCAAAAGACTAAATAATCTCTCCAAGTATATCCTCGCTACATATTGAGTTCTAACATTAAACTCAGTGTCTTTGGGGATTGGATCATTCTCACCCCAGATGTGACAATATCTGTGTCTGACTACCTTAAATGACCTGTGCAAATTAATCTGTTCCTCTTCCCACATAAAATCTTCACAATGTCAAAGATTTGTCTTTTTAAATAACACGACCTTTAATACTTCTGAGATTTCCGGGGGAATTCTTTCTCATCAGAATTCTTTTCTATGTCTGATCTACAGACTGGTATCAAGTTGTTTCCAAATTTTCTTTCACTTTCATGACGATAATGATGATATCGCTCAGGTAATGTAATATTGATGATTTTTTTTTTGTTCAAATTGGGTCCAAAGAAATTAAATCCCCTAAAAAATAAAAGCATAAAGAGCATAAAAATAAAACTCAGTGAAATCTCTTTAAAAAAAATTTATTGTGGTGGCCTAGTGGTTAAGGAAATGGACTTGGGTCTGTAAGGCTCTAGGTTCTCTATTAAAGTTTCCTCTAGGTTCCACTATTAAAGTGGCAGACAAAAAATGGCGATTCCTTTTCATTTCAATTGTATCCTTGTCTTCCCTGCCTGGATGTGATGGTTGATGGATTTATTCATATATATTATTATATATTTCTGTTTGTTTTTTTTTATTTTAATTTTCTCTGGTATGCTTTAATGTTTTAATAAATATGCTTTATTTTATTTACTCAATAACTTATTTTTTGTTGGTCGCTTTTGAGGTGTGGACTTGGTAGAGAAAAAAGGGGTCAAAAAAAATTCTTCCAAAAAATTGTAATAATTTTTTTTTCTGTTACCAATACTTTTCAATCAAATTTACCTACTTTAATTTTGTCAGAAAAAAAAAAATCTATGTCCGTCTCATCCGTAGAAATAAGCAAGCAATGTTTCTAAAAAAAAAAAAAAAAACAAACAAACAAAAAAAAACAATGAAATACTCAAGAATAAAATACTGAATTTTTTTAGTAAATGTCAAACCCAGAATTCTACACTAAAAAACCAAAGGAAAAGTAGTTACAGGTCAGTGTAATGTTCCTTCTTCGGACAGAGGACCT
>JAFBJS010001044.1:0-64655 GCA_016785265.1 Paraplagusia blochii | reverse complement strand
AGCCATGATGGATGGATTAGAGACACTAGGAATAGGTAGAAGACAGGAGACAGATCTAGAGTGAGAATCATACATCCAGTTCATATATAAACTCTATATAGATAATTATATTTAGAGTTTTCCAATCTATATCACTTCAGCCTGGTCATTTGTAGTAGCTCACAAGACAAAAAAGTGTGGGCAACCTCTGGTTTGGAGACCCTAGCAATAGGCAGAAGACAGGAGACAGAGCTGGAGGTGGTGGAGTTAAAGATGCTGAGATTCTCTTTAGGAGAGACAAGGATGGACAGGATCAGGAATAAGGTGATTGGAGGGACAACACAGACAGTAAGGTTTGGAGAAAAAGCTAGAGAATACAGATTGAGATGGTTTGGACCATCAGAGGAGGGACAGTGGATATATTGGTGGAAGAATGATCCTAGAGATGAAGCAAAAAAAAGAGAGACAAAAAGGAGATTTATGGATGCAGTGAGGGAAGACATGGAGATAGTTGGAGTCAGAGTAGAAGATGAAGAGGACAGAGGTAGATGACTTGAAGCCATCAGCCCTAAACCCGGATTCGAACTTGACCAGGAGGTGAATCTTGGAGTTTCACACCAAAGACAGAGACATTGACTCTGGGGCAAAGTAGGGTCAGATTGGTTCAAACCTACAGGTGATGGTGTTTTTGGTGTCCCTCAGGGCTCCATTCTGGAGCCATACACAAGACATGCTGATCAAAAGAAACAAGTCAACATGGTATAGAAATAAGAAGTATAGATTGGTGATAAATTAATGATGAGTAATGAGCAACCAAAGATCAGGTATGTACACTGTAGAATTAACATAAGTCAACCACAAAGGGTTAAATCAACCAATGCAATTTTGTTTTTGCTCTGTTGCATTTTTTGCGTGTTTTTGTTTGTTTTATTCTATTTTATAATTTGTTTCATTTTTTTCTCTTTTTTATTGTATGTTATGTTATATATATATATATATATATATATATATATATATACATATATGTAAATATATAAATATATACAAAGTTGTAAGTCGGCAGTGGTGGCCTAGTGGTTAAGGAACTGGAACTGTTCGACAGGTTACCACTGAGTAACCATCTTCTTGTGGGCTCTCCACCCACAGGAAGGCTGACAATATGGTGCAATGTGATTTGGGTGGTGCAAGCAGATTTGGCAACGGACAAGAAGCAGAAGAAGATAAATGAATGTAAGATGTTATGTTAAAATTTTCTTCCCAAGGAAAATATAATTACTGTACAGTTAGTTTTTTAGAGTCACGTTATTTTAAGGCTCTGTTGTCTGAATAGTTGTACACAGTACAACACATAGACTTACACACACTCAAATATATGAAACACATCCAGCTTCATTCCTGCTTCATAAATCACTCAGTACAGTTCAGTTCAGAGCAGTAACTGAAGACATCAGCCTCTCCAACATTCCACCTTTACAGTCAGTCCTGTTGCTGCCCCTGGAGGTTATTTTTAGCAGTGCGAATGCATGACCACGTGGCTTGGGGCTGAGGCTGCTTAGAAGCTGCAGGTCCGTCTGCCTTCAAACTGTCTGCAGAGCAGACGACCATCATCACATCAGCTGAGAATTTCACCACGACATCACACAGTTAGCACTTCACATCATCTTCAGTGTTGGACCGTCAACGCTACTCTGGACAAACATCAACTCATTAACAGATACCAGGCTTTAGAAACAGGATCAGACTCATGGTGGATCCAAACTGCACTTGAACATATTGATGTGAACCTGATGTTTAAAAACCTCAATACCAAAAATACAAACTACTACACAATAAGTATTGTCTAGTAGGAAGGTGTTACACAATAACAATAACAATATAATTAGAACTCTATTAATCCGTAGGGAGTTTTCTTCTTCTTCTTCTTTCGGCTTATCCTGTTTTTCAGGGATTCCCATAGCGAGTCAACAATTTCCACCTCACCCTGTCCTCCACATCCACAACTCCAACTCCAACTACCTCCATGTCCTCCCTCACCGCATCCATAAATCTTCTCTTTGGCCTTCCTCTTCGTCTCTTACCTGGTAGCTCCATGACTCCATGTCTTCTCCCAATATAACCACTGTCCCTCCTCTGAACATGTCTAAACCATCTTAATCCTAACCAAACCTTCCTGTCTGTGTTGTCCCTCTAATCACCTTGTTCCTGATCCTGTCCATCCTTGTCACCCCCAAAGAGAATCTCAGCATCTTTAACTCCTCCACCTCCAGCTCTGCCTCCTGTCTTCTACCTATTCCTAGTGTCTCTAAACCATCCATCATGGTTGGTTTCTTAACTGTCCTGTAAACCTTTTCCTTCACCTTAGCTGACACCCTTCTATCACAGATCACCCCAGAGACCTTTCTCCAGTTGTTCCATCCTGCCTGTCCTCTATTCTTCTTCTGTTTTAAAGTTTAGTTTTTTCACTTAATATTAGAAAAAAACTGCCTGAAGATAACTTAAAATTGACTAGAAATTCACTCTATGCATTGTGTTAAGTTGTGGTCAATGACTTTATTAGCTACAAATGTCCAATGTCAATTTCCAGCAACTATCACTCTGGTGATCTAATGGTACAATGTGTTTGCTCTTGGTAACTCATGGTGGTCAATAAAAGTTTGACTTTTCATTACAAACCCCAAATTGTCTGGGTGACTTGGTGTTAGTGTGTTGACCTTGGTTGACCTTGAAACGAGGAAGTAAATCTTGGACAAAATCGGGCGAAAAATCTATTATGGCACATTCCTAATAATAATAATAAACATTTTTTTTTCTCCTTAATAATTCACCAGAAACCAGAGGCCGTTTATGTGTTGATATCTTTATATTGAAATCCATGAAGTATACACAATGTGTTCTACACTGTTACAGTTTTTTCTTTTCACACACAGATTGTTTGCTGTTTGTATGATGCTGCGTTTTGGCATTGATAAAAGAAAAAAAAAAAAACAGACGTAACAGCAGTGTGACGGAGAAGCAAAATCAAACCTTAGAAAAGTAGAATTAACGGTAGCAGAGCAGCAGGATGTGAAGGAAACATTAGTTCATTATGACACAGTAGAAAAACAACTCTAATGACTATTTATTGTTTTAAGGTTTGTTATGTACAACCCAGTGCCTTCAGAGCTGATGGTCATTTTCTTTATTTCTATCTATGACACGTCAATATTTTCCTCCCAGCCAATCACATTCCAGCTATGAGTTATCTTAACATTACAGTAAAGTTTCCTTTAGGTCTGCAAAGGGTTACACGGCGTCTCTCTGTCTCAGTTCAAAGATACTCACATATTGATGAAACCTTTCCATAATCATGAAGACACCAACTTTTTCCAAACACGTTAGGGCAGAATCGGTCAATTTTACCTTGACCCGACTTTAAATACTTTAAATTAAAGTGCACTAACGCACAGCATTTCTGGAGACCTAAATGGTTTACGGTTTCACTTTTAGAACATAGATTTTAAAGAATTTAAGAATTTACTGACAGTAAGTCAACTGATTTTGCTGAACCTCTGGATGTGAGCATCAAGTCACAGATTCTGGAGGTTTGGAATTTTCTTCAGCAACTTGAACTCAAACTATCACCACTCGTCCCATATTTCATGTACACTTTTTTCCTAACAGAGTCAGTTCTTGGACCTAACAAGAACGTCAGGATTTCACTGTAGATTTTCCTGGCTTTAGGCACTATGCCTTTAAAACGTGTTTAAAACGTTTTTTTTTTTTTTTTACTACAAAATGTACTTTTGTAGGCGTGGCTGCAGAAAATTGTTTAATCTGTTGCTGGTCAAACTTGCCTCAACACTACTATGTGTAGATGGACCTGACTCGTGGTGTGCTTGCGTGTGCTCAGTGGTAAACGGGGTTCTGTCAATGTATGTAAAAGAGAAAGATTTTGATTCTTTATTTAAAAAAAAAAAATGCAATTTGACTGGTCTTTGACGTTTCTCTGATCATCAATATTTTCACAAACAGCACGTGCAGTGGTGAGGAGAACTCTTTCTAATATTGTTTCAAGGTAATACAAGTTCAAGTCATTGAAAATGATACATCTGAGCTCACATCTGAGCAGTCTTCAAGGTTCCATCTTGTTATTATTAGGCAAAAGACAGAAAACCAAACACCAAATACAACAGAAATCCTTGTATTAATTCATATATTCATCGATTAATCCTTAAATAATCTGTGACCAAGGATTGGATCTAGGAAAAGGACCTGACGTTTCAGTTCATCCATCAACAGTTAATGTGTTTGACAAAGTCTTTGACCGAGTGGTCCAAAGGGCAGGAGGACATAATAGGTGAATCTGTCCATCTTGGCATTACAGAAAATATTTTAATAGAATATTTCATGGCTCTGTTATGGTTTGTGGCTGCATTTCAGCCATAGACCCTGTTAGAGGACAACTGGTCCAGTCTACTAAATGTTGTGAAAAAAACATCTTCTGATATTGTACAGATTACAAGTATATTTGGTTCGTGAAATGTTTTTCATTTTCTTACCAAAGGGTCATGTTGAGACAAATGAAATAAAAGCACAAAATGAAATCTTTTAGGAAATAAAGTCAAAATATCAGAGAAAAGTTGGTATTTTATGAGAAAAAAATTCATGATGTTACTAGAATAAAGTCATACATTTGATCTTAACTTTATATTGTTGTGTTTAAATGATGTGTTTTGGAGAAGACAAGAGAAAAAAATAGATAACCTATAAAATTACAACTTTTTCTTGTAAAATTAGGACTTCTGAGCCTTGGACACTTACTTTTTTTGTACACATTTTGGACTTTTCTTGAAACGTTTTACCTTTTGTTTTGTAACTAATTCCAAGATTGGCTCTTGCACACTCTTCATATATATATATATATATATATATATATATATATATATATATTTATGTATCCTAAACTCAGGTTTGGACGAAGACTTCCCCAGACCACTGTTCACACCAACACCTGTGTCTCAAGGTATGAATTTCTACATTTTTTTTCATTGTGCCGTCAGATCCAAACCAAACAAACTCTGGAGCAGGTTTGAAATGGAAGGAAATGAATGTTTCTACTGCTCTGTAGTTGCTGCTGTTTAAGTTTTTTTCTTTTTCTTGAATTCAATTATGTTCTCATGTCAACCTTCAGATCAAGGCGTCGTCAGTAATTCCTCTTCTTCTCTTCTGTATCGTTCACAAGCACACATTTGGACATTTAAGGGAAACTCCACAGTTCTTTTTTTTTTCCATCACATGCGTTCATTCATTCACTCACTCACAACTTTAGTGCTTTAACTTTTCCTGGGAATTCCGTACTCTTTCTTTACTTCTTTCACACACACCGGAACGTAAATTCAGTCAACGGTTGTTGCATTCAAACTTGGTCTGATCCAGACTCACGATGGGAAAAAAAAAAAAATACTCTCACACACTCTCTCTTTACATAAGCACATTCCTACACACATATAGAAAACAAAGTTATTGTTCAACGTAAATTAGACAAAAAGACAGTCCCAGAAATTGGAATTATCACTCCCTCTCTCTCTTTCTCTCTCTCTCCCGTACCAAAAGAAAATAACGAGGGAGCGCTCGGTTTGTGCCAGTAGTTTAAAAGAGGAGCATGCAGAAGAGTCAGGAAGGACGGAGTGTTTTCTTTCTTCTTTATCCCACCGTGTCCTTCCCTTTCCTTCTGCTGGTCTTGAACTTCAGCAGTACAAAGACAAAGTTCAATGATGAAGCATTTTTTTTTCCATTTTTTTTGATGCCTTCTGCTAGAAACCACAGGAAGCAGAGTAGGTGTTTTCGGGGGACTGATGACACCGCTGTAGGTCTTGAGCTTCAACCCCTTCCTCCTCAGCACGGTCGGCTGGAGTCATTCGGGGTGAGGAGGGTGAGGAAGTTACGGGGGGGTAGATTAGGTCAGTAGGCATCAGGGCAGAGAAATGTAAGGACACACAGTCTGTAGTGAATGGTCTTCCTGGGTTTTAAGTCAGTGTTAGAGTTACGGTCTGATGGGTTAGGTTTCAGGGGTCTGCAGTTTTCAGTGCTTGCCGTGTGCGCTGATCTCCAAACCTGGTCTGGGTTTTACTGGCCTATCGATAGAGGAGGTCTCATTAGGTGGTCTCCTTGCCCTGGGTGCCAGTGACAGTTTTGATGGAGCTGAGTGTTCGGTTGAACCAGGTTTTCTTAGCGGCCTGGACCTCGTTCAGGGCCAGACCCAGGTGATGCTCCAGGTCCTGTAGGAAAAAGAAGAAAAGAGTTTAAATGTTGGAGCTGTGACTGGAGGTGAAGCAGAAGTTTGAAACAATCTGTAGCCAATAACTTCGGGTTTCCAATATCTCGACCAAGTGAATCTTTCACAAAGAAATTTCAGACCCTCAAACTTTTTACAACAAATTTCCCTCTAAGCAGCATTTCAACTCATTCAAACAGTTATATTTTATCTAGTGAAGAAGTTCGTTCTGCATAAAACCTATGGAAAGTGGCAAAACTTTAAACTTTTCTTTCTTTCTGTCTCTAGTTCGCAAACTAAGTTATAGTAAATAGTAAAAATGCACTAATGTTAAATGCTGAATGTCTCTGTATATTTTAATTCATCTATTTGCCACAATGTGCTTCACAGAGAGAGCTTTGCATAAAATACTGCTTAGAATCCCTTTGGTCCACTGTTGAAGACTACAGGGAGAACTCCTGAAACCATGGAGGCAGCCATGTTGATGGACTGTTGTCGTCAGTCAGCTACTGTTTTGGTCACATGTCAAACCATATGTCACAACTCAGGACGCAAAATCTTGTGCCAAACTTACTAACCTTTTTTTAAACCTACAGATTGAGCCGTTCAAAGACATGGAAGTGAGATGAAATGACTAAAGTTTTCACCAGGGTTCTCAAACTGACGGCTGTGGGCCATTTGTGGCCCGTGAGATGATATTTTGCGACTCCCATCTTGATGTGAACGTTGAATTTGTAATAATATTTTATAGTCACAACCCTGATCCACAGTCTCCTTCTGGTTCAGCGATGTATTACACAGAATCTATGGGAAACAGATTTTTTATTCCTTTTTTTTTTCTTTTGTATTGGACACTGAAAGCTGACGCTGCCCTTAGGTGACATGAAAGTGTGGGTGGTGGTCCTCAACTTATTTGTAGTTGAGACTTCTGCCTAGGGGCCTACAAACATGGGTGCAACAATCTTACACAGTACTATACAGTAGGGCTGGGTAGTGATTAAAATTTTCTAAATCGATTCGATTCACGAGGGTTTGATTCGATTCAATTCATGATTCACTTCAGTTTTCAATTCAGTTTTTGTCATATCAATTATAGTTCAGTAACAATGTTATTCTCAGAAGAATCGAAGCTAAAATTGAAACTTAATCCATTTGCTAATAAAAAATGTATTTTTGTTACATTTATTTCCATCACAAATTTACCATGTTGTTTTTACATTTGTTTTACATGCGTGTCTGTTAACTCGCACGTAACCACGTAAATACCTATGGTGCATGAGCTCATGTAAAGTTGTTGGGAAAAGAAGGAAAAAAAAATCGATTTTTGGATTTATGAATCGATATCATCCAATTAACAAAAAAAAAAAAAATCGATTAAAATCGATTAATCAATTTTTTTAACCCAGCCCTTCTATACAGTATTATACAGTACTTGAAAATGAAAAAGTGAACAGCAGAGTAGCGGTGCAATAAAGTACTGCATGACGACACATCAGTTACCTTCATTGAAAGTCTCACCTGTATTTTACACTCAGCCTCCACCAGCTGCAGTTTGGTCTGAGCCAGTTCTAGCTCCATCTCCCTGAGCTGATTCTTCAGACTTTCCTTCTCCTCGTCTGTCTCCTCGGACCCTCCGGCTGTAGCTGTGGTCACCGTGACCCGCACGCGACCCTCTTTGTTGAAAAGACTGCTACACTTTTCACAGTTTTCCACTTTGGACTATGGGAAATGAGAAGAAAAAGAAAAGAAATAGATGGGATTTTCAGAGGAAAAAAAGGTAGAAAATCTTTTTTTTCTTTTAACTTCACCAAGGGACAATCTGCTGCTGGAGCTTTGGGAGATTAGAAAAGAAGGAATGAGGGCAGAGGCAGGAAGAGAGATCAAGTCTCGATAAAGATGTAGCCTGCTATCTCATGACAGAAGGAAATGGTAACTGCGGGCTAATTCTGGAGGAAACAAACTAAATTAGGAATGAAGAGAAATAAATTATTCTAGTAGAGCATAAAGTGGAGCAAAGTAAATCAATGGGGAGGAGCTTCTCCAAAGATCTGTGTCCCAGTTATGGTGGACATTTCTGCATGAACCAAAGATAAATTTGCTCTCAGGCAACAAACTGAACTCTGCACAGTGGACCGATAATAGAATGAAGCAAACAGAGATGTTTTTCTTTTAGGACTCCTTTGTCCTTCAACTAAACAGGAATAAACTCCAAGTACTACCTCAAATCTCAAAATGTTTGTCTCTCCCAGTACAGGAAAATCACCAACTAAAATAATACAGCATCAGAGGTTTGCGAACATTCACTAAACTGATGTGATTGTATAAAGTAATTAGCAAATAAAGCCCTAAAATGAACAATGTAAGAAAAAAAACAGAAATTGACATAATTTATAATTATTTTTTCAAATAATTAAACAATTACAAAAGTATTCATTTTTAAGTACCTTTTAACAACACACAATTCTTATATAAATTCAGCATAAAATGTAAGGTGAATATTTTATATGTATATTAAATAACGTATTTTTCATCTCACAGGTTGTTAAATTTAATATATTCTCTCAAAAAAACAACATCTAAGTAAATACCTGGAACATTTCTTATACGTGTTGCGTCGTTTCTGCAAGTTCTGATCTTTATAATACGGATCAACTACAGTCTCAACAGTCGAGTGCAAAGGATTCGAAAAAGTCTCTGTTAAACAGTTGCCGACAGACATCGATTGTACTTTTCATTGTTTTCAACCTATGCTCTGTCACGACCTTTCGCTAAGAAGACGCTTTAGCGCAGATATTGAAGTAATGACATCTGCTACAGGTGAATCAGGGGAGCTGAACTTTTTAGTTAGCGTCTTAAATGGGGCGAGGAGAGGGAATGTCCACTGTTAAGACCCAGTGGTGTGAAGTGAATGTCACAGGAAATGCTGTAGGAAGTCAAGATTTTGTGTTTTATGTTTCGCCGATTGGAATTATTTGATTTCAGATCCAACGTCTTTGTATATGCACACCGTTTGATATTTCAGCATTGCATGTTTTGGTCATGTATTTTGGACTTTTGGACAAAAATGCATCTTACCGCCTTTTTTGGACAAAAATATTGGTGGTGATTCTTTCAAGAAAACTTGAACTCCGACATTGGTTACAAATTTCAGAATCCATCTTTGCCACAACAACTGTGCCCTGTCCTATTATTGTTACTGATGGCACACGGCCACAGTGCTGTGCTTGGTTGAGGCCCCAGTTGTCTGGAGTGCCCCCTGTTGAAGGCAGTAATGTTAGAATCAATCCACAAAAAAAACAATTAGTTTCACAGACAATCAGTGCAGGTAAAAAAACATATTACAGCAATTTCAGAACTGAGTGGCTGAAGTACGGCAGGTACGTGTCCTTGTGAGTGTCCCCACTGCTGTATTCAATACTGCTTGGTCTTTTTCTTCTCCTTTCAGTTTATCCCATTTTTCAGGGTTTGCCAAAAAGAGTCAACACTTTCCATCTCACTATGTCCTCTGTACCCTCAACTCTAACTCCAACCACCTCCATGTCCTCCTTCACCCAATCCATAAACCTCCTCTTAGGCCTTCCTCTTCGTCTCTTACCTGGTAGCTCCATGTCTAGCATCTCTCCCATTAAACCACTGTCCCTCCTCTGAACATGTCCAAATCAGCTTTTTCTCCAAACTTCCCTGTTTGTGTTGTTCCCCTGATTACCTCATTCCTGATCCTGTCCATCCGTGTCTCTCCTAAAGAGATTCTCAGCATCTTTAACTCCTCCACCTCCAGCTCTGTCTCCTCTCTTCTACCTAGTCCTAGTGTCTCTAATCCATCCATCATGGCTGGTCTCAAATGTCCTGTAAACCTTTCCCTTCACCTTAGCTGACTCTCTTCTATCACAAATCAATCCTGCCTGATGAATATTAAAAAAAATAATAACAAAATAAACAAATACTTTTTATCGTAGATTTTTTCAAACCTTAATTCATGTTCAATAAAATATAAGAAAATAAAAATAAGCATGTAATATATTTGTATGTCTTTGCAGGAAACACATTTCTTCACAAATGGTATTATACTTTTTTTTATAGATTATTAGGTTATGATTGTATGGCTGGTGATCCAACATACAAGGGTCACAATATGGAACAGTGTGATTTGGGTGACAGTCATGGAGACTTCTGCCCCCCGAGACCTGGTATTGGACGAAATTGAGTGAACAAAGGTTACTTGTTGGCCCTTCACATCCAATAAGGTTGTATGTTGCATAAAATTAGTAAAACAGCTTGGGTCTGTGTTTCTAACCCAATCCACAGGTAATCCACTCCAGTCCGTGACTCAAATCTAAAATAAACTTCAAATAAAAAAATAAAGTTTGACGAGAATATGATTTTTATTGTATTTTATTCGGGTGTCTGGCACCCGAGGTGTCTGTCTGGAAAAATACAGAATATGTCCCTCTGACAAATATAGTTGGTGACCAGACTTGATGAATGTTTCTCTGACCACAGCACAGTGGAGCAGAAACAAATGTGTTTCTGGCTTTTCAGTAAACATTCCAAACCCTTTGACAGCAAAGTAAATGGGTCTGTGACTGTGAGAAGAAGAAGAAGAAGAAAAAAAAATCTTGTTTGCGTTTAAGAGAAGGTTGACAGCATAATATTGGTGACTTCATCCATTTACAATAAATATTTCATTAGAATCCGGCTTTGTCTTTTAAAGTTAAGTGTCAGCTGTGTTTACAGGTAAACATGACGGTATTTAGACATTATTCTTTTACAGCTGCCAAATGGAGAGTGTGGGAGCATTAATGCAGCGGCAAAAAAGCCTGAGCTCAGAGTGTCTGTCACCATATTAAATACTAGAGAATTTGTTATTGGAATATTTGCAAACCGCACATCTCAGTTGTCCTACCGAGAGATAAATTACCTCTGTTGCACCATTACTGGTAACAAAAAAGCTTCCTCTCGCACACACAAAGACCTTACTGCATCCTTGTAAAGGACTTGTCCTTCGCATGATGAATGTTTTATGAGCCTTTCTCAGTCTTTGCGCAGTCCCGACACTACTTTCTGCCAATGTAGCTTTTATTCCTGCTACAGTCAACACAAAGGGTCCGTGAGCCAAGAGAGCAAAACACTCTGCTTACATCTGCAAATTGGACAAAAGGAAGAATCTCCGATTTTATCTGTCACATTACAAGATGTTACAGCATCTGATATCTGCATCTGCTCATTCAAGAATCTGCAGAGACGTCACGGTTTGAGTGCAGTGTGTCTTTTCAATTATGTCTGTAATAAACCACTGCTGAGTGAAAAACGAATGAAAGAAAGTGAAAATGTTGTCTTTTCTGTGATATGATCTTGACAAATTATAGTGATGTGGGACACCACAGCCTTATACCGGGAAGGACTAAGACCCTTGGATCTTTCATGAACTTTCATGCAGTTTTATACACACAAACTGTGAAACAAACAAAACATAGACAATTAAAACTGAGCTGGAGTTGTGGGTTTAGATCCAAATTCAACTAACTTGGATACAATACCAAAAAAAACAAAAACAAAAAACAATAACACCTCTCTAAATGCCTTTCTTCCGCTATCTGACGGATGCTTATTTCCCACTCAATGTCGTCTTGTCAGACCATAGCCTGAAGTCACAGTCGGTGGCCTGTCAAGTGAAGTACAGTCTGAATTTGCTTATGTTGTTGAGAACAAAGTACCAGGATTTGTAGACAAAGGCGACATGGTTAGAGTGCAAGAGTGGCAGAAGCAAATTCTACTTCAATATTTTGATAAATTGAGTGATAACTAAGTTTTAGAAAGGTTCATATGAAGGTGACAATCCTTAATCTACTTGGATATGTCTAAAAAGTAGGCTGAAACTCGTACAGGGACTATAGTGTCACCTAGTGGGAAAGACAAGACTAGTTCCGTAGGCAAAGCAGTGATAAGACCAGACATGGTGAAGAGAATGAGACCCAGCACAGAACCTTGGGGTACACCTTTAGAGAGACAATGGGATTGGGACAGCTGTCCCTGCCATAATACTTGCTCGGTAAGTGAGAGTGGAACCTGAAAAGTGGAATGGCTTAGATGGTCATGTTTGAGAGTAAGTACCGTAGAACGTTCACTGTGTCAAACCCAGCAGATACCAGACTTATAGGCTCAGTACTTAGTACTATAGTGCTATAATATAGAGTACTTTGTACTAAGTACTGAGCTTATACATCTACTGAGTACTAAGTACTGAATACTTAGTTCTATATATGTAGTACTTGGTGCTAAGTACTATATATATAGTACTCAGTACTATAGGTACAGTACAATACTTATCTGATAGCTACCACTAAGCTAGTAGCATTCATCATTATCAACATTGGACATGAAAATTCCAATGTTGTTAATGTTAGTTCTTGATCCCTCTTTAATATCTCTTTGGTGAAAGGCACTATTTCACTGTTTCACTATTTCACTATTTCTTGCAACCACGAAGAAAATTGCAATAAGGTAGAAAAGAGAAAAAGACAGAGACACCACTCACCCTGATCTTTTCAAGTTCTCCTCTGTTGGCTGTCTGTTGTTTCTCCAGCCTCTCACTCAGCTGGGAGCAGATCTATAAAAAATAAATAAATAAATCAAGCGATGAGTTTGACCCCATCTAACTGACTCATACCCTCAGTGTAACTTTGAGAACTCTTCTGTTTGTAACCAGGCTATAGTAGACTAACTACCAAAGTTCACAAGGATTATCTTTCTAATTTTTATGTAAGACTCTTTAAAACTGCATCCATGTCTCACAGACACATACTTTATTTTCTTCCTTTAACAGATCGAGAAGTTTAACCTTCTCCATTATGATAAACATCTCCCAGCTTTGTTTGTTCCTTGTACCATTAACTCAGAAAATGCTTGGTGCCCAGGAGCCCCCGAGGAGTGTTATATTGGAATACAAAATAATTGTTTTCAAAAAAAAGATTTAAAAACAACTACAAAGACATGTTCCTTTAGATGAAATATTTGAAGCATGATTCAGACTAAGATAAAAAAAAAAGCATTTCCCACATGTTTTAATATACACAACTGATGTCAAAGATTGGTGTTATCTTTATTGTTACATCAACTGAGTTTCACATCACATCACAAACGGGTTATTTCTGCTTTGTATCTTTCAAAGTGAATCGTAAAGTTCAGTCTCACCTCCTATTTTTTCCAAACCATATTCTGACTTCATGTCTGTATTGCGGCAGAGTTTTCTTATTTGCCTTATCTGGTGGCAGAAGTCCCTCACTGATGACAAACTAGTCTTAGTTATGAATGTTCCAGCTGGAGAGTCAAGACTTTTGTTTTTTTTTCCCTTCCCAACATCTTGATCCCAAACAATTGTAGGCCTTTCATGTTAAACAATTCTACTAAATAATTCAACCGGTGCAGCTCCGGCTTTGTTGCCCGTGGCTGCTTTTGTTTCCACTGTGAATGTAAACATGCATCGCATCTTGCAGCAGGTCGCCTCTTACAGGGAAATGGTGGTAACAATGACAGAGGGGAGATCTGAATTATTTAAGAGATTATGCACTGTACTCAAAAGGTAGCTGTGCCTCAGAGAAGGTATGTGAAACCTCCAGTACTGCGGTCCCTCCTGCAGAGATCACAACTCAAAAAAATAATTTTAACAATGAATAGCTCTGGCCTTGCGATACTCAGTACTTGGAGTTGGAGGTTGAATACTGTGATATAAATATTTCTTGAAAAACTTAGGAGAGACTGTGGTCTCCAAGTCTATGTGACCACAGTCTCACAGGAGACTCTGTGGTCTCCCTGAATAGGAGACCAGTGTATGGTCTCTGATTAAGGGGACACTTTATTTACTTGTAAACTGGTGACCTGTACAGATTGTTGTCTTCTCTCAAAACCTCAAAGAAAAACACACCATTGATCCTTTTTTAACTTAAATTTCTGTCAGGGCTCATCAACCACAAATAAATGGATATAGAACACCGTCCTTCTTTTTTGTCCTAGATATTCACTATCTCTCCTTAGCACATGTCTACGTACATAAGACCCTTTGTTTGTTAACTTTATCTCCGAACCTTAACTGTCCTGTCCTGCTTTGTGCAACAAATGTCCACCCTGATCACAGCCAGAGATGAAAATCAAACCTTTTTATCTCTGTCACCCTTGCTTCTAACTCTTATCTACTACCACTAATTGCACCTTCCAAAAATAAAACAGTTTTTTTGTAGGTAATCTTCAGGATTTAGGTTGGGGTACTGAAGAAAATAGCACATTAAACTGTAGAATACGTAGCTGCATTTGTTTAAATATAAAATAATGACTTTGAATGAATGTGTTTGGTGTGTGTGTATGTGCTACCTGGCAGAGATCTAACTGTATCTGTAGAGACTCTACTCCTTCAGTCAACACTGCTATTTCTGTCTGTCCGAGCAAGCGGACAAATTTGCTCATAAATGGTTTTAAGCTATAATTTCACAGGGGAATGTGCTTTTATGGTCAGTGAGTTAGGGAAATTATATTGGTGATAAGAAAACCTAAAATAAATCCCTTTGCTCGTCAGTCCATGAAGGACCCCTGTCTCCCCCTGAACAGACTTCTTTTTATTCTCTGTCACCTACTCCTTCCCTTCCTGACACGCAACTATTCTTGACGAAAACCCCCTTTTTCACACTTAGCTCTGTGTGCCGTAGCTCTCAGCTGCTTGCCAACAATCTGGAGGCAGTTTTCAGCCCTAACAGATGCACAAACAGAGATCCCTCTAAAAACCTGCTCTCGTTTTTCAGTGACAGCTCTTGTCAGCAGGTTTCAGATCAAATCCAAATATTTTTAGACTAAAGTAAAGTTCAGCTTCAGGTACTAAATTATATCCTTGTTATTTTTGTCTCTAAGGTGCCAGAAAGGCATTTCAAATCAGTAGTTTCTCTGTAAAGACAGTAATAATACTGGATAGGTTTAGAGTTCAGGTAAATACGACATGAGGGGATATGAAAGGATAAGAAATCAGAGAGACAGAAACTCAAAATATGCACATGAGCTCAGCAATCAAAGACTCCGTGGTTCAACCTGGGGACAGTTCATAAATTTAGATGTTTCTGCTTTTGGGGCTACATTACATTATTGGAAGTGGAACTTTTATTTTTCAATAGTTACTCTTGAATCACAAACAACACTGATAATGTTGTAAATGGCCAATGAATAATATAATATTCTGTAAACCAGAGAAAATTCATAACCATGAATGCTGCCTTAACAATAACTGTCCATCCTGGGCAGGTGCAGCAGATGTCCCCTATTTTGACCAGTTATAGGTCATTACAGTTCTATATACTATTATTCATCGAACGAACAATATCACTACACAGTTCTGTGCTCTGTGGGGCTTGTATCAAAGTATAAACTTCTTCCAGCTCAGTAAACAGATTTGTTTTATTTCCTAAAAGGATCTAAAATCTTCTATGACATTAGATAATAATAAAAAATTATAATAAAAACTTTTATGCAGCCTTAACTTTCTATGCAGTGACTTCAACTGTGAATGTCAGTATGAAATACAGCTAATCTGTATTTCATACTGACACTAGTTTTCACTGCTTCAGGACTGATTTTTTTTTAAATTAAGGTTTTATTGAATCCCTGAGAGTCCAGGTTTTTTTGTGTGTGTGTGTGTGTTTTTAGTATTTATTCTTCAAACTTTATTTATTTACACAATGAAATCCCATCATCTGGATATGAAGTACACACCTGCTTGTACTCTCCAATAATGGAGCCGTTCTTCTTGATCTCCGACTCGGATTTATCCAGCTCACGTCTGCACATTTCCTTCAGCTGTAAATACACGCATAGTCACAGTGTTAGATGTTTGAGGGCAAAGACCAAGGACAGGAGCAGAGCCACATGACACCCCCAGAGAGTGTGGAAATGTAAAGATAAAGGGGGGAGGGGCCGGGGGCAAAGTCACAACCTCTGTACAACCCTGAGCGGGAACATACATCACTCAGAGACACATCTACATATTTTGGAAGACAGGAGACGTTTGGAGGACATTGGAGACACAGAGATGCAGCTCTGTCCTCAGTCCCTCAAGAATTCTTCACTCTGGTCAAAGTGTTAACATCCAAGGTGAAAGAAGGTTCTATGAAGGTTTTACTGTGGGATCTGTGTGATTATTAGTCAAGGACAAAGACTTCAACTGTTTGGATAGAAATAACTTAGACATTTAGAACCATCGTTGACCAGACCTGTAAAAAAATGTCCATTTGTTTTTGGGTTGTTCAAAAATAAACAACCAACAACAAAACCAAAATTAGTAATCCAATATTTGATAAACAAACACAAATCAATGTAATGCTGGAACAGAAAGACAAATATCAGCAGATAGATGTTTGGGTGTGCAGCATTCATACTGTAGACACATGCTTGTCACCGAAATGATACATAAGCTTGAGGATATTCATGAAATTAAAACCTTTTACAGCATTAACTGCTACAACTTTATATTAGAGCAATTATGAGTGTATGGTATAACATGGTATGGAATTATTGTGTTTACAATGGGCCTGCTTCTGTCTGTGCATTTAAAACACATTGAGAATTGTAATGCATGTTAAAAAAAATCAAAGTCATTTAATTAAAATACTGACTATGTGTAAAGGTCCATTTCCTGTTTCTGGTTCACTCATAGTCTATACATCAACTTAGTGCAAAATCAGTACTTTTACCTCCGACAAACATAAATACCAAGCTCCCTCTAAAAAAAAAAAAAAAAAACAACACAATCGATCGTCACAAAAGAAACAAAATGTCACATTCCAGTGTTTTTAACCACCCACGAAACTGCACAGCAGGGGAATATGTTAAACAGACCCACAACAAAACATCATTGCCATTTTACGCATGGAGGTATTATATACCAAAATGTAATTTTTTCTCCACATAAAGTCATGTCAAAAATAATTACAGTATCTTGGATTCCTTCAATTTCATGTTCATTTTAATACCTGGTACCACTATAAGAATAAAACCTGGAACATGGAATATCTAAAAGCACGCTATTTGGCACTACAAGTCTGTTTTGTTTGCATCATAAATAAAAAAAAATAATATATCTGTAAAGACATGATTTAATCAGTATTTTTCTAGCTGATACTTCACATTGTAGGCAACACTAAAATTGTGCCATTCATCTGCTGGTCATACTGTTTGAGTGAATTGCAGGAGTAAACAGTGTAGAGTTCATGATTCGTGTCCTCACACAGATCTGATGTTTGGACTACTCACACTGTACGATCATACAAGACATGTCTGTAGACGGATCTGCTTTAGATAAAAGTGTCGGCCGAATGTGTTACAATGTAATGTAAATGAAGATGAGGGGAAGGAAGAAGAAGAAGCTGCTATAGTGGGAAGTGTGCAGATCCTCCCAGTTGTTCCCTGAGTCAAGATGAAAATAATGCTCAGCAAACAAAACACACACATTCCCATGGCAATTTGAGCCATTCTGGTCTTGGCAGACGTGGTCAGTCCGTTCTGTCAGTTCTACCATGCTGCTCTGTGATTTCCCCTAAATATCTATGTTTTTGCTGTAAAAATTGTAGGTAAATTAACAGGATTTCACACATGTTTGTTTTCTACCTGATCAATTATGAAGTGGTAAGGAAGTCACCTGTAGTAACCCCAGTGTATGCTACCCGACTGAGCCAAAAATCGTGCCCGTGCATGAAAAAGAACACGATTGAAAAATAGTGGCCAAATATGTGCAGTATTACATGAATTTAAGCAATTTTAAAGCATATCATTAATTTGCAAAAAAGCAACCATCACAAATTCCCAACCCAGAGTTGTAGTCCATATACATGGTGTATAAACATAAACCATAAAGACAGTCAAGGTGAATGTGACATCAGTGTGCTGACACTAGCCTCTACCCCCTACTTTGTGTTACTGCAGGGGGTACAAGTCATTATTATCATTTATGCATGAGGTCGTTTTTATTCTGATCGTGGACAGAATGTTGAATGTTGTCCTGTCAGCTCTGACCTGTGCGGACTCCTCCTCCAGTCGTCTCTTCTCGTCCTCAGACTCCACCAGTTTCTGTTTGGTCAGCAGTAACTCCTTGTTCAGGGCGTCAGCCTTCTCTTCAGCCTGTCAAACACACATACGCACCCATTACCAAAGTTAGCCCACTCTAGTGTAAACTCACAGTTGTGTTTGTGTTCCTGTTGCAAAAACAAACTCTTCCTTCCTTTTAATGTGCCACTTCTGTTGCTACAAGAAACACGCGCCTGTTAGCTTGGTTTATAGCAGCAACAACCAAAAGTCACATTTACAAGAAAAATTGCAGGAGCGTATTTTTCTGTCCAGCTTACGTTGTCAAGGTCTTTGCGGAGAGCTATCTTACTGCTGACTAGTTCATGTGCCAGGTCATCATTCTCCTGTTCCAGACGCATGTTGGCCTCCTGCAGCCGCCGGTTCTCCCTCTGGAAACAGAAGTGAGGAAGAGAAAAGATGAATAATAATAACAGAAGGACAGAGTAGTGAACATTTATACACAGTGAAACAGAGGAGAATGGAGATTGTGAGAGACAGAGAAGTGAGGGGATCTACGGTAAAAGAGGAAGAGCATAATCTCTTCCTGCCTGTGATTCACCACTATGCCAAAGAATGACTGAGAGACTGAAAGGAGCAGAAAGTAAAGAGTCAATATAATGTTTAACTTTCTGTAACATATTTAACAGTGACAAGCATAAAAGTAAGTGAGAAGTTATGAAAACAATCAAAGCAAACATGCTCTTTTATACAACATTTTTAAGGAATGTGTTGACTTCTAGCTTCTGTTTTCTTATTGTTTTAAAGAACAAAGTGTGTAATGTAATGAGGTGGGGGGACAAAAGAATTAAATAGTGGAATTGAGTGGAGAACTATCTATTTTAGATGCATTATCATTTTTAGTGACTGTATCCGAAAAAGGGGTAAACAGGGGATGTTTATATATCTTAATATACTATATGATCAGTATATTATATAATGTCTGTTTTTCTCAGTTTGTTCAATCTACAAAACAGATCTACAAAAACGCACGTCCTCACTTTATTTTTGGTTTTAATAAATAAAAAAGGATAACAATTTCCATGCAATGTGTACCTCATATCTTTCGATGGGGGCCTCCTGCTGCTCCTGCTGCTCTCTGATGGTGTGATACTCCTTCTCAAACTTCTTCAGCTTCTTTTGGCTGATCTGCACGGCAGAAAGAAAAGAAAAGGAAAGGAAAGCAGGAGAGCAAACTCCTTGTCATTGTGACACTGATTCACACCACTGCACACAACAAAATTCGGCCTCTGTATTTCACCCATCAGCTAAGTGAACAGATTCACAGTTGATGGATTTGAACCTGGAGCCCTCCTGAATCCAGTACCATAACCACTAAGCCACAACTGCCCCTTAAAATAAGGAACGTTTCACAAATTTGCCTGTGAGAAAAAAAAAAACAGACCTGAACAAGGATTTAAATGTCTGGTGTATGACCTGTTAAATATTTCTGATATCAAACTATTCGACCTGAGCCCCATTGTTATAAAATTGTCATGTGTTTCTATCATTCCAGGAGGATCAGCTACAGGAAGAGATAGTAATGAAAGGATAAGTAATGTGCTGGCTCCTCAAATGGCACACACCATTTATGTTTGTGATCAGTTTTACTGAGGGAAGACTCTGCAGTTATGTTAAATCTTCATTTCACCAGCTTGTCTTTTTTATCTTGTTAACTCAGATGAAACACACTGCAGAGATTCCAGGTGCGCTGCTGCTTCTTTATCAAATCAAGTATATATATATATATATATATAAAAAAAGAGAGAGAGAGCAGCAGCTTTCAGGAGCTCAGTCACATTCACTGCAACAGCTGCACCACATACACACACACACAAACACACTCATACACACACACACACACATACGTACACAGGGCATTTAGGCAGCCTCATCAACGGGCCTTTCATTGCAAAATCATTGCCTAACACTGGGCTTTTTAAAAAGCACCCGCTGCACAATGAGGACTTTGGGGCTGAAAGTCAGAATAACATGGAAGATAACAAAAAAAAATCTACGAATCCACTTCCAGAAAAATCTATATACTGTATATATGTTGTATCCAGATCCAAGAAAGAAAATTTGATTATTTTGACAAAAGTGCATTTAAAGCTTGAGAGTTTCACACAATAAAGGTTCAACAACTCTTCCCATAGCAGAACTGCATAAATTTTTCTCTTCAATAACCTATATAGGATGTTATTACAAATATATCTATATATATAGTTTTCACAATAATACATCTGTATACTTATGTGACCAGTGTAAAGTCAAGCAATTTTAGTCTGCTTATAAAGAGAGACTTGAACCAAAAGAGAAAAACAGAAGATTTACGATGTTCATTAAAAATTCTCTGTATTATTTGCATAGTTTTACTTGCAAAGTGAAAGGTTTGGCAGGCGAGAGTAGAGAGAGCAGGTGTAACAACCACACAATAAGACAATAGAAACGACTGTGGGAATGTCTCCTGAATAAATCCTCGACTTGCTGCTCCTATCTTCATCTCATTTCCTCTTGATGATAATACGGCAATAACATTTTAATGACCGCTGCACACAATGACAGAGTGGAAGTTTCAGATTCGTTTTGAGAAAAAAGAAAGATATGAAATATTTTCTCTGCTTTGTATCCGAGACAGTATACCTTGCATGAAGATTGCAATTTCTCCCGTTAGGTGAATGATGCAGGAGAGAATCAACACCTCTGGGGATCAAGGACTATAACCATTTTTTCTTGTAGCCTCTGGTGCGAAAGCAAAATAAATCAATGAAACTAACAGGGCACCTGTCTATCATTTTCTCCTTTCTAAGTATTAAATGTACATTCATTTACCTCGGGGCTGTTCATTTACACCTAAGAGGGAGGTGAATAAAGAATGGTGCAGCGCCAAAGAGCTTTGATTGAGATCAATTGGCATCAGTCAATGAGGTCACCAGTAATCATCAGTCGGTTAAAACCTTCTTAAATGGCGTCCAGGCCAAGGATTAGTCTAATTTCATTCACATTTTACCTGCAGCTCTTTGAATTTCAGTCCTCAGTGGGATCACCTTGTCAGAGACAATGAACAGTGACTTTGATTTGTCCATCAAGATTAGGGAAATTACGTCTAAAACTCGCAAACCCGATCACAGCAGATGCACTTTTTCTATATAACATCATGGATCTAAATCTCAAGAAGAATTATTTTTTGTTCCATTAATTGATATATATAGAACAAAACATTTTATTAACAGAATATGATTTTTATTTGGGAATTGCTTGTTGTCACCCGCTAATAGATTGATAATTTCAGCTCGTCCTGGCCTTGAACCCCTACACCCACCATACGTGTTGCGATTTTCGTCCTCCTCTCTGCTCATCTTCTCTCCCCCTTGGTGTTCACCTGTCATATGAAGAACTAAAAACCTAGTATCTCTGTCCACATGCTCTCCTTTACAAAGTGTGTGCTCATAAATATCTGCTCAAAGTTACCTTCAAAGTTAAAACCTCCAAACTGGGCCAGACTTTTTTTTTTCCTAAACAGGTCAGGACACAGGTGTTGGTGCGCACACAAACAGTCGCAGTGCGTGTGTTTGTGCGTGTAGGATGATGTCGTAAAGGCCAACAGTGACCCCTACTGGCATACAGCGGTGTGGTTAAATTATTCCTACTTTATTTGAAAATGAATTTATTTAGCGAACAATAAGTTGTTTAGTGAAGATTTTCGTCTTGTCCTTTTCACACTCACCTTCATGCTACAGGCCAGTTCCATCAGTTTCTTGGCGTTCTCTTCAGAGCGATATCTCTTTGGGACTGGAACACGAAAGAACTTCAGTGCACCCTCAAAGTCTGTTTGGATCAGATCGTCTTTTGAGGTCTGGAGGGAAAGAAAAAAAAATGCTTGTTAGTTTAACTGACTAAATATTATCCCATTTTGACAGATGTTGTCTTAAAAAGAATCACAGATAATACATTTTACCTTTAGGAGAGCCAGGGCTACATTGAAAATCACACTGATGCCCTGAAATAAAAAAGAACAGAATAAAACAGCATTAACACTAAAATAAGATATTTAGTTCTTAAAATACAGTACAAAAAATTTAGTTAACATACAGGAAAAACAGGGCCTTAGGATAAAAATTTTTTTTTTGGCAAATGGTGTAAAAATAAATCCAGACTCAATTATTTTACACATTTTAAAAGCTATTTAGATCAATTTCTACTGCATTCTTCTGAGTACACAGCACGCTACACTTTAAAAACCCAGTTTGAATGCAAACAAGATTGCCTGAGGTAGTAACTGCTTATTCCAGTAGAGGGCAATGTAATCCATTCCACTTAATAATTAAGGTCAAATAATAAATAAAAAGTTGCCAAAACCCATTTTGTTTTTGACAAGACATTGAGGAATCAAATTCCTACTGCCATACATAATTTTAACCATATATTTAATACATATATAATTATAATAGATATTTCCTGTAGTTCATGTCAACAACGATCTTTGCTGATCATGATCTACTTTCATTTTTATTTTTAAAAAATGGCAAAACAATCTTTCCCATCATCCTTGTCATTTAAACATAATTATTTCATAACTACAATGTATTGAGATGTATTGTAATGGAATGTAAATGTTCTTGTTTTTCTGCAATTCCTTTGTCAGAAAATAGAACATGATGACTGACCTCACACAGTAGCAGATCAATGATATGGAAGACCATGTAGAGAGGAAACTTGGCTGTGAAGAGGGTGAGGAACCACTGGGATGCGTACATGTGAGCCTCCAGACCCACGTTCAGGAAGTGGTTGTAAAGGTCTGGGATATATTCCTACTCAAATCAGAGGAAGAAGAAATAAGTTAAAACTTGTGTTTAAACATGCCTTTCTTTAAGGGCAGGAGTACGGTCAGACATGTGTGTGTTCGCACAAACTCACCTGCATGAGTCTCTCAAGCTGGAAGAACTTGCAGTGCAGATCCTCAAAGTTCTGCTTGAAAAGATCCCTGAGCCCATAGTCAAACATGATCTTGACCAGCACACTGAAGGCCTGCTCCTCTGGCATCTGGAGGAGAGGAAAACAACACATTACTGCAAAATAAATAAAATCAAGTAGGTTTGGTGATTGTACAAATTTTAGTTCGTTTAATCTGACTATAGCAAACCCAATAACAGTTACTTTGTAAATGCAAAAATGCTGTCCAAAAAGGGTTTAGTTGTAAGCAACTGGACTTCTTTTTGGAGTTGAAAGACGTTTCAGTCCTCAACTGAGGAACTGGTGTCCTTCACCACTGGACAACGGTGTGAAGAGTTGTTTTGGTCACACCTTTTTAAACAGAAACTTTTTAGACAACAAAATGCTAATATGTTTTTGTCAAGAGTCGAGTTTGACTGAATTTCTGAGGTGTCAATGACACATTTCCTCCACTAGATGGTAGTGTTGACAAATTCAAGGCGTCCAGGCTGATCCTTCACCTGGTTTTTATACCAAGTACCGACATAATAAAGCATGAAAGCGTCTATAGAACCATCTATGGTCGACAAAGGGTAGTGGAGCCGCCATCATGGTTGGGTCAACGGCTTCACTTAGTTAAATCTGTTTGACACTTTTAAACGTTAATAATAACCTTAATGACCACAATGTCTATGTCTATGTACACACACATACTGGACAGACAAACTGTATTTTTTCCACACGAACATTTTGTGTGTGTGTGTGTGCCTTAAAGTGACTACAGGAAATTGCCAGCTCTGTTACACTCAGAACAGCCTGGAGTGCTGCTTTACTCCAGAAGAGCGGTATTTCAAACAGATAACAAAAATATCAGAAGACAACTAAACATTTCCTTACAGGTCCTGGAAATGTTTAATTTTTTTTTTAATTCACAGAGACCTGCTGATATAAACTTACATGCAGCAGCAGCACAGCAGCCAAGAAAGACTGTCCCTGACAGTAGCCAATCTCCTCGTCGTAAACAGAGTAGGC
This sequence comes from Paraplagusia blochii, assembly GCA_016785265.1. NCBI lineage: Eukaryota > Metazoa > Chordata > Actinopteri > Pleuronectiformes > Cynoglossidae > Paraplagusia > Paraplagusia blochii. The sequence goes on along the minus strand of JAFBJS010001044.1, from coordinate 40,369 downwards.
CTGGAGAAAAGGCATGGACACAGATGAACAGAGTCAGTAAAATGATATTACATTGAAGTTTGTTTTGGATTCCTGCACTTAGTTGAACAGTGGAAAAAAACGATAATCAGTTTTTGAGTTTTCTGTCAAGAGCCATCTTCTTCAGCCTGTTGTTATCTGTTGTCTGCTAAAACATTAGCATAAATATTGATGTTTGGAGCAGAGGTTCCATTTAACCTAAAAATATGCATATTTTAAAATGAGAGCATAATAAAACAAATATTAATCATGTTCCACTTATGCAACACCAAAAAAAAAACCTTTTGAACTTAAATAATGTTCAATCAACCTTGATCCTCCAGCAGGGGTCGCCACAGAAGTAGTCTAAAATTAAATTTAAGTTTTTACAAAAGATGCCCATAGTGACTCGTTCCACTCTAAATCGTGGGAACTAGATAGTATCAAACCCAGACCCTTCTGAAGGGGCATTGCATCACCATAATTCCAACGTTTACTTTGGAGGGAGACATTTTGCTTTTTTGTTTTCTCATCAAGATATAAGTAAAGCTTAATTAAAACATGAGTTATTATAGAAAGAAAAATCAAACATTGCATCTTAAATGGATTTTGTTCTGCTTAATGTATTATATTTGAACAGAAACACCATTAAATATTAAACCAAAAAATTAAGAAAGGTGTAAACCTGGTGAGAATTCAAAATATTCACTGACTGAACTGTTTGGACTTAAACCAGGCATATATAGAAAACATATTTATTTGTGAAAACTTTATTTCTAACAACTAATACCCACACCCAAAAGCTATGCTTATGGATTTAACGGTGTATAGAGTCAATAGTGAAGTGGAAATGCTCATTAAGAACGTGTGACCGAGGTCTCTTAAAAAGGCCACTCGAGTTATGGTGAACATTCTGTTGAGGGTCATCTAGGTTCATTTTTACACTCATACAAACACTTAACATAACAGTGCTGCAGTCAGTTCCTTGAACTGGAAGAGGAGAAATGGAAAACCTAAATCAGTAAACAGTGAAATATGAATATATGAAAGGGTAGAAAAAGAGGTTTTCATTTTAAAAAAGATATAACTTTTGACTTTGTAGAACAGCAGGATTTCTACAGATCCACAAATGTATCTAAACGTAATTAATTCCCAGGCAGAATAAATATTTTCTGCTGAATTATTCAAGTCCACCAAAGGAAGTGTGAGCTATGGATTCCCTCTACCTGGAATAATGCGTGAACTGACGCAGTAAATACACAACAGCCAGGTTGTTCACATGAGACCATGGAAGTTTGGGAGGGTGTATATATATGTGCTTATATGGTTATAACCCAAGTTCCCAAGTACTTGATACATATTCCTCATAGTCGTCTCTGGGAGTGTGCGAGTGTATCTGCCGTGTTTGATACTGAACTTGCTTTCATCGACAGTATTAAACTCAGTGAACCTTGGTGAAACACAGAGGCTGTGGAGTTAATTAATAGACCTATCAATTGTGCAGCAAACATGATTAACAGATGTGCTGCAAAACAGCTAATCATTCACACCATAATTACACAGCATTAGCGTAAAAAAAACGGTCACATTATTTTATGCGCAGATTGCTAAAGCTTCTGACTTTATTAGGTTTCTTCCCTGTAAAACTTTTGTCATTAAACATTTAAAAGGTTTGCTTTAGTGATAAAAGCAGTGCTTAACAAAACTAACTAACACTGGAATAAACTTAAGGAATATTATCCCAGTGGTTCTCCAGCTTTTGTTGTCTTGTGACTATTTTGCTATCATAAAGTTCTTCCAATAGAAGTGACACTTCTGTAGCTGGGAACTTGATTTATATTTATCTAATTGAAGGGATACAGTTGTTGAAGATTATGTGCGTTTTAATAAAACATTTCTAAAATCAATGATGAATAAAGTAAAAAAAATTATCAGTTATTTTCTACTAAATGAATATCTAAACATTGCAGGTCCTGAGGTCTGAGGTCCTGACTTGAAGGAACTTTGTGTCACAATGTGTGTGTGCGTGTGTGTGTGTTAGAGTCACACCTTGCAGATCTTGTACAAAGAGTCCTGTCCATCACCTCCAGTGTCTTTAAAGTAATCATGGGCTGGGAACGTCCTGTTGATGTCTCGGGTGATGGCACTGTCCTGGGGAGATTCCTAACAGACAGACACCAGAAAATAAACATGAAACGTGCCTGGAATAGGTAAAACCAGATGGAAATGTAAAGGTTATGATAGTAAATCTATTATTTAGATAACTCATTGTAAAAGGAATTAAATATGGAGGAAAAACACCAAAGGAGAAGAGATTGCCTAATACTGGTTGTGTCGAAAAAGGGAAGAATATCAATGTTAAATTCTGATATTTAAAGAGATTTTTACCCCAAGCTTGTTGCTATGCACCACTATACACCTCAATGGCTCCAGAATAGTCTACACAATTAATGAATTTCATGTTATATGTCTTTTTTTTGTCTTTTATATGTCTGTTTTTCTAGCAGGGCTTTGAACCAGAATTTTTTTCCAATCGAAAAAAATGGTATTTTAGCATTTCTGGCTTTTGGTTCAATTATGATATTGATGTTCCTGTACGGGTTAAGTTTAATAGCCAAAGGTGTATACATATATATGTACATATAGACATTTATGTATACACATACAGTATATAGATGTGTGTGAGTGTGTTGCTGCAAATTTCCCTTAATTATTTCTCCCCATCCCTTGCTGTTGCATTTAGACTTGTTTGTTGAAGGGTCAAACAAAAAATGTTGTCACAAAAAGGATATAATGTATGATTTTTTAAAGTTAATGAGCCTATGAGGGTGGGATAAGGGAGAGCAGATGACACTGGCTGGAAATGTGACAAATAAACTAATTGCACCGGTGTGGTGTGTTCAGGAACCCACGCTAGTTTTACAGAGCCCATCATAATCTTGGACAAATTCATTGATATTGTGAAACTAAAATTTTCCATATTGACAGACTAAAATATTGACCTGGTCAGTACTCCCCATATAGTCTGATGGTCCACAGAAAATCAGTGACATCACAGGAAGTCAACCTTATCAGGTCATTGTAAGCTATCATAGACTAGACTAGGAGACCAATGACTCTTAATTTTAGGCTTTTCAAAAAAAAAACAAATAAAGGCAGTATTTACCAATAACCATTTTTTTATTCGGTTCTGAATGTTTCTTGTTTTTATTCTGTTCCTAGCAAAACACCAAATGTTTTTGGTTTTTGTTTTCGTTCCTTGAACCAGTTCGAAGTTGTTTCCTAGTAACCTTGTAAAACTGGGTAGATGGGAAGAGATTTCGGAAACATTGATTGCCATGACCTTTGAGACAAACTCAATAACCTCATTCTAGGGATTTTGTATGGTTGCATTCATGAGAAACAACAAAAAATGTTTTGCCTGATCAGCAGAGGCCCCATTTAATGACTGATCTTCAAAAAAGCCAAAGTTCAAATGTTCACTGGCTTTAAGTGAGTCCGTGCAGGAATTGATGTAGGAATTCCTGGAAATCTTTTTTAGGGGCATTAAGTTTTGCTTTGTTTTCTATGTAAACACTCCAAGAAAAAGAACTTGTTTTTATCAGAGTTCTGTGCCTTGCAAAAGGCATGTAAGGTGAACGTTGTCATTAAAGTCCTTAAAGGCAGTTCCATTGTATTGAGCCAGTGTAAATATCAAATCTCACATGGTCCCCATTGGGCTAATTTTACCTCCTTCAATTCTCTTGCGTTTTCTTCTCAAGGTTACTGTTTCAGCTTCCACAGAGGAAGAGAGTCAAACAAAAATAATGCAACTATGGGAAGAAATGCAGGAAGAAAGAAATAGTTAAACAAAGCAAACAAGTGGAGAACGGAGACCAATAACAGTGATTCTTTTCTCTAAGGCCGCGCCACAACGTCCGCCACACCCAGCAAGTCACAGTTACAGCCAAGTGACTAGCTGTTGTGCTATGCCAATTGTTTAGAGTGATTTTAAGGTTTGGAATTATTTTAGCGCAGGTTTGGGTTGAAAAAAACAAACAAACAAAAAAAAAAAACAGCATCTATTTCTACATAGTCAACGCTGGGAGGAAATTGCTACGGCAAACTAGCATAAAAGGATCCACTCCAGCCGTGTTACGGTTTCACAGTGATTGAAAAGCATCCATGTTTACACAAGCACCACTTAGCTACACTTATCTGGAGTGCTGAGAGCATGTACAAAGACCTCTGACATAATGGCCGATTAGCTTCCTCTCTGTCCGTGTGTGGTTAGGAAGGTTTGCAATGAGGATTGCGTGAGTACCGAGAGAAAACAAATTTAGTGTCTTTAGAGGAGGAAGAGGGAGTTAAAGTGAGAGAAAGCAAGTAGATAGAGGAGGAGAGGCAAACGGAGACAAGATCTGATAACTGTAGTGTAGTTTTAAATAGCAGCCATGTCTTTCGGAGTGTGCAGGGTTTTTTGAACCTTAGCTTTTTGCCATACATTCCCATTTTATGTCAAGTGTATGCATTGTTATTTGAGTATAGATTTCAATACTAGTGTTAATTGTGACAGACAGAACAAACGTTGTTCTCACAGCGGCACATAACACATTACTCTCTGCCAATGAAACTACTGTCCCTCCATGTTTACAGTCATAGTGCAAAATGAAAAAGTGATGCAAGTAAACCCCACCCATTGTAGAGTATGGGTATTGGACTTACATTTAAGAGTTGCAGCAATTAATTCTCACAGATTTTTTTTTTTTGCATTGGTTTCAAAGGTGAGGGGTGCTTATTAGGAAGATCGAAATCTACCAGAAAATCTACCAGAAAAAAAAGGAGTGGTGGTAGATCCTGAGCAATAATAGTAATAAATACTAGAGATGTAATTCCATTTATTTATCTTTATCATTGGGCTAAATAATCATATAGGTATTGAGTCAGAAAGTATAACAAATATATAACAATGTCTAGAATAAGATATCCAGTTTATATAGGTAAATATATTTAGAGTTTTCTAATCTAGGTTCTAATCTCACTTCTGCCTAGTCATATGAAAAGTAGCTCAGAAGACAAAAGATTGTGGACAGCCTTGGTCTAGGCCAAATGGAATTGACTGATTATGTCAGTTCTCTAGCTGGTTTTTAAAAAATTGATATCTTTAAGATTTTGTGTGTTTTCTGATGCTCAACAACTGGTCAATGGTGAGACCCATTCTGCCACTGTGTTTGAGCGGGGTTACGTGCGTTTGTGTGCGTGAGTTTCCTAACGCTAGGAATAAAGTCTGGCTTCCGTGTAAAAGGCTGAATTGCTCCCCCTTCATTGTTTATGTCCCTGCTTTCTATGACTTCACACAATAGCTGACAAGTTGTTCTGTTATTCTTTTTTAGTTTGTACCGAACCATGCTGAGAGGCCAAGTATATCCTGAGCTTGATGTTTATCAGCTGTCATAAAACCTTGTTTTCTGAACCAATAAAAAAATGATAACACCTCTAATAAAGAGGAAACAATGGAAAAATGTCTTACACAATTGTTAGGCAGTATTTGTTATTAATACAGTGGAGTTAGACGTGAATAAGAAAGTTTACATAAGAGTCCAATATTAAAAAAGGTAAATTATTATGATCCCTTGTGTTATATGATAGTAATAATTACACAAGTGATTACAACATTGTTATAAACAACCACTTTAGTTGTTAAAACCACTGACTTTTTAACAACTAAAATATCTTTGAATTCCAACTGTGTGCTCGCCAGGAACTCAAAAATCATGTAATTGATTTGCAAAAGTTACATGATAAAAAAATAGTTTTCCAACAGCTTCTAAAATGTCCCTGTGTTTGCCCTATGTTTGTACTGTCAAAAGGGGTCAACAAACAAAAAATCACTACTACATATAAAAAGGAAAAAAAATCAACCTAAAAGCATCAAGAAACATCTACAAAAGGGCATCAATCAATACAAAAAATACTTTTGTGTCCAAAAAAAAAACCTAATAATTGACTGATCTGGTTTGTTACTTGACCAGACACAGAGTTAAACTTCACACATTATGTACTTTAAATGTCTGTGTAAGTTTTCTGCCCGAGTACACTCACGTTTCCCATGCCGCAGTTGCCTTCTTGAAAAAACTGCAGATAAAGTGCCTGAACTAATATGGTGCTGAGATCCAGCCCATTTACGGGTACGCATTTACCACGCACACAACGGTTTATTTTTATCCGGAACAACATGAGGAATTCAAGAGTAGACAAATAAGAGTCTGAGGCAGGACATAATCTGGAGGCAAATGCTGTGTATATCAGTGGTTGGCTAAACTATTTTTTCATAGTTCTCCTTGATGTAAATACAAAACGTGTTCAACTACTGCATTGCAGCTCTTTGCTTTGAAAAGTCAAGAGAATTATCTAATGGGAAAGTTATGTCATAGTTACGAAGTCCCAAAATCATCAAGAAAAAAAAAAAAAAAAAAAAAAAAGCAGCCCTGTACAAACAAAACTATATTTCCCACACTTTGACTGGAGCCTTTTCTGCTCCAGTGAAATGCCTGCATTTTCTACAGACCGAGGTTCTGAAGGTTGAGCTGCTCATTTATAAAACCATAATGTGATAATAATCTGTAACTCACAGCAGTTGGGTCAAGAGTAAGTCATTATGGTCTATTTAGAGTTTAATACGCGCATTCGCGCACACACAAAAGGAAAAAATCTTGAACACAGACTGAAACACAGAGATAAGAAAATACCGCTGTGTGTTTACAGAGCACTATTAGAGTCAGATCTGTAAGATCTTATGCGCAACTAATGCTGATTTTTCTGTTTGTCAGAGACAAGAATAATGAATTCATAGCAATTTAAACATTTAGCTGAATTTCATGGTGTATGTAAAAAAAAAAAAAAAAATAGCAGCACAATTACGCCCAACAGCATGGTTTGCTTTTTTGTCTGGTGAAAATCCAGATATCGTTCATTTATACACTTTTGTTTATAGAGCCATACAATCAGTTGGAGACTGTATCAGCGCCCTGCTTCTACCCCAGGCGTGGGTTTTGGCACAGGACCCTATTCCACCATTCCTGGACTTTTAATCATGGGAAAATAACTTTCATGTCGAGTAAAGCCGATTTTACTGTCTTAACATTAGCCAAGACACAGCCAAACACAGTCAAAACACCTTATAACAGTGATATACAACTCAAACAGGTTGAGGGCCACTCGCCCCCACGGTCATTTCGCCAAAGGGCCGCATAAGCAGTTAATATTCAATACAGAAGAAAATATGAAAATGAAATAATAAAAAAAAAACCTCAGTTTTCCACTGTAATGTAACACTTCAGATGAGTCTTGCAATACTGACATTCATCCACAGCAGTGAACATTTTTTTCATCATTGCTTTGTAGTAGAATCCTTTTATAAATCTTGTAGGCCCCGGCTTACATTTAACTTCCACATCAAGGTGGGGGCCACAAAATATCGCTCCATGGGCCACAAAGGCCCACGGGCCAAGTTTGAGACCCCGACTTATGGTAACATACCAATTTGCTAAAAGCTAAAAACAAAAAGGTGAAAGTCTTTCTGATATTTCTCCCAAAACCTCTGGAAGACATACTGTAGAAGACATCTGACCTTTAAATTCAATTTAAATTACTTTAATTTAACTGACAAATTTAATTTAACAGTCAGAAGGATTTTCCCAAAGAAGAAAAGTAGCAACTGAGAAAAAGTACATTTCCAAAGGTGAATGTTTTTTGCTTCTAGAGTGCATCTTTAAGAAAATGTTTTTTGTTTTTTGTAACTGGACATTTGTCTAGTGCAGGCATTATAAAAAAAAAAAAAGATTGTTCCCTCCCATCCCATCGAATTGTAGGACCCGTTGTGGCCTAAGAGGTAAAAGTTTGCCCATGGCTGTTCTAGCATAAGTACGGCATAGTTATGCGCTTATGCAGATACATATAAAATTAATTCTGCCCTAATAACAAAAATCTTAATCTTTACAAATGTTTGATTGAATTTTTCTCTGCAAAAAAAGATAGTTTACATATATTTCCTACAATATATTCATCTCTAATAAGAGGTGCAGTTGCTGTCAACTAAATTTCATGGAAGTTATGACCTAGAAAATCTCCACAGACAGAGAGAATATATACACTTCATACACATATTTACAGAGATAATACAGTATTTACCAACACAAATACTACTCATAAGCATATTTATTCATAAATAGTATACTCCAAACTCAGGGAGTAATTATCATCTCCTTTAAAATGGCTTGCTATTTCCATCGTAATACATATACAATCACAATACATTCAATTAACATTGACCCTACAATGTCCTTTTGTATGTGGAAATAAAACCAGTGCACCCAGAGCTTCAAAAAGACAAAAATACTTCAACTAATACTTTAAAACACCGCATTTTTTAGTCTGATTACACTATAACAGTCGTCACCATATTTACCTAAGTTATTGATTTTAAGAAACATAAAAGTCACCAAACATTTATTTTCTTTGACACATCAAGAGAAACTTTATCAAAAACGGTATATATGTGGAAAAGTGTATTCGTGCACACAAAAGGCATCACCAAACTAACAGTGCAGTAGAGCAACACAAACCTTGTGTACGAAAAGGTTGGTCTTTAACTCATAAATTACATATTTATAAAAGCAAAAACACAAGACTTCCTGTTGAGCTTTCTTTGGCAGATAAGTTACCATTAATATTAAGATAAACATCAGAAGATTCAATCATTTTCAACTTACTCGGTTATTGCGTATTTAAGGTTCTTTAAGTTTTTGTCTGATCTTGTGTCAATAGAAGAACAAGAGGGAACAAAGGAACAACCTCACAAAACTACACATGGCACCAAGATGCTGACACTGGCATGGTGAGACACACAAACATAGGCATATGTTACTGCATTCCTAGAGTTGACAGGTCAGACCTTTTTCATGGTGCTTCACAGAGGTTAGCTCCACTCTGGCTTTATGAATAGGACTATTTGTCTGTTCAATGTTAAGCGTGAACCTCCTGTCTTCCTGTGTATGGGTTTGTGAGTGTGCACGTGGAAACCTGAAGCAGTCACATAATTGAAGTCACAAATTAGTTGACAGTTATTGTAAGGAATGCAGAAACGTGCAGATTACATCTACTTCTAAAGAAAAACTCTTGAGGGTCATGGTTCTATGTTTAGGTGCTTACTTAAAAACCCTGGAGGTTTCCATTATATTTTAATAACAGTCAAGCCTAAATAACAAACCATATGGCGGTACTTGGAATAAACAAGTTTTACCTTGAGCAATGTAAGTGGCGGTGAGAAAATTGGAGTTCAACCAACATAGTTAGATTTTATTGTAACGGTTTTTAACACTAGGAGCTCATTAGCATCAAGATACCATAATACCACAGATGTCTCTTAATACAATTAATACAATCATTATTTCTCAGGACTTTTGTCCTCCAAAAACTGTTTACAAATTTTGGAACTTGTGGGATGTAGGTTCAACCCAAAAAATATTTAGGACAAAAAATACATTCATCCACTTTTGCTGATTTTAGGGAATATGTTGGAAAAGGAATACAACACAAAAAAATAAGTTCTTCTAGAGACGAACCCAAAACCATGCTACGGAATAGAAAAAAAATTGTGCATGAAGAAAATGCCCTAATCATTCGGGCCAATTCAAATCAGAATCTGAAATCGAAATTAGTAGTAAGAAATTCGGAAAAAGTGCTAAGATTGAAGAAAAATGTAAAAAAAAATAAATAAAAGATTTTTAAAAATGACACAAAAAAGAACAGTGATGTTATTCATGGTTATAAAGACAAATGGACATATTGCAAGGCATGTTTAAACTTAACCATTTCTAAATGTATCTTCTAATCAAATCAGTGACGGTTGTGACAATTTATTTCTTGCTAGTTCAACATTTGTATGTCAAAAAACACCTCATAAGCACTAAAAGGCATTAATATTTTCCATAAATTCTCAGGCTGAGGTTTCCAAAAGCGATTAAACTGCCAGTTGGTCACATCTGCCAGTCAAGATTACTAACTTTATTTTTTCAATCCACAAAGTTTGAGAAACACTAAAAATACGGTCAAATAGTTTTCCATTTGCGTTAGTACTTAAATTACTAACACACAGTAGTGCAGCCTGCCATTTGCATTATTTGTGTCACTTTCACAACACAACCTATATCTTTATAAAAAAGATTACATTGTAACATTTCATTTTTGAGCAAATAAATTAAGACATAGCATCCCATAAATAATAAAAAAAAGAGTTCACCACTGTTTACGTTACCGCAACTTACGCATCTGTCTCTTTACATCTCTTATGTCCATAAATGGCATTCCTTCATTTTCTAAAACACTTCGACTTTTTACAGAAACACAAATGGCAGATTGATGCCTCTTTCCTATCGTTACAGCACTTGTACAGCACAGCATTTCAGCTTAGCAGAGGAGATGTTCTCTTTGAGACATCTTTGGGAAGTGTTTTGCCACAACACTGCCTATTTCCTCTAAACATGACAGGTGGTTCCAATCCCAATATCCCTGTAGCCATATCCACATCCTGGACTTGCACATCCCTTCTCTACAGATCCAACTAAAGTCATTCTGGTGTTCTGAACACTAAAGCCACTGCTGCTGCGATGCAAACAGAAGGAGCAGAGGCGTTTCAAGCCTTTCCTGAACGCAGCATTGGAGAGACTGTAGATGAGACAGTTACAGAAGCTGTTGCTGATGGCCAGCCATGTGGTGAGAAAAGATGCAGCAGGGTGATGGTAGATCCTCGCGCTCTCCAGTAGAAAGTAAATAATATAAGGCAACCAAAGGATATAAAAAACACTGGTGATACGGAAAAGCACCATAGCGTAACGCTTGTCTGAGTGCGTTGATGTCGAGTGCTGATAAGGGGGTTGTTGGAGTCCTATCCTTTGCGGTTGGGCGGAGAAGTGCGGCTGCCCCTGTTGCATTTCAGTGTTCCCCTTGATCGCTTCCAGTTGTTGGGGTTGGAAACGTGCTTGCCGCTCACTGATCTCCCGAGTGTGCTGTCGACATATCTTGAATATATTGCCGTAGGTAAAGCAGATGGTAAGTGCAGCTGGAGCGTAGAGAAGTGCAACAATAAAGGTTGTAAATGCTGGACTAGTCCTCCACTGATCTGCACACCACTCCACCACATCGCCGTGATAGCCAGGTTTCCCCCATCCGATAAAAGATGGTAGAAACATCATAGCAGAATACAGCCAAATTAAAACGACACAGCAACGCACCCTACATGATGTTACTAGGGAAGCGTAAGTCAGAGGTCTAGTGATGGCAATGTAGCGATCGACACTGACACAAGCCAGTGACATCATTGACACAGACTTCAAAACAGACACCAGGTAGCCAAAAATCTGGCATGTGAGTTTAGGGTCAAGGTCTTGCAGGCAATGAAGGAGGGAGAGGGAGGGAAACAAGCAGCACATCCCAACCAGCAGATCGGCATAGGCCATCGTCTGGATGAAAGCGCTGGTGGTGTGCTGGCTGAGCAAAGGAGCACAGTGAAAGACAAAAATCACTACCATGTTACCAGAAATTATGAGGATGGTCAGAAGAAGTATAACAGTAACTTCCAGAAGACAGGTGTTAAACACCTTAGAGTAACCTATTTCAAGTAGGCAGAAGGGAGATCCACCCTCTGGGTCAGCTAGGCTTAGGTTTTGTGGATCCAGGGAAGAATTCATCATTTTTTGCGCAAGGAAATACTTCTTGTGAGTGGGGGTTGGGTTCCTTCAGCGCGAATGAGACCCAGAGCCCACTTGGGGAAAAATTGCTCTTGTGGTGGTATTTTTTTTTTGGTGTCAGTTCAACAAATAACCTTGACGTTGCAGGTCCATAGTAAGCCGTTTTTCATCTGCCATTTTAATGACAAAATTTTTTCGAAGAGAACAAAGGAATTCCTAGTTTATCTTGAAACAATGACGATTTGTGTTGCTGTTCTTTCAGGAGACAAATCTTTCAAATTGGCACAGACCAACGAGAGAGAAAAAAAAGAGGAAAATGTGACTTTGTTTAAGATATCACAGCCACATCTATGCTTGAAAGGCATTCGCGCTCCTAAAAGTCAGATGTTTTCAACATCTGGTGTGGCTGCGACTGAAGGTGCCTTTATCTGTCTGTAGTCCAGAGTCGCAAACACTGTGTCCAGTGAAAAAGACTTTACAAGTAACGGGTTGCGGACATAAATTAGAGATGAAAACAATTCCACCGTTAAATTCCAACATGAAATTCCTCCAATGTCCTTGTTCCTTTTCCAGTTTCTTCTCGATTTTTTTTTGTTAATCCTTCAGTCTGTTTTGACTCTTCAATGTCCACTTTTTGTCCTTCTCAATTACTCTGTCTGGTCCTGGGTTGAAGAATTACAGAGTGGCTGACTTCTGTTTACCGTGAGGCAGGACGCAGTGCACGGGACTCTGATGTTGAAAATACACCAACGTGTATATAAACACAGACACAGTTCAACTATCTTAATAAAAAAAGACAGGCAACTGTGTCTGATGTAGGCAAGACGACAGCAGGCAGACCGATGCTGAAAGAAATCCCCTCCTACCCAGTGGTGGTCATTTATCCCCTCTCTCCGTCTGTCGCTGTCTATACAGACACAGTAGCACTGCAGCCCCTCCTCTTCACTGTGGCTCCAACCAATGATCAACTGTGAGAGTCTGAAGCTGGGATCTATCCCCACCCTTTTCCTCTTGCCTGTGTGTAGTACTGCTGTTTCTCATGATACACACAACATCTACTAATACAGTTTCACGCTGTCAAAATTAGCACTTGTAAAATGGGATTTAGAGGCTTAGAATTTTCATTCAGTTGATCAGTAAATATGTTTAGGTAGGTTAAAAACAAACACACATATGAGCAACACAAATACTGTTTTTTCTCTTTTATTAAAGAATATGCATTTTGCTTGAGATTTTGGGTTCTAATGCAGATACATGAATTTCAGAACATGGTTTCTACCATGTACATCAAGTAGCTAGTCCTTTTTTGATTATTTCTTGCAGTGATTTAAAATAGAAAAATAGAAAAATAGAAACCCAAAAATGTTGAGTATACAGTATACTCTTACTGTAGCTACTAAAAATTATTGTCATAATTTGGGGATCTGTGTTGTTGAGGAGGTTTTAGTATATTTTAATATCAATCCAGGTAGGTAACGATGACATGCACTAATAAAAATAATCTTTTAAAAATGGTATTGATTCAAGGTAATTATTATTGGTGTAAATTATTACAATGGAAGGGTTTAACTACAAGCTTCCACATACTGTATGGTATTATACCACATCCATAATCCTCAACAAATTAACAAACTGAGCAGATATTTAAAACCTTAAAAAGACGTATAATTATCTCATAAATCATCAGTGTCCTTTTTTACCTTTTTTGTTGTACCGTATGTGTGGATGCTGGATGTGTTTACTTATGTTGAACTGCACTCAGAAATCTGTCAAAATGTTGAAGTATCACTTTTCTATGCTCTAAAACCACATGTTTGTGTTTTGTTTTACCTGAGCATTAAGGTACTGCAGATAGAAGACTCACAGAGTAATACTGGTATATTACACACTGGGCTTTAATGTAACATTATGGCATGCAAATAAAGGAGCCCAAAATGACATTGGCTATATTTACATTGTGACAATACTAAAAACTTGTTGTCACTCTAGGGGGGCTGTTTATGTTTTAGGCTGAAGTTTTTTCTATCTCTAAGTTGTAAAGGCTGAATGAGTTTATAATGTTAATGATGCTAATTTCTGTCCAACACTTGACATTATTTGTTTATTTTATATGATGCCGAGAGAGGCATAGGACTGTTTCAGACAAAATGTTAAAGAATAAAAATGACACTTTTTTTATATTTTATGTTAAAGTAGTGTTTTTATTTTGCACACAGATTGTTATTTTGTAGAATGCCTTTAGTCGGGCAGGGGAATTCATCTGCATATATTGGTAACCGTTTGTATCTGTTTTGTAAATGAATGGTTTGGAAATATTATATGGCAATATTATATTTACTAAGTTACTATTGGACATACCATATTGTGGGATACATAGGAAATAATGACTAGATTGGCACGAATATTTTAATGATATTTAAAAAAGGTCCATACACAGGGTATAAATAAATCCCGGGATTCCTTGGAAATAGCTCGTCTTTTTCCTGGGATTTGATTTTCATTTTCATTTTCGGGAAAAATATTAAACCTTAATAATGACTAATAAGTTTCACACTGAAGTTGGCAGGTGCATCCTGTTATTTATGTTTCTGTTGAAAGAGCTCATAACAGGCCATAAACAATTTCCACAACCTGTCTTTTTGTTTTCTATCAGTGACTCAACCTGTGGACGCTATGACAGGAAAAGTGCCCCGATCACTGCAAGCAAAAACGATAGCAGCAATTTCGGAGCGATACTGTTTTCTCTTTTTTATGTCTCCTTCTCTTTCCAGGTGTTGCCACAGTGAATCGTCATTTTCTATCTCCCTCCGTTCTTTGCTTCTTTAATGATAACTCCAACTACCAACATGTCCTCCATCACTGTATCCTGTCTGGTAGCTCCTTCTCTAGGCTCATTCTTCCTATCTCTTTTTGTCTATTTGTTTTAAACTAAATTAAATAGTAAAGGTTATAGGTAATTGTCCTATGACACTAGCTGTTTTGCAGGAAACAATTGGAAAACACGAAAGGTGTCGTGAAGTATATTCTCTAACTCAGGACCTACTGTTTGTAGGCTAAGTGTTGACCAATATCGCTCATTTAATTTATCATTTCTCAAGTTAAACTGGTGCTTTAGTAAGTATTTTGGTAAACTCCCATGTACCACAACTTTCTCATGCCTGTGCCTGCGTCATGTTACTGCCCAAATGTCCTAGAGCAGCAGCCCACGTACATACATGACCTGCATTCGGACGCGAGGGTCACCACCGTGTTCAGGTCAAGGAGAGTTTACCAAAAGGGACCCGAGCCTGGACAAATTGTACGAACACTAAAATGGGAGACAAAGAGATGTCTCTTCACACACTGAAAAGCCAAATTAAGATCTTGTTTGCACACAACCCCAAACACATGAAATGGCATCAATTAGTGCTTTTGACAGTAGCAACATGAATGTGACTGAATATTGTTTTCCAATTAAGACAGGGAAAGCCAAGTACAATTACGCAATGCAACTCAATGCTCTTTTTCAATGCAGTGTTTCCAGATTAGTATGTCTACATGTAACTGAGACACTTTTCATTTTCATGTCCTTCAACTATCCCGAGTGAGGTGCCAAATGCTACTCTAGAAGTCTACAAACCTAAATTAGTTGTCAAAGTCAGATCTAACTGCAGAAGCTCTTTGTGGTTCTTGGCTCATGTCAAACCCTGGAATGCTTTTTTGTGCTTCTGTCATAAATTCTTTTCCCACTTTCTGTCCACTGGTTATTGATAGCACAGCTGTGAACCACTGTTATTGTATTCTGAGAGAACGTTGAGGATTCCATTCAAACTATTTAATGTAATGGTAAAAAAAAACAAGTTGGCTCCTAGCCTTATTTTGGTGCAAATGATATATTTGTATTGGCTCCTTCTTTAAGAGTCTGATTCTGAATGTTAGAGAAAGGTAAGCGGCTGAGTAAATACGAAGAGGAGCAAAGAGAAGAAAAAAGGAGGACAAGAACTGCAAAAATAATTGGAGTGAGAAGGAGGGGAAAGCTAACATCTTCTCACCATATGGAATAATGCTTTATCGCCCTAATATGAAAAAAAAAACCCTTTAGACATACATTGCATTTCAAATGTACCAATATTTACCAGCCATTTTTGTCAGAGAGCCAGACTAATTCCATATGTACATATTGTACTAATAGGTGAAGTAAACTGAGGTCTTTCATCAAAAGACTGTTGGTTCAAAACTATCTAAATAAACCTATTTTTTGCATTTTAGAGGACCAAATGATGAGCGACTGTTTAGCCATGGCACTTCTATTTTTCACAAAAACAGAATAACAGCATGGAAAGAGCCGCCCAGAAGCAGACAAGTAGACAAAGCAGCACAGACCTTAAGTCAAAAATATCTAAATTTAGATCACCATAAATAATTATCATAATTGAATAATCCCTGTCCAATACACAGACCAACCATTGTGTGTGGTACTAATGTCCACTATTTTTGGCTTAGTTCCAAGATCACGTGAACAAACTGGTGGTTAAACAGATTTTTTTTTTTTTTTACTTCAAGTAGCTTTGTCCTGAAATGGTCTTCTGGATAAAATAAAATGCAATATTGTAGTAAAGAGACTAGAGTATGACTTTTACTGACTCATGCATTTCAGTTAAAATATTGTGAAACTTCAATCTGCTGCTGCAATAATTAGATGTTGGCTTATACAAGGCAGCACTAGAGTAACTGACATCACAAGCTCTGAGCACATGAGCAAAATCTCTTATGAAACCCTTGCCCTAGAGGAGCCCTTCCATAAATGTTAAGTTTGGCCATAACTGATGCCAGTAAGCATGGTGAAACAGAAAAACAAACCAGATGTACCACACTGCTGGTGTTCACCCCCTGCAAACTAGTACAGTGGTCGACTTCAACTAAATTTACCAGTGTCATTTACTGTCTGAATAGGTCTTGAAGGCTGCAGTATATTTCATTGTTTTATATTGAAAAAGTCATGTCCTTTGGTTATTTATAAGGAGTAGTTTGTAAAAAAAAAAAATGTTCCGTATGTGACCTATGAGCCTGTCTGTTTAGTTTGTTATTTTGAGTCTAGTCCTTATATCAAATTCATAACCAGCCTTGAGGGTCACTACCACAACAACATGGTCAATTTTGTCCCTCTGGTCTTACCTTAGTGATCAGAGTCCGGTATTCTTCCACCTGGTGGTCGTTGTTATGGCAACCTGCCAGGAGCTGCCACACCTCTCCACGTAGAGCCTCAGGAATGCCGCTGCGCACCAAGGCAGGAAGCTGCTTTGGACGTACGGATAAGTTTAAATGCCTTCAAAAGAAAAGAGAAAATGGCAGTTAACAGTCTACTTATAAAACCCAATGTGCAGTAATGTACAGTACAGTAATAGAACAATGTCTAGCTGGTCTTTCTGTAGGCTGCTATTGTGGTATAAATTAGTGGTCCTCAACCACTGGGCCGGGGACAGGTACCTGTGCGTGGGTGAATTGGTGCTGGGCCGCAGAGAAATAATTTTGGCCCCATCTGGCTTTTACTTACACTGGATCCATACCCATATCAACAAAAGAACTAGGATTCCATCATTGATAATGCAACTATTTTTGAACTATTTTCTCAGTAAAGACAACAACATTAAACTCAAAATAAGGTAGATCGATTTAAACTGTTTGCATTGATAAGTCATTGATACAAGATTAAGGGGTATTTATTTTCCACAACTTAACAACCTGTCCGTGAAAATAGTACAATTCATTTAACCAGTCTATGGCGCAATATAGGTTGAGGAACACTGGTGTAAATGGCTGTTGGGTTTTTTTAATTTTCTTTATTTGTGACACAATTGAAAAACAATAATCAAACATCAGTATGTCAAAAACTCAAAAACAATAAACAAATAAAAATAAATGAATGCATATAGTAGACAGTGCCCTTGTGAGCAAATATAAAGAGAATGATTTGCAAACCCAAAGCAACACCAAAGAAAGAAAGTAAAGGCTGCACATTTCAATATGTGGCATACAAGAGATGATAACATAACTTCTCAATGCCAAAGAGCCAAAAGTTTAATGATCCTAAATTTTGGGAAATTACCAGAAGCAATTTAAAGTGCTGTTAAACAGCTGCCCCTGACCCTCTGGGAATCAAATCCATGGCTCTCAGCTCTCTCTCTGTTTTGGTGGAAGGTTAGCTAATCACTGCACTATGCAACTAACCAATGATCTTGTAAAAGATTGTGATTTTACTTAATTTCTTCAAAAAGATTAGTGCTTTGAATAAAGTCAAGTATAACTTTGATGTAATTATTGTATTTAAATTTTATCTGCACAAAAATGTCGATGATGTTAATGTTTGGTCCCTCTTTAACACTTTTGGCTTACTCTTTAGTTTTGGTAAATTACAGTTTTAGAGTGAGTGTACTATAGCACTATATGAATAGTTGTTGAAAGTAGAAAACATATTTTAAGGCAAATGGGTTGTTGCAGATCTCTTGAATGGCGCCGCCAGAAAACCCGAGTCCTGTGATTCTGCTCATCTTCTTATTTCATTCTATTACAAATCAGTTTATGCAACCTTTATAGAGACCAACAGAGGAAAACAGATATGGTCCTGAGGGCACTCGTTTTGTTAAAGGGCATCCTGTATATTGCTGTTTTTCCACGTTTCAATACCAAACCTTATTACAAAACAGCATAGAACCCATTCAACTGTGCCCCTGGTACAAAAATCAACAGTGCAATTAACAAAGACCAGCATTATCTAGGGATAGTCTTATGATTCTCTTCTTGATTCTGCTTGGTGACTTAAGCAAACATAAGTTCAACAAGGTGGCTGAAAAGAGCACTACAATAGTGCATTGTCATAAATTCAGGTATCATTAAAGGACAACACGTACTGCACAGGGGAACAAACACTGTGACATACTGTCCATTGTGGTGTATGTCCAAACAAAACCCTGTCTATGGAGTTCAACACGAAATCCTTGCAGTTTCACCATAAACTTTGATAAAAACCAAATGCAGTGAATTAGCTGCTTAAAATTGATTCACTGTGGCACCCTCTGAAAAGGAGAAGCCAAAAGAAGACAGTAGCTGCTTATAAAGATTTTATGAGCCACAAATAATGCTCCTTTAATTAAAAACTTAGATGAAAAATAGAGTGAGTAAGCCTCACCATTTGGAGAGTAGGTCTCCCCACGTTTCCAGAATCTTTTCTGCGCACTCTTTGGAAACATCACCTGATCCGCTCAGCAATGGCTCATCGTTATCTGGATAGAGAAATTAACACACGACGTGAATTAGTACATTTGTTTGGACTAAAATAATGGGGTCCTGGCCATTTACAAGTAGGCACAAGCATTGGAGAAAAATTATTAGTGACAAATGTTACTTTCTCTTTATTACTTTACCAAAGTTGCCAGTTGCTACCTGACAACCTCAGTTTATACCTAAAAGAAATTGTTGTCCTTATGTATATGTGATTGACAAAATTAATATGATACACCAATACAGCATGTATTTCTCATTGTATTAGGGTTTAATTTTTGTTGTTTTTGAGTTACTGCTTGTATAATATTATTAAGAAAAAGGAAGGCGTATAATGTGTGGCGTATAATGTGTGTGTTGTGAGTTGGCCTTATTCCCATTGTACTTTACCCAATTTCCCTCCAGGGATGAATAAAGTTATCTATCTATCTATCTATCTATCTGTACCGAAAATATGTTCAATTACGACAATGATGGTTCATCAAGGTATGAACCAAAACCTGATTTGTGTGTACCGTTAAACCCCTTATAAATATTGTATACTGTTAATTCCTACTCACATTCACCCATGTATCAGTGACATCTGAGAACTCAGTACAAGCTTTTAGCTCTCAGCTTTGGTGTCTATACCAAGTTCTGATCAGCTTTGTTGAACTAGTCGAACATTGATCAGTCAGTCACTTTACATTCCTAGATGACTTATCAGTGATAGGTTAGAGTAGGTTAGAGCCAAAAAAAAAAGTGGGGCCAAATATTTTTCTGTTGTTTTCTCATCATAAACCTTATTTTGAAAGTATAATAAACGGTCAAGAGTGAAACGACATCCAATCACCTTCCTCTTCATCGTCCTCAGGTGGGGAAGGCACCATTGCACCAGAACCAGAAGAGAGAACGCCAGGACTCGCTGTGGTCTTCCTTTTCTCCCTCTCAGTCTCACTTTCCAAACTCACCACCTCGTAAAGCGTGTCAGAGGCTGGACTCTTGCGCTCCTTGCGCTCCATCTATGAAGGCAAACACGTGTTTTTTAATCTTATCATATCTGACATCTTTGCAACACTCCAGATGATACTCCACATGTCATACCTGTCGTAGTTTAAGGTAGAAGGTCTCAGTGTAGCTGCGCTTACTGAAGGGCCAGAAGAGCCTGTCATTTGGAGAGCACACTCTGACTCTGGTCTCGAGCAAGAATCGGACTGGTTCTTCAACCTCTGTGATCACCAGGTCAACTGCTGTTGTCATATACATAAACTTATCTGAAATGGAAACAGTCACATTTTGATACTCATTAGTTCTCGTTAATCTGGCACTGGACTTTTTTACCTGAGAGCCTCAATGCCAAGATAAACAAAACGAAACCATTTATTTGCAAATTTTTTATAAATTTTGTCAATAATTTGACATTATTTTTTTCATTTATATTGGGATATGTTCAATCATATTAAACGGATAAGACAACTTAAACCCAGAAACCAGATGTGGCCCGTTCAACTTTCTAATCCCGCCCACAAAACTTGTCCAATATAGAGTAGGTTTGTAGTTTAATTTTACTTTTGCCTTTTCCATTTCTCCATAGATGACATAGAGTTAAACCCTTTGAATCTTATATGCATGATTTTTACATGTTATTTATAATAGAACAGTACAGAATAAAACTTAATAGAAAAGAATAGAATGGTTTATTGTTCATCCCTTTAGGCATAAACACACGTTTTACAGTAGCTCCAAAAACAATAAAAAAGAATAATAAATAGTAGAAATATATGCATATATACACCAATAACATTATACACCAGTAAATAATTATAAAAATGTAGGAAATGTATTTAAAATGTACAGTAAGTAGAAAAAAATGTAATAACAATACAAATATACCTGAAGTTGAAGGTGTTGTGTAAATTCATCTTCTACAGTGTATAGACTCCTATAGTCAAATTTAAAATATGTCATAACCACTATATATTGATTGGACATTTCAGATTTGTATATAATTAGAATATATATATTGTTGCAGCCTTTAGGTGAAAAACTAAACCATGCCATATTGCTCTTTTCTGTGGCGTTTACTAAAATCGGTTTTCAGTTTGGCTCAGTTTGTTTGCAGTGACCTTCCTGACAAAACATTCCACACTTGTCCAGTCCTGGGAAAAGCACTACGTCACTGGGGGAAGATGAATAGCTGATATTTCCCTCCATGAGACAGCTTCACAACAAGGCGGAAAGCCAAGCCGTCTGGAAGAAGAAGGAACTCCCTACTTCATGGGCTGCCATACCCGTACTGTATTTCTAGTGTTCCGGAATTCTAAAACTTCAGGAACAAACAGTTTGTGAGCAACTACTCTGAGAATGACAGTCAATTCTCTAGGATGACTTTAGGCTCACATCAACTGAATCCAAGTCAGGGAGTGAACTTCCCACAATCTTCTAGTCTGTTATTACTATATAGGTCAAGAACTTCCATTTCCTGTGACACAAAGCTAACATAGGAGCTCTGGACAAGGCTGAGAATTTTAGTCAAATTTGACTCAAATTTAAAAATAATGTTCAGCAATCACAATTAATTTTATCTGCAAAATGTGATAAACATTGCTAATGTATGTGAAATAAAAATCACTTGAGGAGAGATCATGCATTCATTTTGGTTTCAGAAACATTTTTGGCCTTTACCTTTGGGTGTTTCCTCATTCACAGCCTGGAACTGAGGCGTGTTGGGGTTCCAGCTTCCTGTGATGATGTAAGACTTCCCATCTGAGCTTTTTCCCATCGACTCCTGAAGAAGTACGAGTCAGAGGAAGTCAGGGAACGAACTCACCACACAAACCACATGTATGAAAACAACAACCTACCAGGTCCAGCAGGTGCATGTCACTGTTCTTGACATTTTTTCCTGGGCTGAGCAGAAGGCCGAAACACCTTTGAGGCAAATGACAAACAAATGAAAAATATATAAATTTATATTCACATACATGTATAACATATATTTAACATATATATATATACACACACAGATATACAGTAAATCTATCTCTATATATGTACAGTATATACTGTGTGTATATATATACATATAAACATATACATACATATATAAAGTATATATAATAAACACACTTGATAAACATAAATAATAAACAAATGACCTGCCATATGAACGTTTTACCAAATAAATGAGCAAATGTTAATGATTCCAACAGACAAACCAAGCCATAGTTACTAAAAAAAATCTGGCAATCAAAGCAGTAATTCTAAAATATATATAAAATATAAAATAAATGATTTCTAAAATAAAAATTCTAATTTGAGGAGGATAATTTATTTTTAATTTTTTTTAATCCAATTATTTACAAAATTATAATTAATTTAGTATATTGGAGGAATTTTAGAGAATAAGAACTTGGCTGATAGGCACAGCTACCATTCAGAAATAAAACAGAAGAGTAAAAGGTCCTCGCCATGTTCCAAGCAGTGCAATCATAAACCGATGTCAAGACAAAGAAAAAGGAAGTTGTCACAGATGGTCCACAGCACCGGATGATGTCATGCAGCACTTTTACATCAGCTCCAGCAAAATAAAGTGACAGCTGAGTCCACAATAGCAAAATTTACCAGCAGTAAATAAACTTTTTAGATTTTTATCAACAAGAGATGGCAATCAGAAGCATTTGAAAAAAGGCAGGAAAAGGCCAAAGGAAAAGGCTTTTCAGTTAAACCACTGAGTCAGATTGCCCTTATCTCCTAACAGGCTGCCTCTGGTGTCAATGTGGTTGTGGGTTTGGTTCCAAGTGTCGAATGACAAGTCCCAGCATTCAGTTGTTTATTCATAGTATTCCCCTTTATCTGGACTTTTATCACAATCAGAACTCTTTCTCCGGGCTGTTTGACTTTTAATTACAAATAACAAAGAAGATGGTTTCTGGTCCTGACAGTTTCTTATGCAGAAACTTTGCCTAAGAGTTAAAAACGTTTATTAACCTCTCAATGGCCAGTTCCTTGTTCGACGTCTGCTGAACATAAATGACTATCTTCTTGTCCATTCCTGCACGCAGCTTGAAGCTCTGCTTGTCCTTGTCTTTTGCCACAGCACTGAGCACAGAAAGAAATTAAATAATTGTTAGTATGGAGAAACAACAGTGACAGATTTCTGGTAATTATTTGGATTAAGTAAACACATATAAAAAAAATATCCAAAAGCTTCAGATGACTTCACCCTGACCGGGGGAAAAAAGATAACACTGAAGCGGAACTATAGATCTTAGACAGAGAGTTGGAGAAGGACGGGGAAAGACGTTGTACACCGTTGGTCAGAGCTAAGCACATAACAGGTAAAATAATAAAGGTCCTATTGATGATGACATTTAGTGCTCCATCCGTGACGTCACAGAGAATGACTGAGTCAGGAGTTGAACCCCTGAGCCACAGTGTTAGAGAGCTGCATTCGAACATCACGTATTATTTGCACATTGATAAAATGGACATTATTCAGACTAACAGAAAACAAATTCGTCTTGTGATGGTTGTGTGAGTGTGTGTGTGTGTTCACTTTTATAACTCCTATGACTTCAGGGATTTCGGTCCTCGCTGCCAACTGTGCTACCATGTCCAAAAAGCATTGTATTGGACACTCTGGATCTATCGGCCTGCTCTGTTGCAGTGCACATGTTGCCAGGGACGCCAACAGGGGTCAGCACCTGCGAGGGAACCGACCACCCAAACACAACTCTGTCCTTCAAACCGCCTCGTCAGGCAATGACCATCAGTCTCAAGTAATTCCTCAGCGTTTTAATGCAACATCAATTAATTACTAAGAACATCGCTCTGATAACTACCGGTACTTAGGTTTGACATTATTAGCTGTCACCCAGCATCACCACTAAGTGTTGTGAAATGTACACAGTGTTTGAAACATTAAGATGACTGCCCTGAAGCTCTGGCGAGTCCTGCACATCTCCACTATCATGTCAGTAGTGAGTGGGCGTGAATTTGGACGTGGAAAGACGTTTTTTCCCCACTCAGGGCGACACACATTTCAGTGGTGAACTATCTGAATGTGATCTTAAAAAGGGTTTAGCGGCAGTTTTTTTTTATCTAATGCAACTTTAATACATGAGGATGACGTCTGATTCTGGATTTGTCTTTGATTTCAGGACAAAAGTCTCAGAAGCTGACTTGGACTACTGTAAAGTTCTGGTCACGATGTCTTCACAAGTTTGGGTCCTAAAGGACTTTCAAGTTCATATTTGCACTATTCTGGCTCAAGGAAGACTTATATGACTTTGGAATACGTAACAAAAAACACTTTGTTTGACTACAACTGAGATCAGTTTCAAAATTGTGTTATTAAATTACTTTAATTACACAATAATTAAGCATGAACACAAGTTCCCCACCTGAAGGTACCCTTCCCATCATCCTCTCTGATCTCCAGGCTGACTGTAAAGGTAAACAAGTCACTGTCAGGTGTGAGGGGAGCTGGTTGCTGTGAAGCCAGAATGGCCTTTTTCGCCGACCGCCGAAAAGCTGTGGCAAAACTGTACAATATCCTGCTGACCTGAAGAGAAAGAAGGAGAGAGAGAGAGACAGAGAAGTTAAAGACTCCTTTAAAAAAAAAAAACTCAATTGATCATGTCTAACTCAGGTAGGACACTGGCTTATTATCCACAGATCTAACCTAAAAGTCACACAAAATTAAGATTGCTGTAGTGACTTTAGCTACATCAGTGTTCCACGGACCAGTCGACAAGTTGTAGCAGAAAAATACTCATTGAAAAAATAAGATTTCCGGTGTTCTGAAATATTTTCCTACCTATAAAATCTTTCTTCCCAAATTAAATGTGCATGGGCACAACAAGGATTTATCAAGTGCACACAGCCTATAATTTTCTCCTACAAGACCGGTATAGTTAGAATTTTGTATTGATGACTCTGGGTCATTTTGAGTTTATTGTTGTTGTCTTCACTGAGAAATAAGGAAATATTTCAATCAGATATAGTTGCATTATTGATGATGGAATCCTAGCAATTCTATCAAGTTAAGTTATTTTGTTGATATCGGTATGGATCAAGTGTAAGTAATAATCAGATGGGGCCAAAAGGAAACATTGTTTCTCTGTGGCCCAGCACCAATTCACCCACGGACCAGTGCTGGTCCCCTGCCCAGTGGTTGGGGACCACTGAGCTACATATTACTGTAGCTGTTCTCAGTTTAATAAATATGGCTACTGATGAAAATACTGATAAATTCCTAAATCCTGTTCCAGATTTATTAAATTTTAATGAACTTTGATTTGACTTCTAGACAGGACCTGTGATGAAACATTTTCATACCGTTTGCTTCACAATTCTGCAAAAATTCATTTAACACACCCCTACACAAAAAAATGTTTCCTATATACAAACATATATCAACAATATATATTACATATTATCTATATATGCAAGTGTATGTGCCGTGTTTTGGTGTAATGTACCAACTACTTTGGACTTAATATAGTGTAATCATATTTTAAATTTAGTAAAAAGCTCCTTCTCACACACTCCATCTACAACACAGTTATTTTGAATTAACTTTAAATTTAAATGTTCAGGTTTGAAAATTAGTGACAGAAAACTTAGAAGAAAAGAGGAGAACTGCTGTTTCCAATAAATTCATTCAAAGATCATTTAGCCTCTCATTCTAATTCACAGCCCCCCACAGACCCTGGATCTCCCCCACACACAGAGCCTTTGTTTTCTTCCCGGTACACAGCAGGATGTCTCTGATTGTGGGGACATATATTTATTGGGAAACAACTGAGAATGAAACCTAAGAGTGGAGCAGAGGCAGAGAGGTAAATGGTGGGGCTACCCCATGTTGATGCAATATGAAACTTTTTCTATCCCATAATTACATATTGCTAAGGACTCTTTGTTCACTATCAATCCCCCCCAATCTCCCCCATCCCCACTGGCTGAAACAAACGGGAAAGCACTTAATTAGGAGTCAATTATGTTACACAAAAATATAAACCAACAGGAGTGTTGCACAGTTTCACTCCATTATAGCATTAGTCTAACTAAGTTAGATAAATAACGATACTAAAAACTATGGACTGATATAATATTTTACCATCAAGTGCTGCAGCTTTAGGGCTAGTTTATTATTTTTTTTTTCAAATAGGATAGAACGTTAAAAATTATTCAAAAGAAAATATTTGCATTTCTCAACACAGACACACATTTAAGAGTATGTATATGTATATTAACACACATTTATACATTTGCATATACTGTATATCATAATTAGGGTATATTACATTTTTTCTGAGGCCAAACTAAAAAAAATGTTTTTCTGTTACACTGACCAAAAATATAACAATTTTATTACAATTTTCTCTTGGTATTTTAGTATAGGCTGCATTAGTTTGTCATAGTTTACAGTTTCAACACATTCAAGCATACCTCCTGGACTTTTTGGAGAATTTCTCTGTATCGGTAGCTTTGAATTAAACAACGGAGGCAGCAAAGTTGCTGGACTGTTGTCATGAATCAGTACCTCCATGTGTTGAACGTTAAGGGTGTGATGTGGATTATCATGGCAGATTTGAGTCTAAGCCTTGTTATTCAAGTGTAATTTTTTTTAAACTGTGTTTTATAAAAAGACTTCATCCCCCACTATTTTCATGAACTGATTACTTTACTTCCTGTGCATAAGCTTAAAAACCCATTCAAATAGTCTGAAGAGCATGACATAATTTCCTAGGGAACACTGTGAAACACTTGACAATGAAGTCTGAGAACAATAAGTTCAAGTTGTTCATGAGTAAAATATGGTCACTTCATGTTGTTTTGGACATGCCTGATCCAAACTGTTCCACAAAGGGTTGGTGTGGCAGCTGGTTTTTGTTTAAACCAACCAAGAGCACATAGTTTGGCCGATCAGCTGTCTGACGACAGAGATCAGTTGACTAAAACTGTCCATTAAATTGTGCTACTGCTTGATTGAAACAAAAACCTGCAGCCACGGTGGAACGGTATGGACTTGCCTGATCTGTATTAAGCACGTTTGCGCCCTCTGTTGTAAAAATACGGTATAATCAATAGAGAAAAACTGCTTACACAGGAGGATAAATATAATGGTATCGTAAATCAGTTTTAAAGCATAATTTCTGTCTCAGGACTCAAGTTATTCTTATGTGATTGGAGTAAATACTTATTTTAAAAAGGTGTTGTTTATATTACCCTGTAGGTATGTGTTGTAAATGTTTTTTTTTTAATTCACCTTGTTAGGCAAATATTAGAAAGCAGATTCTATTTTATAACATTCCTCATAAAAATAATAAAAAGTTTCAATGTATAAAACTGTTTATTTACTGTAAGATATAAGAATAAAGATAAAGATCACAATATGAATACTTGAAGGAGTGTATGGAGAATCATGATGTAGAGAGGAAACAGTTTTCTTAAAATTAATTTCTAACTAATTTAGTGGTCAGTACTCTAATCCACCTGATCTTATAAGTGAATCAGTAACTGGGTTGCAAGAGCAATTGTCTCCATGACTGTCATCTGAAATGTCATCAGAGTGCAATGCAGTCCCTCGTGAGCCTTAACATGGATTCAATCTTGATAAAAAAAAGTGAACCCTGGAGTTCTGTACCAAAGACAGAGACATTGACTATGGGCCAAAGCACTACCACTTACTACTAAACATGAATGGATAATTGAAAGTTCTTTGGGGTCTTTTGTTGTTCATGTAGAAAGTAACAAGCAATCCATGTGTATAGGCTCACAAAAAAGCTGAAATCTGATATTCATTTGTCCCACTGATCCTGAGTTCCAAAATAAGGGGACCCTGAGCCCTAGTTCTAGCCTGCAGAAGGTTACAAAAAAATAAAATATCATAATATACCTAATAATGTACCTGGCATTTTCATCCAGTGTCTCATTTGACATACTTAATATTTCTTTACTTTCTAAGTTTAACAGTAACATAATAAAGTCTAAGACTTTAAAAATAGAGTCTTAACAATCCTTCAATAACATGTCATACATTTCTGCCATCATTTATCATCTATGTAAGCAGGATGGAGTCCTGTCAAGAAGGCCAACACTCATCTCTATAGAAATATGTCAGGTCAAACGGTTCTTGATACTTAAAATGTCAGAGAATGCTGCCTTAATGTCATACAAATCACTTAGTCAATTCTCACCGCTTCTTGGATTTGGCAGCGAAACACGTGAATCCTAAAGATCTCGGCATTGTAGTGGCTCTCAGTGAATGCAAAGCAGTCGCTCTCCGGAGTTCCATCATGACCCCTTACACAGAACAGAATCTTGTAAATAGGGTAGTTGGCAATCTCTGTACTGTTGTTGGGGTCCAGTAGTCTGTTAAAAAAATAAATTAAAAAAAAGTTAATTTTCACACAACCATCTAAATTTCTGTAGGTATTCAGCGTGTGTTTGGTGGATGATCTCCACACCTGACGGTGCCCTCAGATACACCTGGCACAGAGAGTGTGACATCCAGGGGTAGCTGGCATTGACCCCTGAGGATACTCATCATACGCAGTGCCTCCACTTCACTGCGAGGGGCATTGACAGATGCACACCCAAGATATGTCAACTGGCTGAAGACAACACTGTCTTCATCTGGAATAGGACTGCATGGGCTGGCATCTGACGATGATTCGTCCCCTGCAGGATTTAGATATTGGTGAAGAAACAGAAATGTAAAAAATGTCAGCAAATTTTTTTTTATATATACTTCCGTCTCTGACCTCGGTATGACCGCTCATTCAGCTCGCTCTCCTGGGCCGTCTGCACAGGCAGAACCATCTCCAGCTTAGGTGGAGATGCACTCAGTGGGTCGGAACCCAGCGGCACCAGTGAAGATCGAGTTGTGGAATGTCCACGGGCTGGGACACCAAAGCTGTCCATATCCTGGTTCTCCAGACTGTGTCCGGTGCCAGCTATCGATGGATCCATCAGGACATCCTCTAATTCTCTCTGGAGCTGCTGCTCACTCCCGTTCCCTACAATCTGTTTCCCAAACACAAATAAGGAACCTGAAATAAAATCTTGAAAGAACAAATCACAAAGCCAAAGACATTTTTGCAACTAAATGTTTAAAATAAATCACTTGCTTTTTGGTTTTTTTTTGTTCTCGGCCCCATACAAGAACTTTTACTGTGTGGTCATCGTAGAGGCTTTGGTTTTTGATAGGAAAGATTAACAATACATAGTATATTTCTGTTCTTATCCTTATTGTACTGTGGTTGCAGTCCTTTTTTCAATAAAAAATAAAATACTCTTAAAATCATTATAAACCCACTTTTTTATGCAATTAATTAGGATGCTGCCTATGTACTTAATATTTCTAAAATATTTGCACATTATTAACATATCTTTTAAAACTGAATATAACAAAACTTGAGTTTATCAAAAGTAAAAAAAGTAAAATTAAGTTAATCCACGAGCGTTGTAATGGCAGCTGAGAAATCCGCACTCAACTGTCTATGGCTACAGGGCAGTGTCAGTCACAAACATCAAGCACTTCAACTGCAGAGGGCGCTGCAGTACTCAGTAACGGTAAGAGAACAGCGCTGCTCTGAATGGACAGCAGGTATCCCCAATCTGAATAAAGGTTGATTTGAGGATTATTTTTGGATAAAACTGCGAAGAAGGCTTTACACACACGCACACACACACATATATTGATACTACTGTAATTTCTACATGCAGACCTTTGTAGATTTTATCTGTTCTTTGGATAATTTGGTTAGAGATGAAAAATGTTATATCATATTGCATAAAATTAAAATGATAATATTTAAAATCACAATAAGAGGCCCTGATAAAAAAAAAGTAGTTGTTGGTGGGTAACGTTTGAGCTGTATTTGAGCTGAGGACGTCTAATTCATTGTAAGAGGAGATTTATTGAGGAGACTTCAGGGAAGGGGTCTCAAATCCAGGGCCCATATTTTGCGGCCCCAATCTTGATATAAAAGTTAAGCTTATATTAATATTTTATAGATTTGTTCTCCACATTTTATGGTAAATCCTATAGTTCTCAAAACCATGATCCACAGCCTCTTTCTGGTTCAGTGTTGTATTACACACAATCTAGGGGAAACTGATTTTTTTTATTACATTTTTTCTTGTATTGAACACTGAAAGCTGACGTGGCCATTGATGAAATGATAGTGTGGGCCCTCAAAGTATTTGAGTTTGAGACCCTTTGCTTTAGGGCGTGTATGGGCAAACTAAGGCCTGTTGAGCCTGTTGAGCTGGTCCAGGTCTGACATATAGTTCTTTTATAACTCAAATTCAAACTGTGAAAAAGGCTGAATCAACTGGTGAGACAGATCCACCACAGATTTTCATCACAAAGGAAAAAGAAGGAAAAAAACACACAAGCAGGATATTGTGGGAATCAGAGGGGGTTTAGTTAGAAGAGGAAGTGATAGAGGAGACTGACCTTAAAGCTGACACCTTCCTCAGAAATTACCTGCGTAACAAACAACATGTTTAGACACACTGACTTCTGAGCTGACCAGATGGATCGACTGACAAATGCAGAGAGAAAACAAAAAAAAAATATGAGATTTAGAAACTGAGATTTTGGGAATGGATTGATTTCAACACGTCCAAACAAATAATTAATAATAATTATCACAATTCATATGACTACCATATAGATAGTGAGAGGGAGAGACAAGTGGAGTAAAGTAGCATGGAGTAATGTAGAGAGGAGAAAGAACAAAAAGACAAGAGAGGAGCAGAAAGGAAAAGAGGCCAGGGAGGGAACAAAAGAAGAGGAGAACTGATAAGAGAAGAAGATGAAAGAGGGGAAGGCAGAAGACGAGAGGAGACAAGATCGGAGGACAGGAAGGAATAGGCAAGGAGAGGAGAGAAGATGAGAAGATGAGTAAAGTAGAGTAGAAGCAGAAGTAGAAGTAGAAGTAGAAGTAGAAGTAGAAGTAGAAGTAGAAGTAGTAGAGTAGAGTAGAGTAGAGTAGAGTAGAGTAGAGTAGAGTAGAGTAGAGAGGAGAAGAGAAGAGAAGAGAGGAGAGGAAAGAAGAGAAGAGGAGAGGAGAGGAGAGGAGAGGAGAGGAGAGACATTCCAGGCGACACATACAATATACTGATGAGAGCCAGTAGAGAGAAGAGAGAAGAGAGAAGATAGAAGAGAGAAGAGAAGAGAAGAGAAGAGAAGAGAAGAGAAGAGAAGAGAAGAGAAGAGAAGAGAGAAGAGAGAAGAGAGAAGAGAGAAGTGAGAAGTGAGAAGTGAGAAGTGAGAAGAGAAGAGGAGAGGAGAGGAGAGGAGATGTAGAAAGAAAATGGGGGAGAGGACAGAAAAGGGGAAGCCAGGAAAGGAAAAGAGGGAGAGGAAGAAGGGAGCAGAGAACAGAAGACTATGAGAGGTTTAGAGAGGAGAGCAGAGCAGAGGAAAGGAGAGGGCAGGAGATGGGAGGAGAGGACAGGAGAGAAGAGAGAAGAGGAGAGGAGAGGAGAGGAAAAGTGAGGAAACCTAAACCCATCTCGGACACATGGGATGGCTACATTTCTTTCCTCAAAACGTCTTCTGTCTTTCCTCTCTGTGCAGAAATACAGACCGCAAACTGCAGTGCAACAACACAACACAACACAGCGCAGTGAAACACAACACAGCACAACACAACAACCTCCTTTCCCTCACATTGAACCCATAGCAACTGCAGCTGCTTGTCCACAAACTGAGCAAACCCACAACAGAGCAGAGATGAACTGACTCACAGAGGTCACGCTGTACAATCACAGCCATGCTGTATTCTGATAGCAGATGTTGTACACTCTCATCAGCTGACGGCAGACAGAAGATGTTCTTACCAATGTTCAGTTTCACTTAAGTTGCCAAAAACAACACTTAACTTGGCCACAGTAAATGCCTTTATATGATACAAATGTTCTTAGAAAAAAAAAAGAGTGCTTGAGAAATTGATCAGAAGGTATTAATTTGGCAAAATATCCTCTGATGAAGTTTCTAACTAAAAATGGCTGGTCACACTGTTTCCAAATAACCCTTTTTACCATTATTATGCACAAGCAGCAAATACACATTTGAAGAACAAAAGGACTATAAAGCCACACACTAGAACAAATAATACATTCAGCTTCCAAACCGAACGTGTTGAAAATTCACACGTAAAACCAAATAAGGACACTAACAAGGACACTAATGCAGAATAGATTCCATGAATTAACAACAAAGGCTGGAAAATATATATGTTAAAAAGAAAGAATGGTTAGTGACATGGATAATGTATGAGGCTGCAGGTAAATAGAAAAGTTTGGATCACAGTGTCAAACACAAACTATTAAGCATGGGGTGGTGATGACAAATACTGTGGTGACGTGATCTACAGTGATTAACTACATTCTGAGATGGCAGTAAACAGG
Source organism: Paraplagusia blochii (assembly GCA_016785265.1). Classification (NCBI taxonomy): domain Eukaryota; kingdom Metazoa; phylum Chordata; class Actinopteri; order Pleuronectiformes; family Cynoglossidae; genus Paraplagusia; species Paraplagusia blochii. Next base: position 7,976 of record JAFBJS010001044.1, on the reverse strand, counting down.
TTACACTTGATTTAAATCACAAAAATAATCATGTTATCACAGTTCAACATCCTTGTGATAATAACAATGCATAAAACTACACTAAATATTTTTACAGGGCATTCTGTAAAATGTTAATCTTAAAAAATACTTGTTAGTTCATTGTGTTTTTAGCATGATTTCCTGTTCCCAATCCACATCCCAATGTAAGTAAACCTGCAAAATGTCTGGACAGAATAACGTTAGGAAACGCAAGTAGATTTAGAGTATCTGAATATATATTGCACAATCAGGTACTGCTACTTTCGACATTGCACATTTCCCTATTGTGGGATGAATAAAGGACTTCTCTTCATCTCATCTGGGCTAACACTTGCCATGGGCAACTATTCATTATTTTACTGTGTGTTTATCTCAGTGTAAACAACATATGTGTTAACATTTATTGACAATTGAAATTCAAGTTGTGATTTGGCCAATGTTTATTTTGCATACACAATGCTGAAATTAGTCTTCAGTAATTTGAACAAATCTTTATTAATGTGACCTAACATTTATTAGTTTATTGTTAATTTGTGTTAAAATAAAACTATCCCACTGCCTTCAACCCCAAAAATCTACGAATATAAAAAGTAACTATTGGAAAATCTCTTAGTTTAGACCAGTGCTTCTCAAAGTGTGGGGCAGGCCCCCCTGGGGGAGCACGGTGCGATGCTGAGGACCCTGGGAAACATGCTTTTTTCCACCGTAATACAATAAAGTGTAATTGCACATCCTTGTAAGTTGAACTATATCTCTTTCTTTTTGTTTTCTTTATGTTAACATGGATACGATGTTATGCAGAGGTGTACCTAGAACTATTTTATAGACAAATGCTGTTATTTATAGTTGCGGCGCAGAGTGGGTGGTGGAGTGGGGGCGCCAATTGTTTTCTTCTTGCTGGGGGGGCGTAACAGAAAATGATTGAGAAGCACTGGTTTAGACTTAGCAGTCCATTGGAGTGCTAGTGATATTTTTGACTTGCATTTAATTTATTGGTTATAAGTATTTTTTTTATCTTTGACACTCATGTCAAGTATGTGTTGAAAGAGTCTGAATCCTCATTCTAGATAAGGTACAGTTAAGAGATGACCCTTCTCTCTACATACAACTGTCCCGACCTACTGTTCACCCAACCATCCTTACCTTCAGTCCTGTCTTTTCATCATCACTACCATTGTTAGTAGAAGTAGGTGTTTCGTCCCCCAGCCGGGAAACAAGGACAAAGTCCTCACTGTTGAGAGTGGACACTGAGTCCGAGGACACACTAATCTTCCCCACCGAGCCTTTGTCATCCATGGCTTCCGCTGCTAAACTCAGCCACGCTGCTCATGAATGGAAGACAGGAGGAGGAGGAGGAGAAGGTGGGAGATGATGAGCAAAATCACCTAGAAAAAGAAACAAAAAAATGAATAAATGAAAAAAGGCAGAAATCTGTCATGATGAGATGAACGCCATGTAAAAGCGACTGTTTAAGCAAATGTATTTTTGACTATACTTAACTACTACTTTGACGCTACTCAAACCTACATGCACCTCTGAAAGAATTTGGCAAAATACAGAGCACAGTACCAACATTTTGACCGTAGTTAAAACAATGCATATTCATTGCAATACATATCCACCTAAGCATGTCATGTGATGAGAGCATTTATTGTTAATTAGTAATTCTTCAATTAAATTTATGATGTAGTTATAGCATTGACACTCCTGCCTAAACCTATGGAACTGGATTATCCCACCTAGTACTAGGTATGCCTTTTTAAGTTGTCCACCACCGCAAACAGAGCGCATGCTTTAGTTCAAGATCCACTGTCTTAAACCAGCGGTTCCCAACCACTGGGTCAGGGAACTGGTATTGGTCCGTGGGAATTGGTGCCGGGCCGCAGAAAATGGCTTACACTTGATCCATACCCATATCAACAAGGCTTAACAACAAGAATGGCCAGGATTTCATCATCAATAATGCAACTATATTTAATTAGGAAATATTTTCTCAGTGAAGACAACAAAAATAAACTCAAAAATGAATGTATACCGGTCTGGTAGCAGAAAGTTATAGGCTGTGTGTTCTTGAAAAATCCTTGTTGTGCCCATGCACAGTAAATTCGGGTAGGAAGATTTTATAGGTGGGAAAATATTTCAGAACACTGGAAATTTTATTTTATTAGGATATATTTATCTGCCACAACTTAATGACCTGTCCGTTAAAAAAAGTACCGGTATTAGACATTGACTCAAACTTTGCAGATAACTGGAGAGATCTTTCAGCAACTTTAAGGAGTATTTGAAAAGTAATTAAACCCCCTGGCTATTAGTTAACTTTTCTGCTTCACCTAGTTCAGGCAAGGCTATTACTGTGCTCACTTAAGAAGAATTATCGCAGACTTTTACATATTAAAAACTCCCTTTTCTTAGCTAATGTGTTTGTTTTGCTAATGTTTTATGCTAAAAGTCTCTTCAAATTTAGACTTTTTAGTTCTGTGAGTCCTGTTTATTTTATTTAGAAAAAATCCCAAGCCATAAATAAGAATGTGGATCTTTTCAAATAGGTAGATAGGTAGGTAAATAATAATAGGTAGTAATAGGTAGATAAATTAGGTTTGACATTTTAACACCACAGTAAAGACTGCCTTTTTTGTCATGTATAATTCCCCATCCTGATTTTTTTTGTATGTTGGTTTTAGCCGTAAATATTCCCAAAGATGTTTATTAAAAAGAAAATATCAATTGTTACATCAACATCTTCACAGTTACAGTAAGACACATGGTTAAATGACTTGAAAAAAAAATTGGTTACAGTTTGTGAAACACAGGAAGACAGCCTCAACAGAAGGTTCTGGCAGTGATTCAGACAGGGACCAGAACAGGCTATTTCTGTCTGTGCCTCCCCTTTCCTCTCAGCTCCTCCTTTTATACTCGGTGCCATTCTTTTCCCTTTCACTATTCTTCTGTTCTTATCGCTCCCTGACAATCATCGAGGGTTCTGCCTCACAGCCGTACTCAACGTTTTCAGTTCCTGTTCATATACAGTTTCAGTTACTGTCTTTTTAAGATCCAACCTGAGCTCAGAACCAGGCATACATATTGGATGAGTTATTACACAAAAAAAGAAACAAGTTTTTAAATTTCAGGATCAAACAACTAAAAAGCAAGTGCCCAATATGTCATAGAAAGGGGCACCACAGCACTTGCATTGACTGCATGAAAATGTTTTTATCAAGGCATTCCTTTGTATTCTGTCCTCAAAACATTACTAAAACTGATGTCCCTCTCTGTGGCTCTCTTCATAGAGCAATCAGCAAATCTCCTTTCTCAGTATCCTCTTGTCTTCCTCATCTCCAGCTCTAGTCAGATGCCAATCGCGACCTTCACTCACTTTATCTCCAAACCGATCCACTTTTGCAGTCGATCACTACACTGCTCTGCAACAACAGAAGTGTGCAACAATCTCCACACCAGACATTACAGTTACTTTTCCCTTTTACCCAACAACACACTTATGTCATGCAAAGTGATAAATGTCGCCACCTATTCTATCCATTGTTCATTGATCATTTATGCATAACTTAAAACTTTTAAACTTCGTCCTGAAGTCCCTGTGGCAGTTGGTAAGTAGGTCTAATTCACTATGTTTCTAGGATTACACAGAAATGTCCTATAAATACTACTCAATCACAATAATTACCCATACTATAATCAACCTTAATTGTCTATTAATTTGTGTTATGCAAGCACTTAAATAAAGACGCTTTCTTTGCGGCTTTCGGCTCCAAGATTTGATGAAAATGTGAAAGTGGCATATTTGCAATTGCTGTTTCAATAAATGAATAATGTTTACTGGTTAAAATGTCAAGGACAACGATAACAAAAGTTTATATTTCAATGCACAACATTTTAATATGAGAAAAAAAGATTTAAAACCAGATGTTTATGTGCCAATTTATTTGTAAACGTATTAATAAATTGGTACATAAACATAAAATAAATATATTTATTTTATAAATATATTTCTAAGAATAAATGCAAATGTTTAAAGGCAATGACGCAACTGTGAACTTTCTGATGGCATTTTGGTAAACCTTCCAAGCACCACTTGATAATAAATAAATATATACAATAACACAGGCATTTTTGCAATATTCAAATGGGGACAACTTGAATGCATTTCTGCGGACCCCTTATAGAAGGAGAATATATGAACTTGATTATTTAGGAATGAAGTGTTACCATTCAGTGTTACCATTAATATTCCTTTTTAATGTGATTTTAAAGATATTTGTTGTCGTTACAAAAAAGTGATCTTGATCAAGTCTTTATAACTTATTTAAAATACTTAACACATTTTCTGCTTTATGACTGCGTCCCAAAAAATTAATAGCCATACATCAGTGTCACAGATGCCCTCAAAGTGCAGATGATAATTAGGAATCTGTATAGAATAACTCAATAAAGAATGAAACAAATGTATGTGGAACCTTTGTTTTTCATTCCATTTACAAATACATTAAGTTGCAAAAGCAATATTAAACCATTGGCTTAATATGGCTTTGTCAGCCTCTACTCAGTAATGCAAACAAGGTTGTATTTATTGTCAGAGTAAAGTTCTCCACAGATACCCCAGTACTTGTCTAAAAGGTTTGTCAGATTAAGATTACTAGACCAGGGGCCCCAAACTCAAATAAGTTAGGAATAGGAATACGAATGGTCTATTGTTCATCGTCTGTGAAGATTCTCATTCATCCAGGTCATGATATCCAAAAAGGGTTTACAATACAAAAACTTATTTACCTTAATTTCCTGAACATTTCATTTAAGATATGTCAAATTCACAGCATACATAATATTGTGCAGAAAGGTTTTAAAAGTCCAAGACCAATACCTTCTCCCAGGTCTGTATGTCACAATCAAACAAACACAACCTGAATTATCCACCTTCAGTCCATGTGTGAAATTGTGTATGTTCTTTTTGTTATTCTATCACTTTCCAGCTGAATGGTCTCTTTTGGCCCTGCCAGCTGGGGTGCATGCAGCCATGCACCCACTAAGTGAGATGTAGACACAGCCAGAGAGCATTCAGGAATGCATTGCCCTTGAACGTGTCTCAAAACCGTAAATTCAGAAGATTCCAGAAGATACAAAAAAAGGATCAAATGATTGCTGAAAATGATCAAGTGATGCTTGAAAAAGAAATGCAACTCAAAGAAAAAACAAAATGTTTTATGACCGTTTTTTTATTTATTTTTTTAAGCAGACTCATTTAAATTCTTATTTGTACTGATGTGTACATAGTCACTAAAGGTAAGGCTTCCAGCTGATCACAAGCCTCCATGCAGTCCACCATACTCAACAACAACAGCACAAGATCACATGACAAGACAACAACCTCAATGACAGTGTGCAGGCCTTATCTTACGAAGTGCAGCAGTGGCTACAATGACTACCCTGAGCTCAACAATACGTGGTTGTTCACCCACATATATTTAGGTTTAGTTTCTAAAGCACCAACCTTCAGCTTATTAGGCAGCATTTTATGCAAGGTGTTAACAAAAAAACGCAGTTCTTAAGGGAGAAAATGAATGCTTCAGGTTCTCTAAATATCTCATGATGTGATTTTTTTTTTTTATCTTGATGTTATCAAAATATCATGACAGCTCCCAAGTCACATGATGAGAACTGTTGAATAATTACATTGTTTTGTTTAAAAATATTAATTGAGACAACCCATGCCTTTTCACCCAGTTAAATGATGTGATCTTGGTCTACATAATCATATATTTAGAGGACAGCAGATGACAATGTTTATTATAATAACACTAATATAATGTGAAAACAGATGCACCAATACAAATTATATTTGTGGACTTTGCTCTTACACTTTCTCCTTTCGGCTTGTCCCTTTTTCAGGGGTTGACACAGCGAGTCAATGATATCCTTCTCCCCCTGTCCTCTATATCCTCAACACTAACTCCAACTACCTCCATAACCTCACTCACTGTATCCATTAATCTCCTCTTTGTCTCGTAGCTCCATCTCTGGATCATTCTTCTACCAATGTATCCACTGTACCTCCTCTGAACATGTCCAAACCATCTCAATCTGTCTTCTCTAGCTTTTACTCCAAACCTTTCTGTCTGTGTTGTCCCTCTAATCACCTCATCCCTGATCCTGTCCATCCTAGTCACCCTATTTGATTAGGAAATATTTTCTCAGTAAAGTCAACAACAATAAACTCAAAATGATGCACAGTTATTGATACAAGATTCTAACAATGTATACCGTTCTGGTAGCAGAAAATTATAGGCTACGTGCACTTGGGAAGCCCTTGTTGTGCCCATGCACAGTTAGTTCAGGAAGGAAGATTTTATAGGTAGGAAAATATTTCAGAACACCAGAAATAAAATTTCATTAAGGGGTATTTATCGGCCAAAACCGATTGGTCCGTGATAATCTGCAAAACTTGCATTATTCTTCATGACTGCTCAATCACTGTAGCCCCTCTGCCGCTTCTGACACTCAGCAGGAGCAGAGAAAGAGGCCATGAGGGACAGAATAATAACAGCCATATGCTAGCAGGCCTTCACGTGTGATCTTTAAATATCTTGGTGGCTCTGGCAGCTCGTTAAAATGTTTGAACTCGAATTTTCTGCGCAGCGAACCTTGAAAATAGACGTGCCACAAATAAACTACTTTTATCTCATTCTGAGCAGCTGGATGAAGCAAGTACTAATCCACAATCTCTGATGACAGCAACCCCGGCAGCACCACCGTTCAGTCTGAGCTGTCATGGCTATTTCAAAAGATGCAATGCTGGGGCTACAGTCAGTAACAAGGCGTAACAGCTGTAGTGTAATAGAACACTGTATGACAATACTGAAAGGGTCAACATAAAAATCCATCTCTTCAACTCTTTTCTTTAACAGCCCAACACACTGGGGGAAAAAACTCCTAGGGTTCAAACTGCATCAAAATGTTGATTTTTGCTATTTATGTGATGGTTGCCTCTCACAAGAACTGTCTATCATAGTGATTGGTAATACAATTGGCTTTAATCCACAAAGAAAGCAATAGCAACTGAGCCTTTTGATTGTTGTGGCATCATATAAAAGGCCAAAAAAATGTAAACAGATATAAGAGATATAGTCTATATGATTTGTGATGTGTGCAAATATCTGCAAAGGAGACAAATCTGTCTTTTGTGTATTTGGTTTGAGCGTGCGCATGTGTGCAGAAATTTGGTGACAACGTGGATTTATTACACTACCTGTGCTCCAGGAAGTGCAACAGGAACAAAGAGCACAATCACATGAGGCAGCAGTTGACAGACTTAGCTTCAAATCTGCCAACGATTAAAACCAAACAATTTTATTCAACGGCATGTGTGTTACGGTAACATTTATACCAATCAGTCTGGGTAGTACTGGATAAAAGGATAATTATACTATATTGTAGTTACAAATTTTGACATCAGCTGTGATATTTTAACGACCATGTTGCTTTATTATAGCATTGAGTTCAGAAAGCACAACATAGACGTGGATAGCTGCCTTACAATGACGTATGAAGCATAAAATCCATAGTACACCACGCACTGTACTTTCACGGAAATCATTTCCCACATGCAAATTGTGAAATGTGCAAAAATAAGTTGTTTCTCCAATTAAATCATATGATAACCATAGCTTGAAAATGAATGACAAGAAAAGTTACAAGAGGCTAAATCTTCTAGAAATCTTCAAGATGTGTGGCTGGATCCTGGTTCTGCATCTTCACCTTCACTGTAACTTCAATGGTTTCCTTGCCATTATATATATATATTTGGGGCAGTGGTGGACTAGTGGTTAAGGAACTGGACTGGGGTCCGAAGGATTCCAAGTTTGAATCCACCAATTGCCAGGTAACAACTTAGGTCCACTGAGCATGGCACCAACCCCACTCACTGCTCCCCTGGTGCTCAA
>JAFBJS010001042.1:36144-71675 GCA_016785265.1 Paraplagusia blochii | reverse complement strand
GCTTCAAACCAGCAAAAAAAGAAGCAGATGAAGATATGTCATGCCTCATTCACATCAAACTATGGCAGGAACCAGATTCTGGCGTATTTCTTCTTGATAATTTGGGTTGTCCTCACACCATTCCTGTAAATCAAACTTATTCATGCAAGTGTTCTTTCAATGGAAGTAAACGTCGAATTCAGACATCCAGGTCCAAAAATAGTTACTTTGAGGGCAACTGGACATACAGTAGTAGGTTTCTTGAAGATGTTTCACCACTTATCTAAGAGCCTGAGAGTTTGGTTGACAGTTAAAATGCCTTCAAGAAACCTACTATGACCAGTTGCCCTTGAAGTAACTGTGGAACTGGAAGTAACATCAAAACGGTGTTTATGTGTTTTCAGCGCCCCCTGTTACACTATCCACCAGTCGGAATTCATGTTACCTAAGCTTTGTGTTACATTTCTGAGTTTTTTAGTTCTGACTTTGTCCTGGAACCTAGTCTTTAACCTGTTTACTGTTAAAAACATATCTTTATTTCCAGTTAGAGGAGACATTTATTGGTTTTACAGTCCTGTTAGCTCCCACTGTTTAAACCCATGTGTGTTAAAATGAAGGAGCACAATATTGGACCTGTATCACGGGTGCTGCCCTCAGCCCTGACACAGGTGGAGCTTCAGTGAGGCTGCTTGAGTGAGTGTTGACAAGAAAGACGATCTGTAGGGAAAAGCCCAGTTAATGGCTAAGACAAGGGATGGATTGCATCATGGGGAAACACCCTTGGGGGAGCGAGCTAAGAGCTGGAGATATCAATAGAAAGAGCACCATGTGACCTGGCACAGCTCAAGGTATATCTATGCATAATTTAGGATTTCTGCCATCTCACACACGCACAGACATACACTCTATATGATCATAGGCCTCTCTCTGGCTCTGCTAAGTGCTGACTGCTCTGATAAACAGCGTTTGCTCTCAACAGGCACATCAGATATTCGGAGATAGACCACTGCCTTTAAAGGGCAGGACAAGGCCTGGACTTGAGCAGGAGAAAAGAATCACCTTCAGCCCCTCTCTTCTTCAGTCACCGCATAGGTGAACCATGTAGAGGTTTTATCCCCCATTTTGACATTAATTTCCCTTCCTGCTAGTGCGTTACCCTCTTTGGGATTTGTCAACCAGGGTAGAAGTGCACCTGGAGCCTCTTGGTGGTAGATGGGTAATGGGAGATTCAACATTTGCCTCAGCCTCGGTCAATTGCTATTAGGTGTGTTTATTGACAATTGAGTATTTGGCGTTTCAATAAGTATCACGATAGACAGTGGTTAGGTAAGGTTTTAGGTTTGAATCCACCAGATGCCAGATTGACACTAAGGTTCTCATCACACAGAGGAAGGGTTACAGATTAGTGCAGTGTGATTTGGGTGGCAGTTGTGGAGACTGCTACCCCTGCGACCCAGCGCCAGATAAGATGATTGATAAATGAATAAATAATTGCGGGGAAACGGTGATCATAGTAAGTCTTCTGTTTCATCAGATCACTAATGCAGCAGTGGTTAAGGAACTAAACTGGGCTCGGCAGTGTTCAAGGTTCGAATCCACCAACTGCCAGGTTACCACTGAGCTCCACTGAGCATGGGATCATACCCGGGGCGCTTGAAACTGCCGACTGTTCACTCTGGTGATAGGTTAAATCCAGACGTCACATCTTGTTGTGTGCAGTGGTGTGAATCACAATGACAAGAAATTTGCTTTCCTTCATTTCCTGACACCAAGCTGCTAATGGCTAAGGGTTTCATGACATATCGCTATACTAAAAGCTATTGATATTTTCCTTACACCCATACTAGATTTCATTGTTCAAAAAAACCATTTTCTGATAAAATCAGGAACTTCTTCCACTTCTACGTGCTACGTCTAAGATTGCCTAAGATGTTTCTTAGTTTCTTAGTCTGTGCAAAGAGTGTATCGGTCAACGGTGTCTGTCAACCTGCCACAGTGTAGGAACAGTTGGTTTGTTGAATAAATCCATTCAGCTGCTTGTAATTGGTTTACACTACACAGAAGAGGGAATAACAAGTGTTTCCAATGAGCTAATAAGGGCTTAGCTGTAAAAACACGTGGATATTCTATCGAGTGTGACTGGTGGGGACGCTCGGCTCATTACACACATACTTTATTTTCCATTGCGTTGCTATTTCCACAAATGGCGTGACTTTAGAGTGTGGAGAGTCAATAACACGTGGCAGCATAGACCATGACATTGAGTTTATACCCAGGGCCACTAAGTGTTTTAACTGACCCAGGGAGAAGAATTTAACTGGACAATTGGTTTTCAAACCTAAACATTTATCTCTCACCATCGATTAGCTCTGACCAAATACTTCTTTTAAGGGATGAAGCGGCTGACAACTTAATGCAGAAGATTCTAAATATAATTTTGTACAATTCTGCTTGTTCCCTTCAACATCTGTGAATTTTCTCTTGCTTTTTGTTGCAGGAAATTGTGGATAAAGATGGCAACGGCAAACTCCTGTCCTTCACAATTCCCTCGCTGTCCAAACCATCGATATATCATGAAGTAAGTACTCTTTCTTCTCCATCAATCAGTGGTCTTGAATGCACCCTACTCTGTACAGCGCTGAACTTTATTTCAGACTTCCTTCTTCTTTCTCAGTCTCCAGTTAGTTAGGCCACGTCAGAAGCAAATACATAATCTCTAAAAGTCATTCAAAAAGGTTAGAATATTTAAATGTTTTGGCCTTTTGAGTGCCACCTGTTGGGGAATAAGGCTATTGCAGGAAAGCAGACATGTAATGAATAATAGAAATTAATAAAATAACTTCAAGCGGGCTGTAAGAGTGACCTAGTGCTTAAGTAAGGAAAGGCTTTGGGTGTTATTCACCAGCTGCCAGGTTGCCATTGAGATGCTTTAAGCATAGCACTGTTCAGGCTCACATAAATGAGGTGTGATTTGGGTTGAGGTCATGGAGACTGCTCCACCCGCAACCCATATGAAGCTGACCGAATTACAGGGGAAATGGACTTTTCTACTATGGAACATGTTTAAAGTATGACAGTGATAGATGAACCGTTCTCACTGATTGATGTTGGCAGACTAAACATTTGACTTTGCAGTTTTCTCCCTTCGAACTATCCTGGTGCTCATTGGACAGCCACAGGGCTGGGACCAGTCTTGCTAACCTATGATTATTTACTGAGTTCACACAGAGCTAGTTTGTCCTGGTGGCCTTTTTATCCCGATAACAAGGCAGAGTGATATAATTTTATATAGTATGATGACCCTCGGTGCTGCTGCCCCTCTCTGTGTGTTGGAGAGTATTGATGAGACTCGTGTGCCGCGGGCGATTTATCGCAGTAATTACAAGCCCCAGAGAGTCTCCCCCTCATGCTGGGAGAATAAAGAAACGCAGGGAGGCAGAGGAGGTGGAGGAGGAGCGTGCACACGTGCATGAACATGCAAAGCTCTTCATTCTTATAGGACAGCTCTGCACTTTATCTCCACGCCTCCAGTATTATCCTAAACTCCAGTCAGCCTCTCAATGAATTAATTCATGACTGTGCTCTTCCTTCCTTCCTTCCTTCCTCGACAATTACTACAAGATTTGCAGAAAATATACTGTTTATATGTATATGTATTCTCTATTTTATGTATATATATATAAAACATTAAGTTTACACACACCTACTTTATAGGTTTATAGGTTATAGGTTTATATATATATATATATTTGTGTGTGTAATATATATATATATATTTGAACATTAATTTATTTAAAACACACATGTGTATAGATGTATGCATCTGTATACATATATATGTATGCACACATATGTATATATGTGTATGTGTGTATTCTCTATATCTTCTCCAAATACATATGTGTATATATGTATATATGTTTATATATGTATATATACATATATTGACATTAATTTATTTTAAAACGCACACATATGTGTATATATGTACGTACATTTATATATATATATATATATGTGCGTGTGTGTGTGTGTGTGTCTGTATATGTGTTCTCTATATCTTGTCTGTATATATTCTCAACCAATGAGTGCAGTTACTACATGGTAAAACAAAAGTGCTATGCCCCGCCCCTCACACTGGGATGACAAAAAACAACACATAGGGCTTATTAAATACAAGACATTGCATTTGCTTCTGCGTTTAATCCTTAGTTGGATTGTAATAAATGATATTGTTAGGGATTAAAACCTTAAAGTAAATCCAACTGTCCCCAATAGCATACCAAAGATACTAGAAATAGTCTAATAATCTTCATAGTAATGAAGGAGTCGTCATGGAAATGAAATCAGTTTATGAACTCTGACGTATGTTGCATGAATTTATTCTAAAAGCACACACATAGAGGTATATAATATATTGCCTTGGCCACTATTGGTATGTTACAAGAGGAATGCATTAATCAGGAAATCATAAGATTCTTAAATCTTATGTTTTTTTTTGTCAGTACATTGACAAACTTTTTTTTTTTTGTCAGTACGAAGCCATAGTTGATGTAACTGAAGTGACTTTGGTTACCATCAACAAAACCATGTGAAATGGCTGGATACCAGCTTTAAATAATAAAAAAAAAGTTATAAGTTTTTTTTTTTCATCATTACATCTGTCCAAACAAGTGGACCTTTAGTGAAACCAGACATTAAAGTGAACAAAGACAAAACAGGGTGGTCTGGCATATGAAGATTCTAGCAGTGATTCACTATGAACTGAAGTGGAGAAGAAAATACCTCAGACAGTTGGAGTCATGGAGTCAACGTCTGAGTTCTAATCTAATTTCACTGCAGTGAAATGTAAACACACCTTCATCAGCTCCGTCTTCTGAAACAAAGGTCTCCGTGTGTTGGTTAATAAAATTTGAAGGGCACATCAACTCGTTAGCACCTGCGAGGCCTTCAATGACTTCGCCGCCAACAGAACAGTGACAGGTTATTAAAAGCCAACAAGTGTTTAATTAAGTGTGTATTCGTGTGTGTTTAGCCTTCAAGTCTGGGGTCCATAGCACTGACAGAGGGAGCGCTCTGCCAACACGACTTGATTCGGGTGGTGTACAGCGGCCTCCACCCTCAGAGAGAGACCTTCACAGCCCAGAACAGGTACGCCAAGTCCATCCCTTCATCGCACATGAAGAAAAAGTTTGTTTCAAGCAGGGATGGAAGTTTAAGGACAAAGGAAAGTTGTGTGTGTGTGTGTGTTTTTCATTATTATTTGGAAGAAACAATAACATTTGTATTACCTCACTCCGGTTCTCCTCCGGCCAGACTTTATTGAACTGAAAGCTTTTTTGGCTCTGCTGTTGCTTCTGCTGCTGCTGCAGAAATATTTATATCAAAACATTTCAGAAAACGTCCTGCTGGAGATATTTGCTCCGAGCCTGTGCCGTTATAAGCAGCCGTTGTTGGTTTGAAACTGTCAGAACTACTTAGCTGCTGTAGATGAAAAAGGCTAAGAAATTTTTTTATGCTTTATAAATATATAATTTGACGGAGATGCCTCAGCCACAGAGATGCCTCAGGATCCTCCACAGATGCAGTCGATAAGGTTGCCCTTCTGTCTGTCCGTCATTTACTCATCTACAGACACAGGCTGCTAGTGTTCCGGCTGTGGGCGAAATGAATCTGCATTTTATTATTGTAACAGAAAACCTGAGGCCATATATTCTCTGTCATTGATCTGTTAAAACTAAACTAATTCAGTCTCTCTGCGATTTGTTGTTTTACTCTCTGATCCTGACCGCTGCAGGTTTGAGGTGCTGTGTTTTCTAATGCTGTGCTACAACTCTGCGGTGGTCTACATGCCCCTGTCTTCCTACCAGTCTGTCTGCAGAATGAGCTCAAGGTAAGGAAGACGTTTGTGTGTGTGGGGACGGGTAGCCTCCTCAGGCAGTTGTCCTGCTCACATCGACTGAACTCCCCCCCTGAAAGATTAGACTGTGATTTGATCAAAGATCAGTCAGGTGGCTTCCTCTCCTCGCCTTCTGTCTACTTGAAAAGCTGAGCTAAGATTCCCCGGGAAAGCATTGAAGAGAAATGTACAATATTAATAATATAAAGAGACATCATGTACTGACTGACCGAGTCCACCGCCCATTGATTTTATTCAGCTTAAGCCTCTGGAAAGTCCAGGATATGAAGATCGAACAGACGGGTCGTACTGTAGAAGCTCAGTCTAGACAGACGGCCCGCTGTGAGATTTCCATTGTACGGTAACAATGCTCTCAGTTCTTCCTCGCAGGGCTGACCCTGAACTCACCGCCGTCTTATCTCGCCAGACCTCTGAGCGCAAAGGGGTCGAACTCCCGACTTCCTTTTTCCGAGTGTTTGATGTGTTTCATCATTGTTAACTCCAGCCAGTCATTTATCTCACACACTTCCTAAGCTGGAACAGATTTAAAACTTTTGATTTTTGTTTTATTTTTTTGACTTCACACTGTGTTCTTTCCACAGGTTGTGTGTGTGTGGCTTCCCTCGGCAGCAGCAGAAGTTGTGGAGAGAACCGTGCAACCGTGTCCTTCTGGACCCAGAGTTCATGGTCCAGATGCTGACCGCTGTGTATCACGCCATGTAGGTATATTTACCCTGAGAGGGATCATGTTGAGGCCAAATGTTCAGCAGACACTGTACTGACACAACAGGAAAAATACTGCGTGTCATTGACCCAAAATGTGTTGGTTTGGGTGCTCAACAGGTGTGTCGCAGTAGTGACCTAGCAGTTAAGGAAGCAGACTTCCTTAACTGGGAAGGCTTCAGTTTTGAATCCACCAGCTGTGGAACCGTGGGTACTGCCGCCCCTGCATGCTAGCAACAGATAAACAGATGAATGATTATTGTTGAAATCTTTCTTGGGTCGCAACTTCTCAAGGGTGACGGTGGTCCCTGAATCCAGGCCAGTTGAGAACCACTGTGTTAAAACGCGTGTTTAGAAAGGAATGTTTTATTTTTCCTGGGAAGTATTTCAGTTTTAGGTCTCTGAAAGGGGTTTCAAGCAGGTTCAAAGAGCACAGGCTAAAAACTGAAAAGAAAAAACATAATTGTTATATTTGTAAAACTACCATGGGTTCCCTGAACACACCACACTTGTATGGTGACAGTTCAAGTATCCATCAACCGGTGTCCGACTGATTTCTGATAGCACTGCTCTTTGATGCTTGTTTCTGGCATTCTGGGCTGTCGATCTCATTCCTCTTCTTCCCCTCCTCTTGTGGTCCCCGGCTTAATGATATAGGGATAGGCCTGATTATCATTATTACGTTCACCTGTGCCCAGTGTTGCATCCGCCTGATCACTCGCCTGCTGTCCATGCTGCAGCTTAGCGCTCACCCCGCCTTCGCAATGTATATATTGACATATACATCAACCCTTTACACATCCTTTCAATGTAGGCATCTTTCTTTTCCTTTCGGCTTGTCCCTTTCTTTTTTGCAGGGGTTGCCACAGCGAGTCAACAATTTCCATCTCACCCTGTCCTCTGTATCTTCAACTCTGACTCCAACTTCCTCCATGACCTCTCTATCTGTATCCATAAATCTCTTCTTTGGCCTTTTTCGTCATCTTCTACCTGGTAGATCCATCTCTAGCATTTTTCTACAAATATAACCACTGTGACTCTTCTGAACATATCACAATTCTCTCCAAACCCCTTTCTCCATTTTTTATTGTAGGCATAAAATATGGCAAATAAACATCACAAAACTTTTACTGATCTTGTTTATTAGACGGTACAGATTGTTTCTTGCAATGTATCTCTGTGTTAGAAACAGTATTTTAATTTGGTTACCATTTTTTAAAACTTTTTTCTTGTTAGGATCTAAACTGCTTACTTTATCACCAAAATAATACAAATATTGGAAATTAAAACATTTTTATAGACAGGGAAAAACTTGCGATAACCCACAATACGAGAATACTTTTCAAATATTCAAAAAATGTGATTCACTAAGTGTGCGAATCACATAAATACTTAGGTACAAATGTACAGCATAAAACAGCTTTTCGTGTTTTACTTTACGAGGCTACGTGAGTTACTACAGTACAGACAGGGCCGTCCTGCGTCGAGTGATACACATCAGGAGATGATGTCATTGCCCCGTGAGGAGGGTGGTTGTAAAGCTGATCATGGCTCCTTGATGACAGCTCATCCTCAGAGATGGATCCCCTGGTGCTCCAAAGACTGGAATCACTACTGTTATGGATTCTGTAGTAAGGAGAGTGGGACGGGATGAATGTGCATACTTCATCATCACCCCCCTGAGGTTACACTGCAGCATTAAGGAGATTGAAACACTCAGAGCTGTTGGGGGGAAAAAAACATTGGAAAAAAAAATCACTGACCATGTGTTGTGGTTGGACAGATGAAAATGAGTGTTTTGGTATCGGTCACCAAGTAGATTTGTTGGAGGTTGAGATTTCTCTGGACCTTATGGTTGCTGGACAATCATCTAACATTATTACTTTATGTTGTATTGTTTTGGGATCCCAACAGGCAGATTCAGCCCAGAGGCTTTAGTTTATTGATGACTGGTATAAATCACAGCGGCGGAAAAGTTGTATTCACATGAGACGGCCAGTGTAGAGGGCAGACTCAAGTCAATCCAGAGCCCAAGTCTTCAGTCAGAAGCTTGGCATCTGACATGGATTCACTTAAGTTTTAAGGTTATTATGTCCTGAGGCGAAGACTTGTTCAGTACGTCTTCAGTGTCCTCACTTTTATTTGTACTTCTGCTTCAGGTTTGGAACATGATGTAAGGATTTGGTGGGATCAGAGCGTCTGTTTTTATCAGCTGATTCATCCCAGGCTTTTTATCTTGAGACTAAAAGGAACGAAAGGCTTTGGTCTTGGGGTTGTTGTCATTGTTACATTTTGTTAGGAGAGATCAAAGAGCATTCAGCCGTACACGTCTTTGTTCTTGGTTTTTTTTCCCCTTTTTTTCCTCCAATTTATTCTTTTATCGTTTTAACTGAATCTAGTTAGTATTCATCATCTGTTCACTGAGGTTACAAGGAGGCGAGGTGGTGATGCAGGACTTTATATATTTAGGACCAACTGTTCAGAGCAGTGGAGAATGTGAAAGAGAGGAGAAGAATAGAGTCCAGGCAGGATGGAAGAACTGGAGAAAAGAGTCAGGAGTGATCTGTGATAGAAGAGAGTCAGCTAAGGTGAAGGGAAAGGTTTACAGGACAGTGGTGAGACCAGCCATGATGGATGGATTAGAGACACTAGGACTAGACAGGAGGCAAAGGCTGGAGGTGGAGGAGTTAAAGATGCTGGACAGGATCAGGAATGAGGTGATTAGAGTTACAACACGGACAGGATACTGAAATGTCAGTATCAGTTGTGACAGTATTGTTAAAAAAAAACAGATTATCTTTATCAATCATGAAAATTTATTTGGAATTGTTCTTGTTGGTTTGTGATCCAGAAATCTATACAACTTGTCAAGAGCTCCTTTTCACTCAGTCTTACTTGACATGCCAACGTTACATCAATATTTGTTTTGTGCTGTGTTTTCCAGATACAACGGGGAGTGGGAGATGGGGCGGGAAGCTCTGGAGGATATTCTATACAGAGCTCAGCTGGAGCTTTACTCCCAGCCTCTCCTGGTAAGACCCAGTGCCTGGGGGCCAGGGTGTTTGATTTCAGCCACGTTTACAACTGCAATATGAAGTTTCACTATGTCTTGAACCGAAATGAAACATATTTTTTTAACAGCAGAATGTTAGGGTGTGATCTTTGATTTTTCTCTTGTGTATATTTTGCTAGTTAAGCACAGGCATTGTGATTTGGCTGCTGCAAGGTGCCAATCAGTAGACTGCTGCTGGTACCATAATAATTGCCCAAATTGGGGTCAATAAAGTCCAATAAAGTTGTCAAATATATATGTGTGTGTGTGTGTGTATATATATATATATATGTATATATATGTATGTGTATATATGTATATATGTATGTATGTGTATATATGTATGTGTACATATGTATGTGTATATATATATATGTATGTGTATATATGTATGTGTACATATGTATGTATATATATATATACATATATGTCTATATTTATATATACATACATGTATATATACATTATATATACATATATTTACATATATGTATGTGTATGTACATATGCTATATGTACATTAATGTGTTTTTTGCAGAAAGCAGCCATTGAGCTTTATTTATTGCAACTGCTGTGTTTTTGTCATTGTTTTTTTTTCTTTTTTTTTTCTTTACAAAACTTAAAATCATATCTTTCTTTTGTCATGTCCAGTTGGCCAACGCAATGAGGAACTCGCTGCCAGACAATGCTCCCACTGAGCCGCAGGGGCGTAAGGTGCTTCAGGTGGAAGTGACGCCGACCATCAGTCGCATCTCTATCTCAGCCATCACCACTGCTTCCATACGGCGCCACCGCTGGAGGAGAGAGGGTAAGGCACAAAAAGAAGGGGAAAGAGGGAAAGAAGGTCTTTGTTTCAGCCCCAACTTCTCACAAAAGTGGGACAGGACAGATCTTTGGTCACGTGACTGCAAAATGTATGAATGGCAATACGTTCCACTATTGTTTTTAGCATTTTCAACAGGCAGAGGAAAGAAGAGGAGACAGAAATAGAGTTCATTTGTATTACAAAGTGTTGACTCATCACAAGCGACGGAAAAGGAAGAGAAAGAGAAACCAACCACACCATTAGTGTTATCCTAATGGTGTGTCATGTCGGTTGTATATGTAATTGTGACCATGTAGTCTCTGTGTTGCTGTGCCATTTACTGCTTTTCTTTGTGCGTCCTGTCTGTGTCCTGTGCACTATAAGTCATAAATGTCCAATTCACTTTTAATTTAAGATCAAATCTACCAATCCCAGTATACCCAGTACATGGGTTATCGATGGAGCTCACTTAAAAAGTGAACATTTAATTTTTTGTCTTGTACATATTTTGATAATCAATCATTGGCCTCCTGGGGGCCACGATGAGACCCCCTTTGGTTAAAGCCTGCCGCCACTAAAGAAACACGTTCTCCTCGTCTGTGTTGTTGACTCCCAGATTGTTTTGACTACTCAACCGATGCAGAGTTGAGCCTCACCATCAATCCACCTAGCTTGGCTCAACACCACCTCCACCACCACCACCACCACCACCACAGTCTCTGGGATGCGGCAGCCAAGGAAGACAGGAGAGAGCGTGCTCACAGCCACCACAGCAGCAGCAGCAGCATCATTCCCCCCATCACACTGGAGGGTAGGGGGCAGGGGCGGATACGCTGGGCAGAGAGGGTCTCAATGATGCGTGCCCTTTGAATATACATTCTCTCCATGCTCCTTTTTTAACTTCAGGGGGCGCAACTCTGCATTTTCCATTTTTTGGCCGTCCTGTCACTTCCCCCAGAATCTCCACTAACTCATCCAGAGTGTTCCTAAAATCCAACTACTAAGTCCCCTACAACTGCACTGCTGCTATCTGTTATTGAGCTAAAGATTGGACAGGTTGCCAGTTCTGGGTTTGAAGGAAGTGTGGGTGGTGGCCATTTTGCATGGACTGTGATCGCAAACATTTCCTGCCTTCATCACTCTATCTCCATTACCTGCCACCATTGTCACTCACTGAGCATATCGAGTGCCCAATGATCTAAAAGAAAAAAATGAATTGTGTATATATATCTTTCTGATATCTGAAAAATGATAACCCAAAATATAATATAGATCACATGTTTCAAACTGTTTCTCAAAAGGCCCTAGTGGCTGCAGGTTTTGGTTCCAGCCCATTCACACCCACTGACCAATCAGCTCTCTGGAGACTCTGCTCAGTTGATTAAGGAGCCATGGTTTGATCCTAGTTGGTTGAAACCAAAACCTTGAGCCACACCGGCCCTTTTTGGATCCGGTTTGAAATCCCTGGTATAGATAATGCAAAATCTTAGAAAATAATTTATATTCAGAGATTTTGCTGTGCAATTCTTTGGTCAGTAGATGGCAGCATTCCAGCTTATTCTTTTAATCTAGATCGATGTTATGGTGATTGTTTGCGGAACTCTTACAGATATATAGGTAAATAAATACTGCAAGAATATACTGTATATTACCATCAATATTCTAATAATAAATCAAGCTAATCCGATCTAATATTAAATATTAGAATTGATAGACGATAAGTGCTTGGACCAATTAATTTCCGAACAATTTTTAGCAAATGGAATATTGACAAAAGTTAATATCAAAATATATATATATATATATGCTTGTATGTATTAACTGGTACCTGAAATTGCTGTGGTGGTCCTTTGTGGTGTTTTAAAGCCCTCCTTTTTGTGCATTAAATTACTTCAGCTCAGTGAGTGGGAAAAAGCTTTCCGTCATGCATGCGCACGCTACGCCAATTTCTGAAATTTTTCCGCTGCAACATGAAACCCTGGAACTCTTTACATTTTAAACAGCAAGGCCAGATGAGTACAATTACTACTGAAGCTGTTCCCCTGCCAGGCTCACTTCGTCTCGTCGCCTTTTGTTGATTACTTATTTGTTTGTTCCCATATGTTTGGTCTTGAAACAAGACACATTTGGACTAAAAATTAAGCCGGAATTCACGTTAAGTGTCCGTCTCCATGACCATCCTGTCTTTCTGTTGGCATTGACAGAACTTCCGTTTTAGGTGTTGACATCAGTATAGTTACTGCCACCCAATTCGCACTGCACTATACTGTGAGCCTTCTTTTGTGTATTGGAGACTGAAGCTCAGCGCTTGGACTTCGAGTGGGAAGGGGCTGGTTTGGTGTAATGTGATTTGGGTGGCCGTCATGGAGACTGCTGCCCTTGCAACAGATACTCAATGAAAACGGATGGATAGACTGAATTGCAAAGGTTTCCAGAATATATGAATAGTCAAGTTGTCAAGAAAGGCTGCATTATGACATTATAAAAACAAAGCGGATTTGAACCAGGCCCGCGCACCGCAGCTTCAGCCACAGCCTTCAGAGTGGTTCGTTGTATTACATCCATTTTTGTCGCTTTTACGTCAGCCTTTGTGGTTCTGCCTTTGTGCTCTTCCCCAGTAAAAAAAAAATAGAACAGCTTTATTTTTAGATCCAACCGTGTGTTCTCCAGCACCCTGTGATGAAGGCATTTGTTATGGTTGCAGTTTGATATGAGAGATTACGGAATAAGGACGGGAGTTTCTGGGTTCATGCTCTGGAGCTAATCTGTGTCACTGCAACCAAATCCCAGGCAACAAAACACTGAATCACTACGGTGTGTGTGCGAGGTTCAAGGTTGTCGTTCAGCCCTGTGCTGTGTCAACTCCAACACTATTGATCCGATGGGGCATTTGAACGCGCCTTGGTGATCCAAACGGATTTACTGGTTTCATGTCATGTGACGGAGCACGTGAGCGTCAGACTACAGTACCAGGATAAGATGGGGACCAGGCAGGGGAGCATGTGTCTTCTCCTCATGTTATGTGCATGTCAGTCCCACGGGTTTCCTGTCGTCCACTTCTGCCTGTCCCGACAATGCATGACAGAGACAGATGGTTGTTTCTCTGCCCCTCCTTTTACAAGCGTCGCCCTACATGTGGCGAGAAAATAACATGCTTCTTCTCTCCTCCCTGACTATATTTGTTGTCCCTTTTCCTTTCCAGCTTTCAAATGAACAAAGGACTTAGATGATTAATTGCTTCAAATTGCCAAGCAGTGATTTTCTTTTTTTTGTTTGGTTGGTGATGGGTTATCTTTAATTTATGTTACTACGTAAAGGTTGGTATGCAAGTTTTTAGAAGTGTGTGAATCGTAGCAGCAAAGATGAAATGCCCTGCTGTCTTAATTTTAGCCTTTGGCAGATGAGTAATGCGTAATTTTAATCAGGGATGTTCGATAATATCGGTTAGCGAGTATTACCGGCCTGATATTTGCATAATTATGATATCTATAAGATCGATATCAGTTTTCCCTTTGATATTGAAAAGTCAAAAACACAATTACTGTTATCAGATGCTTATTTTACTTGATTTCACTGAATAATCAGTAACTGATCAATATTCTACCTTTCAATAACTTTAATGTAAATTTGAAGTAAAAAAATATATTATTAATAGTTTTATGTTCTCAACTACATCACTGTTTCAGTCAGGTCTGTGAACTAGCTGGCAGTCACATTATTAGGCTTTTTACTGCGTTACTTAATAGTAACTATAACTAACGGTGACTTGCAGGAAATAAACGATGATATTTGTTTTTTTTCCCCCATTGATCAGTTTAATCAGGACTTTCTCTCTCACTCTTTCTTGGGGCATGTTCCTGTTCAGATGCTGACGGCATGAGTGGCGGAGAGGACTCCTTCAACATCAACGACCCAGACGAGGGCTTCTCCTCAGGGGCTTCCAACAGCAGCCAACCCAGTGGCAACAAGGCCTGCGGTAGCGTGGGGCCGAGGGGCGACAGCCTGAACAGCAGCAGTAGCAGCATCAAGAAAGCCATCGTAGCCCGTCTGTCAAGGGACAAGGACAAGGAGAAGGAGAAGGAAAGAGAGAGATCCTCAGAAAAGCCGGCTCATTTGCCCGCCGAACCCAAGGCTCCTCCCAGGAGGCACCACCAGAGGCAGCAGTCACCTCCGGCCAGCATCACCCTGGACGCCATCCAGCTGAGCCCCATACGGAAGCACCTGAGCTTCCCCGTGGGGCGAACACTGGTGCGGACTGGCAGCACCTCCTCCAGCAAGTCCTTTGATTTTATGAGTCTGAACCTGGACGAAGACAAGGACGAGCGGGAGGAGCTGCTGGGAGGAATCGCAGACAAAGAAGTGCGCCTCCCAACGGGGGGCTCCCACCGCCATTCCACCATCAGCTTGCAAGAGGAGCACCTCATCAGGCCAGAGGAGGCGCAAGAACTCCTGTCCCCCGGTGCCCCACTCACCAAGCAGTCTCGTTCGCCCAGCTTCAACATGCAGATCATATCACAGGTGTAACAGTGGAGTCGTCGGCCATGAAAGACACACACAGACACACACACACACACATACAAACTACAAAACACACACACACCCCAAGCAGTTTTTCCTTGTGACTCTTTACAGCTCTACTACTTCAACTACAGTCTACCTAATACCTGTGTGTGTGTGTGTTTGTGTGCGCGCTTCTGTATGTGCGTGCGTGTCGGTGTGCATGTGTGTGTGTACGTCTGTTAGTCCTAAATTAGAAATTTTATATCTGTGGCCTGCAGTTACTGAAAAGTGCACCAGGAGTGAAGCAGTAGATAACACCTTACTGCCCCCTGCTGTTACTACAGTGTAGTGAAGGGGGTGAAAGGGAGAAGCCGATGAAATGGAAACGCAGTAAAAACACGGGGGAGAGAAGTCATTAAGGAGTCCTCACTGACTGTAGTTCCTGACTGAAGGAGTCGCCATGAATCAGCAATAACAATCACCGTCGTTCGTGTGGAGAGGAGTGAGTCTGAACTGCTCGGTCTCTTCATTCCCTCTGTCCTTCTATCCTTCCATCCTTCCTTTCTTCCTTCCTTCTCTGTCATTCCCGGGCTCGTGCAATCGTTCTTGCTGATTACTTTCCTCTTTAATGTGTGTTCTTGTGGATAAGATTTCTTGAAGTAACGGTTAATCACAATCCAAAGAATTTGTATGTATGTTTTTATTATTAGTTTGGTCACCCTTCAACACTTGTTGGAAATCAAACTTGATATTTGACTCAAGTTTGTGTTCTTTTCTTTCCTGGACTGTAAAAATCACTCGATCTAAAATCGAAATAACTGGACTCGTTAGCCGAGGGTCGTTACTGTCTCATAGTCCGGATTGTTAATGTGGGTTAAACCCGCGTTACGGCTCGGATGAAAGCACTTGTTGGTGTTGTTTTTGTCGCAGTCTGTGCTGATGCTGCGCTTGTGTCTAGTTTCACGGCTGTTCGGCTGAACTGCTACCCACTGGAGGCTTATTTTAGCCACTGTACGTCTGCTTCAGCAGTGACGTCATTTCCCGCCCTGCTCTCTGATTGGACGCTCGAGAGATATTTAGTTCTACCTCATTGCGTGTCCCCATTCACAGGCAGGAGGCAGGACGTAATATAGAGGAGTTTTTTCATTTTATTCTTTTTTTGTGTTTGTGTGTGTATTTTTAGTACGTTTTTTTTCCTCCTACTGTGTTTTTTTAAAAAACATTAATTTATGATTTACAAGATTTGGCTAAAAAAAAAAGATAAATAACGTGTTATGATATGTATATATATTGTAACGGTTTTCATTTTGTGTCACCTTCAACGAAAGATTGCGTCCCGTTAAATAGATACGTTTATTTTCTTATTGAACAAAGCAAATTTATGCACTTAAGCGTAAATATATCCACATGTGGGAAAATTATTATAGAAATACTGAAAATGTACCTGGCCTCAGTAACCCTGCGTTGAGAATGAAACTCTTTTGTGCGAAAGAACATAAGAAAAAAAAAAGCATAAACTAACTAGTAGTTTATTGAAAGGAATTGACATTTCTTTCTAACAAAGATGTCGTGACTGAACACCTGTCCTTGCATTTCATATGAGCTGCAGACTCGAACCTGATGGTTTCTCCCCAACAACCGCACGTTGATTTGCCTCCATGTTCTGCTGGTCCTTTTTCTTATAAAAAAAAAAAGTCTGAAGTGCACTTTTGTTCGTGCATGACGTTGCATCTTGCCTGCTGTTAAAAACCTGAGCACAGATCCAGCTCAACTCATATAGAGCGCCCCCTGCACAGACTGAGTGATTCTTTATTTTTATTTTTAACCTGCTGTGCTTGTGTGCATGTGAAACGCTCTGCGTGACTTGGCCAATGCGTTAACGCCAGATGTGCCAACACACATGTAATCTTAAAACAATTGGTTGTCTTAATTTGTAATGCCTTCATTTTGGTTGACTTGTCTTTTTTAATATATTAATTTATGACACCGTAAGTGAGATGTTTGGACAAACAGCTCCACTTGCCCTTAGATGCCGCTTTGCCTTTTATTTTGCCCTTTTTATTTCTTTTTTTTTTTTTTTACTTTCTTACATCTATCACCTGTGCGGCGCCCTGTACTTTCACTGTTGTCGCTGAGCGTTGCTGTCAAAGGTGTCCGTGTGCTGTAGATGTCAGCTGCTGTCTTGTGCCCGGTGTAGAAAAATCACACACTCGTGCTCCTGCTTCCCCCCCCCGAGCTCTGTGCGCTGTTTGTGATTTATAGATGTTTCAGACCAAAGAGCTTCTAAGCACCAGCTCTTTGGCTTCTTCTCCGGTTGACTTGTCTTTTTTAATATATTAATTTATGACACCGTAAGTGAGATGTTTGGACAAACAGCTCCACTTGCCCTTAGATGCCGCTTTGCCTTTTATTTTGCCCTTTTTATTTCTTTTTTTTTTTTTTTACTTTCTTACATCTATCACCTGTGCGGCGCCCTGTACTTTCACTGTTGTCGCTGAGCGTTGCTGTCAAAGGTGTCCGTGTGCTGTAGATGTCAACTGCTGTCTTGTGCCCGGTGTAGAAAAATCACACACTCGTGCTCCTGCTTCCCCCCCCTGAGCTCTGTGCGCTGTTTGTGATTTATAGATGTTTCAGACCAAAGAGCTTCTAAGCACCAGCTCTTTGGCTTCTTCTCCTCTCTTTCCTCCTCCTGGGCTGGACTGAGAAGGAAGCAGGGGATAAGGAGGTGTAGTGACACCTGCTCTGTCTGCTGTCATCCTCGTGCTGTTTGACTTTGGATGAGCCCAGAGTTACTATTTGATGTACTTTGCTGTAAGTGGAGTGGCACCTTATTGCTGTATTTTCTTTTTAAACCTGGTCACATGATAGTAATATATGAGCGATGCTGACTGAGATGACCAGCAGGTCTGTACGCGTCTGTAAGTCCAGCCTGGAGGAGATCACCTCAGTGTCTGGTTTTCTTTGTTTTTATATCAGGACAGGAAATGAACATTGGATCGTTTGGCAGAACTTCAATAGAAAATATTGAAATAAACCTGCGAGAATATTGTTGTTTTATCTTGAAAGAAAACATCACTTTAAAGTTGTGTCCGCTTTGTCAGCAACAGCTGCCTCTGCTGGACAATGTTTATTTCCTGGCCTGCGTGTAATACCTGGGCTTCGTCCATACACAGTAGAGTTAAATGCACTTTAATTCATCAACTCTCTCCTCAAGATAGAATATATATGGGCATGCACAGGCACACATATATAAATATATATTAATGTATTTATATTTGTATACATATAATATGTACATGCATATGTATATTAAATGTACATATATTTATGTTAACCTACATAAATATATGTACAGGACATATATGTATATGTATGTAGATATACATGCATATATTTACTTATGATTGTCTCTAGATATATATACATAAAGACAAATGGGATTTTTTTTAGAGATATAAACACGTCTATTTAAATATATATATGTATATGTGTGTGCGTGTGTATGTTCAAGTACGTATACATTCAATGCAGGGTTCTAGTATCTTTAAAGTAGTACTTCTATGTGATGTCACATTCAACACAATGCTATTTTTGTTAGTGGAATGGTACAGCTATATATTTTCGTTTGGAAAAAAAAATAGAAAGTATGTCATGTGGTGTGGAAGGTCTCAGGAGTTTATCAACACGCCACAATTTATTTTTTTTTGTTTGTTTTTTTCCTTAATGGCAGCACCAAAACTTCTGTTCCTGAAGTCAAAATCGATTCTATGCAACCTTCTCCGCCACTGTTTTTTGGTATACAGGCCGCGGTCGGTAGGTCCCTGGTCAGGTGGGCTGGGGGTCAAACTGGTTAAGCTAATATTTTAGGTGCAAATCCTCAGCAGCATTTCCCATTCAACTGTTCTGTTCTCTACACACTGATGTGGTGCTACAGAGTGAAGGACTTCCCTCACGCGGACGACTGAAAAGGACCGTCCGTCCTTGAACGGACGGACAGAGGGAGACAACGCTGCAGCTGGACTTTGGTGCATGTTGAGCCCTATCGTCAGTTTGCTCCTCTGTGGCTCAGAGACCGAGGTGTGATTTTGAGCAGAGTAGAGTCTGTGCTGTATCTGAGATGCTACAAGGGAAGATGCTGTATGATGTGTGATAACACTGTACCATTGATGTTAATGTATAAACGGAGAGAAAGACTTATTTTAAATCCTGTAAATAACAGATGTACAAAGATGAGAGCAGAGGTAAATGAAAAAAAAGAATAACAAAGATCTGTCTGAAATGTAGGGAGAAATTTAATCTGTATATTGTTGAATAAATATTGTGCTGTAAAGGAGATGAAGGAATTATTTGTTTCATTCAAAGCAGAGAACTGGCAATTGAAATGTTCAAATGTGTGTTTCAAGTACATTCAGTTTAGATCACGGAAATAATGTCCAGGTCAAGCATTGGCTAACTTTTTGATTTGTAGTCCACACTTAATATTTTTAATATTGCAATATAACATGATGTCTTGTATACAGGCCTTCTCTATTTCAGTTAAGTAAGTAATACTTTAGTAATCACATCACAAACCAATTTTATCATTTGGATAAGTTTAGTGGGCCGGATTACAAAGCCAAATGGGCCGTATCCGCACCCTGGGCCATTGTTTGCCTATCTAGGGTCACAGTTGCCATGGTGATTAGTAAAATGGCCATTTTCTTTAATGTTGTTACAAGTTAAATGTTCTAGCGTTCAAGGTTACAGGTTCGAATCCACAAGCTGCCGGGTTGCCAGTGAGGTGCTCTGAACATAGCACCGCCCACACCCACTCAACCTCCAGTGAGCTTTCCAGTATGGTGCAGTGTAACTATCAGTGGTAAAATGCTGACATCTAGTGGTGTACTTTAAGAACTGCTTTGAAATATTTATTTAAAATTTCGACGCTGACCTGTGTTTTGAATATTCTGTTACATTTATTCCAGATTTGTAATTTTTGCTTAACAATAAGTAATATTCATTGTCTTTTACTTGTCCGTCAAAGAGTAGCAGGGGCAGCTGGCACCGCCCAAATCACACTGCACAACACTGTCAGCCTAGTTATGTGGGTCAGGACGGTTGCTCAGAGCACCTCACTGGCAACCTGGCAGGTGGTGGACTCGAACCTGAAGCCTTGCAGACGCAAGTCCGCTTTCTTAACCACTAGGCCACTACTGCCGTCACAATAAGTAATAAAAAGTAAGAATTTCAGAAAAAAATGTAACTTTGTGGTGTGTTTTCCGCAAGTGAACAGTGAACTTTGTACTGCGTACATCAGATTAGTTGCTCTTCACATACACTGACTACTTTTACCTGCACATTTAGTAGAAACTATTAAACTTTACAACCTGTTATCAACCCTGACGAGTCAAACATTAAAAAAAATAAAGTGAAGTCAAACCATGTCTTACCCATAATCGCTGTTTTTTACATAAATACATAAATACATAAATATGTTACGGTCGTAGTGTCTCTTATCTTATCTGTCCCCATGTCTCCCCTTCTTCTCCGCCATTTTTTCTTATCCATTCTTTTACGTCCAGACTTGATCTGTCTGTTGTCTTACAATAAAAGGACGCAGTCACCGGACAATCAGAGGCCGTCAGTATTCATGAAAAGCTCAAGTTCTCTAATAACTCAGGAAACCAAGCGTTGCTCCGTTCGGTAACTGGATCCCTTAAGTTTTATCCTCGGGAGGTGTCACCTGGCAACATGTGTTGAC
Organism: Paraplagusia blochii; assembly: GCA_016785265.1. Lineage (NCBI taxonomy): Eukaryota > Metazoa > Chordata > Actinopteri > Pleuronectiformes > Cynoglossidae > Paraplagusia > Paraplagusia blochii. Next base: position 50,977 of record JAFBJS010001042.1, on the reverse strand, counting down.
TATATGGTTGTGACGCCTGCAACACGACGTGGTACATGTCGCTCCATGTTGCCTGAGCCGCTCAGAGGTTAAGATCATCGCCCATGTGCAGAGTTTGGAGGAGGACCAGATGACCAGACAGAAGGTAAGGTTGGAAGGTAGAGTTTTTTTAATAATTAGCCACAATGAGTCATAAATACCTTCTTATATCTGGTGGAATCATTTTGAAGCCACTGAAGGAGACGATGGCTGAGCTCACAGGTCAGTGTGAGTATTTGTGATGGAAGAGAGATGGAAATGTTTTAGTTGCACTTAAGAAAATGCTGTAGAGCTGAGTGAGGGGAGTGGTCAATGCAGAGCTGATCACATGTCAGTCTCTGTCAGAATTCCAATATACAGTAACAGCCGACCGATAAGACCCACACTCTACCCTGTCCTTCACTGGGACTCATCCCAGACAGGTTCTTTTTGTGTCACTTCTTTTTTTCTTTTCTTTTTTTGCAGAAATGCTGCCAAAATCTGAGAATAAAGTTCATCCACAGAACCTGACTAACGAACTGCGGGACAACAATCTTGGACTAGGTGTTGTGCTATCAGGCTATAAAAAGGTAAGTTACTCATTGTCGGCCTTATGAGCAGATACACGCGAGAGCGTTGATGTACTGTGTTATACACTCATAAAATATACGTATATGCATTATATATGTGGGTACTGATCAAATTTAGAATACTACATTGTACTTTTAGGGTGGGGTACACATGTATCTATTACATGGTTATATGTGTCTCCTTTTGGCTTCGTCCCTTTTTCAGGGGTTGCCACAACAAGTCAACAGTTTCCACCTCTTTCCTGTCTTCTGTATCTTCTAATCTGACTCCAACCACCTCCATGTTCTCCCTCACTGCCTCCATCAATCTCCTCTTTGTCTCCTATCTGGTAGCTCCATCTCTAAGATCATTCTACTACCAATGTATCCACTGTCCCTCCTCTGGACATGTCCAAACCATCTCAATCTGTCTTCTCTAGCTTTTTCTCCAAACCTTTCCGTCTGTATTGTCCCTCTAATCACCTCATTCCTGATCCTGTCCAACCTTGTCTCTCATAAAGAGAACCTCAGCATCTTTAACTCCTCCATTTTATGTTTATATGTTTGTAAAAGTCATTTTTAAAAGTTAAAATCCTCATAAAATGAATCATAAAATGTCCCCAGATAAGAAGCTTACTCACCTTTACTTCTGTAGTGGTATTCTATGACAAGGGAAATGAGTTTTACTTAAGTCACTGACGTAACGCCTTTACAGTGCTGTAATTGGGAGTCTTTTTTTTCTTGAATCCGATTCGGTCTGTCTGGAAAAACGTCACTAATGCAATAAACCACTCAGGATTCAGCTCCATGCTCGTATTCCATTCCATGAGATGCAGCGATCGAAAATCCCGACCTGCCTCTGGACCTCTGTCTATCGCTGACATCACTGATGCAGCTCGCAGTGGAGCAGCATCCACAGCAGTGAGTCAGACGACTGCAGGACTGCTCCCCGGGCATCGGTTGAAGCTGTCATGGAGTCCGAAGTGGTCCAGGCGGTGGCCATCTCCACAGCCAGACCCTCTAACCGCCTGCCTTTCTCCCCTTCTTTCCAGCGCCGCACATTCAGCAGCTGGGTCGAGAATAACATCCGAAAGAAGGAGTGCTGTTTCTTTGCCAAGGACGCCGGGTAGGTGGAACTTGAGGTGGAGCTGTTGTGACATCTGCAGTCCTGACCTTGTGGTTGTGTTTGTGTGTGTATTTACCAGCACTTACAGAAAAATGAGACACAGGTCAGAAAAAAAGTGTAGCTTAATTTTATTAATTCCATTCAAACCAGTGCAAAGAACCAGTACTTTTTCTTGCACTAGAATTATTTCTCTGATCCCTTAGTGTTAGGGAGCGTCAACAGGTTTAAGTAAAAGATGCACTTTCAGGAGCTAATGTGTGACTGTCCTCTATTCTGATTCATGAAAGATCTGATTTCTATCACAGAAGCTAACCACGAGTTCTTAAGATGAATACTGAACTCTTATCCTATAGTTCTTATGCTATCTATCTATCTATTTATCTATCTGTCTGTCTGTCTGTCTGTCTGTCTACCGGTCCACCTGTCCGTCCATACATCCATCTGTCCGTCTGTTTGCAGTCTGTCTGTCTATCTGCCTGCAATTATGTCTGTTCGGCCGTCCGTCCATCCTTTTATTTATCTATCTATCTGTCCATCTGTCCATCCGTCTATCCGTCTGTCTGTCTGTCTGTCCGTCAATCTGTCATTTTGTCTGTCCACCTGTCCATCCATCCATCCATCCATCTATGCATCTATTTATATGTCCATCTGCCTTTTTGTCCTTTTATCTATCCATCGATCTGTCTATCTGTCCATCTGCCATCTCTCATTCTGTCTCTTCACCTGTCCATCCATCCATCCATCTGTCTATGTCTTTCGTCCAACTATCTATCTATCTATCTATCTGTCTGTCTGTCTGTCTGTCTGTCTGTCTGTCTGTCTGTCTGTCTGTCTGTCTGTCTGTCTAACTATCTATCTCTGTCTACCAACCTATCTGTCTACCTTTCTATGTATCTCACCCTAGTGTTCCAACCGGGGATGATATTTGCCGTTGTGGTTATTTGAAAGTGGAACATGTGGATGATGCCATCAAACCAGAGAACTTCGCTGGAGAGACATGGAACGAACACCGTCATGTTCGTGAAGTGCCCACAGATGCTTACGGAAGCATCAGCTTCGGTGGTCCAGGACGAAAGACAGCCAAGGTGACAGAGTGTTTTTAACTACATAAAAATGAAAATAGTGACAGTAGCTCATGCTTCTCCACCCTCTCTAACCTCCTCAGTACGTGCGAGTCTCCACCGACACCACCCCCAAAGTCCTGTACCATCTGTTGACTGAACAATGGGGACTTTCACCTCCCAACATGTTGATCTCTGTGACCGGAGGAGCCAAGAACTTTTACCTGAAGGCTCGTCTCAAGAGCATGTTCCACAGAGGACTCATCAAAGTGGCTCAGACCACAGGTCAGGTCCAAACCAGTACTGCCGGGTTGTGTGAAGTGATGCAACCTTTTCCCATCCAGCAGAGGGAGTAATAACCAAGAAGATTAGAAAGTTTAGTCAAAGCTACAGCTAAGATAGAGATGTTACTACATAGAAGTGTGGGAAAGAGGGTGCTCAGTGCATCATGGGAGTTCTAGCTGCAGTCTAGGCCTACAGCTGTATAAGTAAGGGTACATTCAGGCTGACCTGACTTACCAGCCCTGAGGTTCCATTTACAGAACCTTTACGGAACCTTACAGAACCTACAGATTCTAAACCTGTTGACATGATCTCAGCTTTGCAACAGAATTTTATTTAGATGAAAATTTTGTCTGATTTTTGTTTTTATCTTAAGACTGAAAAAAAAACTTCAGTTTATTGGTTTAAAGTACAAAGTAGATGGAGTCAGATTAGAAGATACAGAGAACATACACAGATGGAAAACAATGATCCACCCCAAGAGAAAGAGATTCTAATACTGTTTTCACATTGGCACTTAGTTCAGTATTCGCTGCGACGCGAAACCAGTTTCGCTCCCCGTTTGCGTTCACATTACAAACTAACGCGCATTCCCTCCTCAACTAATTGACTGATCCACCTCTAGTCAGGGGTTTCGATACTGAATTAACTAATACGTGTGTAAAGCAATAAAAAAACACGCTCCCCCTATTAACGAGATCTCGTTATATAACCACGTGATCAAATTGAAACTGGACCATGGTTAGACTAATGCGCATTCGCTCCCTTATGCAAAGGGGGTATGGAATGCCCAGTGAATACCAAATTAAACTGAATGTGAATGCAAAGTGATTCAAATGCGGATTAGTTAATACGGGATGGAATCCCGAATAACCTACTTCGGTATTCGATTCCGAATTGAATGAGAAAACGGTGTAAGAACCTTTTAGAACTCAAGGCCTGATCTGCGTGGCTATGTGCTGGTTTGAAATCCCTGTTCTTTTCATTACTGATTTCAATTAAATGCTGCCTTGCCCACAGGTGCGTGGATCATCACAGGTGGAACCCACGCAGGGGTGATGAAGCACGTTGGACAGGCGGTCAGGGACTACGCCCTGGATGTGTATAAGAGACAGGCCTACAGCTGTATAAGTAAGCTGTATAAGTACCAGCCCTGAGGTTCCATTTACAGAACCTTTACGGAACCTTACAGAACCTACAGATTCTAAACCTGTTAACATGATCTCAGCTTTGCAACAGAATTTTATTCAGATGAAAATTTTGTCTGATTTTTGTTTTTATCTTAAGACTGAGAAAAAACTTCAGTTTATTGGTTTAAAGTACAAAGTAGACAGAGTCAGATTAGAAGATGCAGAGAACATACAGAGATGGAAAACAATGATCCACCCCAAGAGAAAGAGATTCTAATACCGTTTTTACATTGGCACTTAGTTCAGTATTCGCTGTGACGTGAAACCAGTTTCGCTCCCGTTTGCGTTCACATTACAAACTAACGCGCATTCCCTCCTCAACTAATTGACTAATCCACCTCTTGCTAAATGCAATGTAATGTAATGTAATGTAATGTAGTCAGGGGTTTCGATACTGAATTAACTAATACGTGTGTAAAGCAATAAAAAACACGCTCCCCGCGTGTGTGTGAACACAACAACAACCGTATTAGTTTAAGGAGCTCGTAAAATCTTGCGTAAAACCACACTGAAGACCTCTCGTGACACCACATGCCAGGGGAGCGGCTCATTTCCTTGTCAACCACTATATGTTGCTGCGTTATTAGGAACAGGATTACAAAAAACTTCCTCACGTGCGTTTGTTGACAGAATCCATGTCGAATAAAACCGCATATTAACGAGATCTCGTTATATAACCACGTGATCAAATTGAAACTGGACCATGGTTAGACTAATGCGCATTCGCTCCCTTATTGTGTGTGAATGCAAAGGGGGTATGGAATGCCCAGTGAATACCAAATTAAACTGAATGTGAATGCAAAGTGATTCAAATGCGGATTAGTTAATACGGGATGGAATCCCGAATAACCTACTTCGGTATTCGATTCCGAATTGAATGAGAAAACGGTGTAAGAACCTTTTAGAACTCAAGGCCTGATCTGCGTGGCTATGTGCTGGTTTGAAATCCCTGTTCTTTTCATTACTGATTTCAATTAAATGCTGCCTTGCCCACAGGTGCGTGGATCATCACAGGTGGAACCCACGCAGGGGTGATGAAGCACGTTGGACAGGCGGTCAGGGACTACGCCCTGAGCAGCACCTCGAAGGGTCAGGTTGTAGCGATTGGAGTGGCAACGTGGGGTGCGATTCACAACAGGGACGCTCTGGTCATTCCTGAGGTGAGGGACATTTTGACAGTTATTCCTATCGTGCGATTAGATGTTTATCGTAATTTTTATCGTATCATTTCCTCCAGGCCTCAATGCAGGGTTGTTTTCCTGCCCATTACGACTTGGATACCAACGGGCAGGGCCGGCTCTCCTGCCTGGACAACAACCACACCCATTTTCTGCTGGTGGATAATGGGACACATGGAAAGTACGGCGTGGAGATTGAACTGCGGAGCCGTCTGGAGAAGTGCATCTCCAGGAAGCTCCTTGGAAACAAGGGTTAGATGGAGCTGGAACAGATATGCATCCAGTCATTACAGACTTGATGGAGAAATTCTTATCTGCCCTGCATTTAAGATTGATTTTCTTGATGTCTGATCTGCAGAGAGTGGTGTGACCATCCCTGTGGTCTGTGTGGTTTTGGATGGAGGTCCAGGCACTCTGAATGTGAGTCATCACTTTTCAGTCTCCTTGGAAAGATCCTTGTCTGCTGTGTCTGACTCGGACTTGGTCTCGGACTCGGACTCTTTCAGACCATCTACAATGCCATGCAGAACGGTACACCTTGTGTGGTCTTGGAAGGTTCTGGCAGGATAGCAGATGTGATCGCTCAGGTGGCAGAAAAGCCTGTGACCCAGGTCACCATTGCCGTCATCGACCAGCTGATAAGAAAGTTCTTCACTGAACAAGAGTATGAAGGATTCGCCGACCTCATGATCATCAAGTGGACCAAGATGGTACCATTCTGTTTAATAGCATTCCAAAACATTGATATTTATTTTAGCTTGAATAAGATTTTATTGGATTAGATCAGATTACATAGGGCTAGCCTGAAACTCGATCAGTTTAGGCTAGGCGAGATTAGTTTATTTTCAAATTGTTTAAATTAGTTTCCTTAGTTTCATATTAGACAAAATGGGATTAAATTAGACTAGGTTAGATTAGATTGGATTCATGAAAATTAAAATAGAGTAGACTTGACTAGATTAGATTATAGTAATCTAATCTAGATTAAATGATTGGTTTAGGTTAGGATAGATTTAACTAGATTTGATCGGTTTAGGCTAGGGTCAACTAGATTACATTAATAAGGATTAGATTGGATTAGGTTAGATTTTAATGGACAAGATTAGATTCATTAGGCTTTAATAAAATTGGATTTGACCAGATTAGATAAGACTAAATTAGATTAGTTTAGTTAGGATTAGATTTGATTAGATTAAATATGACTATGGTATACAAGATTAGGTTAGATTATTTAGGATAAAAATGGATTGGACTAGATTAGATCAGATTAGATGAGATTCATTAAGATAAAATAAAATTTGACTAGACTAAACTAGTCCAGACTGGACTGATCCCAGATCTGATAAGTTAGTCCTCTGCAGCAACAAAAGGAGTGAATAAAAAGTATACTCAAGTACTCTCGAGTATTCTCAACTGGTGGGTCCTGACCCACAAGTGTGGCAGGCTATATAATTCGGGTTAACGTTATTGTCAATTCTATTACTAGTTCGAGACTGACAAATAATTTGATATTCATTACGAGAGTGCGTAGATATAATTCTATAAACACAAAATAAACGAACCTCTGCACCTGTTTTGTACTGTTGTAGATCCAGGACATCCTCAGGTTCTCACACTTGCTGACGGTGTTCAGATTGAGTAAGGACAGTCATGGGGACGTGGATGTGGCCATTCTTCAAGCGCTGCTTAAAGGTGGGACTGGGTTTGGTTGACAAAAGTTGACAAATCTTTTTTGAGACCTTCCCGTCCTTTATTCTGCTCTTCATCCTTTGATGCCAGAGCAGGTCTTGTAAGCCTCATGTTTCTTCCTGGAAATCTGAATTGAATCCTATGGTATCAGATGTGCCAAGCACGGAAACTGATATTCCTTCAGGCATTTTTATTGGTTTACTTACATTACAGATTTTATTTTAAAATGCTGTTTCATAAAAACTGTATTATTATTGAAATATGTGCAGAATAATCAGAGACGTAGCAAAGACATCTTCATAATGGTTGGATTTACGACTTATTCCAAGGTTTATTGAAATATATAATTTATTCATTTATAATTTTCACATTGACAGCCGCTAGATGGCGATCTAAGCTTGCGTACCAATAACTGCTAACCATGTACTGCTGAAAATTTACATGGTCATTATCTAACTGACAACCACTAGATGCCACTATAATGCAGTACCAGTATCTGCTACTACTGTAACAATGAAAAATGTAGTTTTTGTTGTTTTTATAATGACAACCACTAGAGGGCACTCTAACGTAGTGTACCAGTATCTGCTATTACTTTAACAATTCAAGATTAAAAAAATTAAGTGGTTGTTACTTTTACACTTACAACCTCTAGAGCAGACCTGGGCAAACTAAGGCCAGAGGGCCGGATGCGGCCCGTTTGGCGTTATAATCTTGCCCGCCAGACATGTCCAAATTAAACTTTTAATTTATATTACCGTTATCCTTCTACCTTTTCCCTGAAAAGCCAGCATTTCCCTAATAGATGGTCTAAAGAGGCTTAAAGTATTTTGCCTTTATTCCACACTCGTTTGCGGAAATACTTAATCTTTTTTATCCTGATGTGACCCTTGACTCAAAGAACAGGCCTACTCTAGAGGGCACTACAAGGTAGTGTAGCAGTTTTAGCTACTGTTTTACCACTGATAATTTAAGTGTTTACTTTTACAATAACAACCACTAGAGGGCACTATAGGTTAGTGCCCTAGTATCTGATACTCCTGCGAAAAAACACTGACTTTACTGACTTTACTCACTGACTGCGGCTTATACTCTGAGCAGTTTTTATTTCTTCCTCTTTATACTTTTTTTTTTCAACCTATACTGCTGAAAATACAGCACTTGCTAAAGTTGGTGTCTCTGTTTTCATCTGTTTCTCAAATGGAAACATAAATCTCCTCCTCAGCTTCCCGGAGCAGGGAGTCACAGTGTTGGAGGAGGCAGCTTGAGCTAGCCATAGCCTGGAACCGAGTGGATATCGCTGAGACGGAGATCTTCACAGATGAGAGTCAGTGGAAGGTTGGGATCTGTTTTGATCTGATACGTTCCAGACACACAGACATCTTCTTTAACTGGCCCAGAGTTGGAACCGTCATGAAAAACTGACGATGCCTTCTGTTTGCTCCAGTCCAGTGACCTCCTCTGGGCCATGTTCTCAGCCCTGGTTGGTGACAAGCCTGAGTTTGTGAGTCTGCTGTTGGAGAACGGCGTGAGTCTGAGAGATTTCCTGCAGGACGAGGAAACTCTCTGCAAGCTCTACAAACAGCTTCCTAGCTGCTTCTTCCTGCGGAGGCTAGCTAAGCGTGTTCACGCGTCCAACCGCAGCGGGAAGACAAGGTTCTACACCAGACAGAGAATAAACTCAGGTGCCGGTGAAGTGATCACCCTGATGCATGTGTGTCATGAGGTGCGCCATCTGCTGGGTAGTTTCACCCAGCCCATATACCCTCCCTCTACCGTGACGGACGACTATAGCATGACTGTGGACGACTCGTCCTCCTCAGTAAGTCTGTTTGTCCTTCCTCTGTGGGACATACCATAAGACCAAGACACTTGTGAAATGATTTCAACATATTTTTGGATTTTTGGATTTTTGGATTGCAATTTACCACTTTGTCTATCTGTCTGTGTGTCTGTCTGTCTATCTATCTGTGTATCTGTCTTTCTGTCTCTCTGTCTATCAATCTGTCTGTTTGTCTGTGTCTGTTTATGCCTTTCTATTTATGTAACTATCTCTGTGTATCTGTCTATCTATCTGTCTGTCTATCTATCTATCTCTCTGTCTGTCTGTCTGTCTTTCTACTTATTTAACTATCCCTGTGTATTTCTCTATGTGTCTGTCAATCCGTCTATCTATCTATCTGTCTGTCTGTCTGTCTGTCTGTCTGTCTGTTATCTATCTATCTATCTATCTATCTATCTATCTATCTATCTATCTATCTATCTATCTATCTATCTGTCTATCTGTCTGTCTGTCTGTCTGTCTGTCTGTCTGTCTGCCTGCCTGCCTGCCCTCCTGTCTGTCTGCCTGTCTGCCTGTCTGTCTCCTTCACCTTCTCCTCCAGTTCTCTAAAAGTCAGACAGGATCCCGGACAGCACTCAGGGAGAGCAGCACTGAACCACAGAGAGATCCTGGAACCGACCTGTTCCTTTGGGCCATAGTGCAGAACAACAAAGACCTGGCAGAAATATTCTGGGAGCAGGTGATCGATGTATTTACATCTTACACGGAACCAGAACCATTTTACAGATCAGTTCTATTTCCCTTCAAGAATCTGTGTTTTTGTTCTGTGCAGTGTAGAGACTGTATCTCTGCTGCTCTGGCTGCCAGTAAGATCCTGAAGAAGATGGCTGCGGAAGGAAGTGATGCTGATGAAGAAGAGGCCATGGAAGAACTGGCCTGTCATTATGAGAAACATGCAATAGGTGCCTGATGAATGACATGGGATAGGTGTACGTGGCCGAGTCCAGTGCAGTGATTTTTTTTTTTTATTAACCCTTTATTTTTCTCTTCCCTTTGTGCTTAAATCACAGGTGTGTTCAGCAGGTGCCACAACAATGATGCCGAGCGTGCCCAGAAGCTGCTGGTGCGTGTCTCTCCTCTGTGGGGAAGGACAACGTGCCTGAGGTTAGCGCTGGAGGCGAGCGATAAGAGCTTCATAGCACAGTCGGGTGTTCAGGTACAGCGCCATCTTCTGTAACTAACCGTCACTTTACAAATATATTTATATATAATAAACACATCTTGGTCTTCTGCAGGCTCTCCTGACTCAGATCTGGTGTGGAGAACTTTCAGTTTACAATCCTGTCTGGAGGGTGATGGTCTGCATGGTCTTCTTCCCTCTTATCTACACAGGGTTTGTGGTTTTCAGGTCCGTCCTCGACTTAAATTTTCTATTTATTTATTTTTTTTTAAACTTTATTAATCCCTTGGGAGAATCCTTCAGGAAATTATGCCTCTAAATTTAACCCATCACCGTAGTGAGCAGGGTGAAGCCGGCTGAGCCAACGCCTGGGGATCAGTGTGTGGGGACGATAGCATGCTAAGGCACCTTAGCCGTAATGTGGCGGTAGGGCGGTATCGACCAGGGGGCCTTACAGACCCAAGTCCGTTTCCTTAACCTCTAGGCCACCAACTGCCGGGTTTGGGACGGTGCTATGCTCAGAGCAGCTCAGTGGCAACCTGGGAGCTGGTGGATTCGAACCTGAAACCCTGTGGACCCTAGTTCGCTTCCTTAACCACTAGGCCACCTCTGCCAAAACTGATGAAAAGATTTAATCTGGAGTATGTGTTTTGTAAGAGTGGGTTACACTAGTTAGCAACTAACATTTGTTATTTGACTTTTTTTTTTTATATCGCTAATTTATGCTTGTTCTGTGCTGTTGTAACTTGTTAACAGTTGTGATACTGAATTTTTTTTTAAATCTTTTATCCTTCTTTGCAAAAGTTGTAACTCTTAATTTATGAGTTAATTTATCAAATTTTTTGTTGTTTAGTGTGGCTATGGTGGCTTAGTGGATAAGGAGTCGGACATTTGTCTGCAGGGTCTTGTGTTCGAGTCCACCCGGTGCCACCCACATCACTTCCAGTGGGTTTACCACCCACAGGAATGCTCACAGCATGGAGCAGTGTGATTTGGGTGGCAGTCTTGGAGACTGCCGCCCCTGCAACCCAGTGATGGATGAGCAAATGAAGAAAATTCTGTGCTGCTGCTTTTAAAGATCTTAAATTGATACGTATATCTATTCTCGCAATTTTCTACAGGCGTGACGAGGTCATCCACAGGGTAAACGAAAAAACCGAGGAGATGAAAACGATGCAGTCTGTGACGGGGAGCACGCTGAGAACCAATTCTAACTTTCTGTGGGTGAAAAGTCTCAGCAATAAGTTATAAAACAAACGGACGAATCTGAAATACAAATTATTTTCAGCCGTGGCAACTTTTTTTTCACAGAGACTCGTCCAGCCAGCGTGAGCTGAAGCCTCTAGGTTGCTGGTCCAAACTGGTTTGCCTGTACAGCTCCCCGCAGGTGAAGTTTTACTGGAGTATCGTGTCCTACTTTGCCTTCCTTCTGTTGTTCGCTGTGGTGCTGATGGTTGACTTCCAGCCTACGCCCTCTGCAGTGGAGGTGCTGCTTTACATCTGGCTGATTTCTCTGGTCTGCGAAGAAGTCAGACAGGTGAGACACCTCAGATTACACCAACAAAGATCCTGAATAGTTGCACATTGTCATTCGGGTTGTTTTCCTGTTACAGTTGTTTTATGATCCCGACGGTTTCGGCTTCCGTAAAAAAGCCAGGATGTACATCGATGACCTGTGGAACATCCTAGATGTTCTGTCCATCGCCCTGTTTATCATCGGCCTGGCCTTCAGGTAAGAAAACCGATCGCACGTGTGTGTTCTGTCTCCACCTGCTGGGTTCAACTGTAGCTCACTGACAGTTTCTATTTCAGGCTGACATCTCAGTTGTTCTACATGGGTAAAATCATCCTCTGCATTGATTTTGTTGTTTTCTGCCTGCGCCTCATGGCCATCTTCACTATCAGTCGAACTCTAGGACCCAAGATTATCATCGTCAGGAGGATGGTGAGAAGTATGGAGAGCAGCCTGATGCAAAAGTAGCTGCAGGATGGAAAATATCACGCTCTCAGATGTTATTACATTTCTTTAAAAATGCTTTACAATAGCGTGCTGGGCTGTGATGAGTTTATTTAAAGAGAAATATCTTAACCGTGTCAAGGGTTTTTCTAATGTGCGTTATCTATGCAGATGATGGACATGTTCTTCTTCATGTTCTTGCTGAGTATCTGGGTGGTGGCCTACGGTGTGGCCAAACAAGGCATTTTGATCCACAACGACGATCGGCTGAGCTGGATTCTGCGAGGGGCAGTTTATGAACCTTATCTCCTCATATTTGGAAATTTACCAAAATATGTTGACAGTAAGTCAGAGAAAATATTACTGATCTGAGTTAGAAGCTGATGTTACAGCTTGAGGAAACACCTCCCTGGGTCAAGATCTCAGTTTCACATTGGGCCACAATTAAAAACTGTCATAAAGTCATGGCCAGACTGAATATTTTTGAATAATAAACTGTAATTTTTTTCCCCTTCTCCAGATATTTAATGCTGGAGCAGTGCTAGGTTCTCTTGGGGCTTCTAGCAAAAATTGCAGCTAAAACATTTTGACCAGGCCCCCTAGTGGCCGGAGCCACGAGCAACTGCCTGTCTTGCCTGTTTAAATTCCCCTGATTAAATATAGATTTAATTGGATCTGGGAAAGCCGCCTGATATTATCAACACATGAGAAATTTGATCAGAAATTAAAAGACTTTTTGCCTTTCCAGATTCCAGATTTTTATGGACCTACAACAAAAAAAAAAACCCAAAATGTCTGTGCTATAAAGATAACATGTATGACTAATATAACTTATTCTGCCATATATATATTTATATATAAGGGCTATATACTGGTTGGCCAAGTTAAGTTTATTTGATATGATCTTGTGGCCCAAATATAATTACACTGCGGGCCAGATTTGGCCCCCGGGCCTGAGTTTGAGACCTGTGATGTAAGAATTCCTTAAGGCAACCGGACTTGAATTGTCTCTTATAAACTTGTGTATTTTGTAGAAGCCAGAAGCAAGGAAACCTCTTTAAAGAGAAGCAAAACATTGTCCAGAGAGAAACCTTACATGATTCTTGACCTGGATGACGGAGACTAATCGTGGAAACTTGTCTCTTCTACAGAAACTGATTTTGACATCGACTCCTGCACCATCGACGGCAGTGATCCCCTGAAGCCTAAGTGTCCCTTGCTGGATGGACCGCAAACACCGGCCTTCCCTGAGTGGCTGACCGTCATCATGCTCTGTGTTTACTTGCTCTTCGCCAACATTCTGCTGCTCAACCTGCTCATCGCCATCTTCAAGTCAGTTCTCATCCTCTTTATGTCTGATGAAGATGATCTGCTGCATCCAGTTCTCCATCCTGTGTCTCTCTCTGCTTCTTTCTTCAGCTTCACATTCCAGGAAGTGCAGGACAACACCGACAGGATCTGGAAGTTTCAGAGATACGAGCTGATCAAAGAGTACCACAGCCGCCCGGCGGCTCCTCCTCCCTTCATCCTGCTCAGTCATCTTTATCTCTTCATCAGACACATAGTGCTACGCAGGCCACCTGTCATGTCTAGGGAGTTTAGTAAGTCCTCAACAAGGACAAAGACATTTGAAAAGGAGAAAACATGTGAAAATTGTTTTTCAACTTTGAATGAGCTTTATACGCTGTCATTTCTCTCTGTTTTTAGAAAATGAGCTTCCTCAAGAAGAGGAACAGGAACTGTTGTCCTGGGAGTCCCTGATGAAGGACAGATACCTGATGTCCACAAAGCAGGAGCAAAGCCAGAGCACGGAGAGACGCATCGTGGACACGGCCCAAAAGTAAAAACACAGAGGATTAAGGAGCTTCTTTGAACATTATGGATTATTATAAAATATCAATGGTTGTTCGTGGGGTTACAAGGAGCAGAGGTGGAGAAGGTGGAGGAGTTTAGATAGTTCAGAGCAGTGGAGACTGTGGAAGAGACTGAGGAGAAGAATAGAGGACAGTCAGGATGGAACAACTGGAGAAAAGAGTCAGGAGTGATCTGTGATAGATGAGTCAGGAGTGAGTGTCAGCTAAGGTGAAGGGACAGGTTTACAGGACAGTGGGGAGACCAGCCATGATGGATGGATTAGAGACACTAGGAATAGACAGAAGACAGGATACAGAGCTGGAGGTGGAGGAGTTAAAGATGCTGATGTTCTCTTTAGGAAAGACAAGGATGGACAGGATCAGGAATGAGGGGATTAGAGGGACAACACAGACAGGAAGGTTTGGAGAAAAAAGCGAGAGAAGACAGATTGAAATGGTTTGGACATGTTCAGAAGAGGGACAGTGGATACATTGGTAGAAGAATGGATGGAGCTACCAGGTAGGAGACAAAGAGGACATGGATGGATGCAGTGAGGGAGGACATGGAAGTAGTTGGAGTCAGAGTAGAAGATACAGAGCACGGAGGGAGATGTAGAATGTTGACTCCCTGTGGCAACCCCTGAAAAAGGGGTCGCCACAAAAAAAAAAAAGCCAAAAGGAGAAGGAGAAGACAGTGATTTTTAATGGATTTGTATTCGAAGAGTTCGTCAAAGTAACATGGTAACATCTCTCTTCCTCCTGAGGGTGTCCTCCATCAACGACCTGCTGGAAGATTCAAGCACAGCGACGAGACTGGCTCAGCTGGAGGAGCAGGTTCTGACCTCATTTTTCCTTATCTCCACCGTGGCACCTGTGTCCACCTCACACTGTGGGAGGGATGAGTCCTCCTCAAGTGTTAATTTATTTTTTGGAAATGAGCAGTTTAACAGCTGTCTCTTATACACATC
>JAFBJS010001042.1:17261-27904 GCA_016785265.1 Paraplagusia blochii | reverse complement strand
TGCTAGTGATGTAGGAACGGAAGTGATTTTTGTCACTGTCAATAAAACCATGCAAAACGGCCAGAAATCAGCTCTGAAATTAAACTGAATTATGAGCCTTTTTTGTTGGTATTATATTTGTCCAGATTAATGTAGATTAAGTGGAAGCAGACTTTGAAATGGACAAGAAATGAAAGAAAGAGTGGTCTAATCATTTTATCCATGACTGTAGATTGACCAACAATATTTTTATTTTATTTACACATAGTGTTTTCCAATGCTCTCCTCATGTGCGATGTGTGTTTTCTGGCCGAGCTTCTATAATTACCACAGCCTGCAGCGCCACATGGGGAGCACATTAACACACACGAGTGGAGGAGCACGAAGGCCGGAACATGCACAGGTCAAACACAATGAACATGTGTGTGAGTGTGTATTAGAAAGCGCTCCAGTTTGCGTTCCAGTTTTGTGTGTATGTGTATAATCTTAAATACATTTTGAATATTTTACTTCTGTGGAAATGTTTGTGAATTAGTTTCACTGTTTTGGGGGGATTTGTAAAAAATATGTTTTTAACTATGTAACATTTAAGGTTAGGTTAGGTTTTTTTTTTTGGTTTCCAGCTATAAAGAGATTTATCAGAGTGATTCACTTTGGCCCAGAGGCAATGTCTCTGTCTTTGGTGATAACCTCCAGGGTTCACCTCCTGGTCAAGTTCCAATCCTGGTTAAGGCAGTTGACTTCCAGTGGGTTCACCACCTGCAGGAAGTTACAGTATGGAGCAGTGTGATTTGTGTGGCAGTTGTGGAGACTGCTGCACCCGGGAACGGATAAGCGGATGAAAATAGATGCATTGATGGATGGATTTATTATAGGGTTTTGCTCTGTTCTAGTTTAGTTTAGGGATTGTCAGGTTCAAACAACCTAAAACATGGACAAGTTCATTAAAATATGGGATAACTCTTATATTTATTCTAACAAGGATATATAGTATGATTAAGAATTTTACTTTGCTCTTCTTATTGTTATTTTTTAAGTAGTGTTTTCAAATTATTTAGCCAAACAATAATTTGTGTTTCTCCTTTTTTTTCAAATTTTTATCTCAACTTATATTTATCCCCCTTGTTTTCAGTTGTCTTTTTTTTTAACGTTTTGTAAAATAAATAAAAACTACTCATATTTTCATTATTTTTCAATACATTCTTAATAATTTTGTTAAATATTTAGATGTTAAAATAAAAAAATGTTATGATTGAGTCAGCACGGCAAGGAAACCCAGACTCTAATGATAATTCAAGGGAAAATAAATCCCATCCTGAGTTAATGGACTGTGTTTACGGTGTGTGCTTTACGTTCTCCTCTCATCTTTACGCTGCTCTGACCTCACAGTGCTCATCTGAACCTTGACCTCGTGTCAAGTATTAGACCCTGGCTGTTCATCTCTGCTCGGGTCTTTATCTCCAAGTGGAAAACGGAGGAGAAATAAACGTGAAGGTGACACCACGGTATATCTTTGTTTACATGCACGTCTGTTCTCCTCTGTAGTGAAATATCACGAAGCAGATCGAGCCGGAGATGTTTCCTAATGTTGACTGTTATCTAAGAGCGACTGCTGTGTTCCGGCTTACAGCTTTGCTTGAAATCCCATAAATCACGCCTGGGATTACGAGGTGCATGGATGGAGGATGACATGGCTGAGCTTTCTCTGCTGCTCATCATCTGTTCTGCTCCAGTGAAATGATGACGAGGTATTGAGGGTAGTGTATGTTGGCAGAACACTCCTGGGTGTTCACTGGCCTTTGTTGTGTAATCTATTCTGCAGTTGTTAGTGGGCTCAGATTATTAATCTAACAGACGTTACCTGCGTGAATCTGTGACTGCAGTGTTGTGGAGGAGTCACTCCTCAACGCCTGCTTGATTAAAAAACCTTTCACGCAGCCTTTACCTCCACTTCAGCCAAACAGGTTTTTTTTTTTCTCGTGCATGAACCCAACAGACCTCATCACCTGAGGTGTTTTCCCAACCTGCCTTGCTTGCTTCCTGTGAGTCCGTATGCTATATATCTTCATTCCAATCAGGCGACTGTAGGCTCTGTCTGTAGGAGTAGGAGGACGACATGCTACAGCACTGATTTACTCCACGAAACGAAATCTCACTGAATATTTATGGAAACACTTTCTCATCTCAGTTTACTCACCTTTTATGGACTTGGTATAAAACCTGGGTCGGTTTAGTTGAACTCTATTCTGATACATTTGCAGGAATTGATGAAAGACAAACATGAAGAATTTCAATAGCTCGGAATCACTGACTCACAGAAACAAAATAAAGTAAAATTTCAGCCCCAGGAGAACCACATGGGTCTAATAGCGCCTCCAGTGGCAGTTGGTGTGGGTTCCAGAGACTGTAAATTTTGCCATTGTCTTTCACACGTACCTGGGCATGATAGAACATGAGCAGAAACTCAGCATAAAAATGGTACTTAGTGCCCTAACTCAGTGACCCCCAACCTTAAATGTCCACTCATTTCACGGACTGGTGACTTAGTTGTGGCAGACAAATACCCCTTAATAAAATTACATTTTTGGTGTTCTGAAATATTTTCCTACCTATAAAATCTTCCTACCCGAATCAACTGTGTATGGGTACAACAAGGATTTCTCAAGTTTCCGCCCAGTGGTTGGAAGGGAAACCGCTGGGTCGGGGACCAGTACAGGTCCGTGGGTGAATTGGTGCCGTGCCGCCCTTTTGGCCCCATCTGGCTATTACTTCCACTTGATCCATACCCATATCAACAAAAGAACTGACCAATAGAATGGCTAGGATTCCATCATCAATAATGCAACTATATTTGATTAGGAAATATTTTCTCAGTGAAGACAACAATACAACAATAAACTAAAAAAAAACTTTTATACCGTTCTGGTAGGAGAAAGTTATAGGCTGTGTGCACTTGAGAAATCCTTGTTGTGCCCATGCACAGTTATTTGGGTAGGAAGATTTTATAGGTAGGAAAATATTTCAGAACACCGGAACCTTCAATATCTCCACGCCCCCTAGTTGGGCTCACCCCACACTTTGAGAAACACTGACTTGAGACTCATAAGACAAGTCGATGACAGTAGGTCTCTTATGAGACCGCCGTATATGGACAACCACGTGGCACTGATGCTCATTCTATGCTCAGTCCTCAGACCTTGTCTATGCAGAGGTCTGAGGACTACTGACTTGTATTTGTTTGTCAGTAGTTACAGCTGAGAGACACCGTGTCCGTCCCCTGCTGCACGCGATGGCAGATTGAAAAAGTAAACCGCTGTCGGCTTGTGTGTGCACTGCTTCTTTTGTCTTATTAATGGCAGGAGACACAGGAGCTGTCAGTGCTGCTGTTCCGCTTCTGGTGAAATAGTAATGAGTTTGAATAACAGCGCTGACCCAGGCTGGTTTACAGCTGTGTTTCACCCAGAGGAGGTGAGGCTGGGCCGCATGGACCAGTGTTGGACTGCAGGTCTGGTCTGTACGCTGGTGTTGGACACCAAACAGGAGGGTTTGGCTTCCTGCTGCAACAGAGCTGTGCTCCTGAGGTCAGACTGTCTTTTTTTTTTTTTTTTTACTGTTGGTTTAAAAAATGTTTTTAGATTCAGCAGTTTATTTGACAGTCACGGAAGCTGTGATGCTGTTCCACTGAGAATCACCTAAAAGTAAAAGTAAAAATACTTCTGTCTGATGTTTTTATCAGATGAAAAATGTGCCCGCAGTCCTTGAGTAAATTTATAAATAAATTGGTCAAATTACCCTCACATTCTAAAATAATGTAATTTCTGAAATTTTGCTGTAATTAAATAAAAGTTAACTAAAAAAGATGGCCACAAAAAGGAAAGAAAAACATATAAATCCCTGATTTGTTTTGTTATTCTGCCTACAAGATGAATAAAATTAACCTTAAATAATAATTCACATATAATGTAAACACACCCTTTTACATATGTTTAAAAAAAACGCTTCAGGCTTTTTTTTTTTGCAATTTTTCCAGTGGGATAATGCATATGCTTCTATCAAATGGTTTGTAAATTTCATATATATATAGAACTATATATATGAAATTTATTTATATATATATATGTTTACAATATTTTTTAACAATGTTTCGTAAGCAGTAGGATTGCTACATAGGTGGTGTTTTATGGAGTTATCACAGCTTGTTTCTTCATCTACGTATGGACATGTGATCTGCTGAACTTTGGAATTTGGCTGGTAGATCTGAGCTTGATGTCCTCAAACAAACAGCCCTCTCTAGTCCTTGCCCATGTGACCAACCAAATAGTGTCTTTCTGGACAATACCTGTAAATTTTGCAAAATTTCCTTTTTTCCTTTCTATACTCAGACCTTATTACTGGTCCAAAAACAGTCGGTCCATATTAACATGCAGTGTGGACTTTGAGTAGATCCTTGTCCTCCTCACCTCACTGACCATTTTCCCTACAGTAAGTTCCATTGAAACCAGCGCCATCTGCACGGTGACTCATTTATCTGACATTTCACACCATTTATAGGCAGCGTTTGGACACCTACTCCGCAGCCACTCCCGTGAATGCCAAACCGTCTCTCCTGGCAATGTCCTCCTCTCAAGGAAAAGACGGGACAATGTCCCGACCCCCTCCACTGCCCCTCTTCCCATGCCTCATCACATTCCAGCTACTCCAGCTGATCCCCGACCCTCAGTTTCCCCCAGAGGGATGGGTCTGAAATGAAAGGAGTTGGGTGGAGCTTCTGTTCCCCCGGGGCTTCTCCCTTCAACAGCAGACCCTCCCTCTCGCTCTGTCTCTTTTCATTGCTGGCTCTGCTTTTCCATTTACATACACACAGACATAGACCTAATGAACCCAGAGGACTGTGTCCCCCATCTGGACAACACCACCCAATCTTCCTCCATCTCTTGTTGGTCTTGTCTCTTTATCATCACTGTGAAAATGTTGCAGATGTCAAAACAATGTTTTATCTCCACAAAACGTCCATCTGTTTGTGGACCTGTCAGTCAATTAAATTGAATGAACTAATAATATTCTCAGCCCCATTACAGGATGCTGAGTTCAGGTGCGCTGGGAGACAGAGAAAAGATTTTTTTCACCTAAAGTTCATCCGCAGACATTTGGGTTTTGACGTTCAAGAAATATTTTCTGATTTTCCGCTTGCAAAATGGAGACAAAGCTGCAGTGAACTTAGTTGACACTGGTCACAGTCACATAATCTGGGTTAGGGGGGAAAATAATTATGCTGTGATGGGAAATTAGTGCTCCAAGTGTTTACACCCTGTGGTGAAAATCCAGGTTAATCATCATAATGTGATTACCTCACACATTAGTATGCAGCCATGTGCTAAATGAGGGGCTGAATTTAGCCACAGTTGATGCCATGGTTAAAATAATAATGTGAAAAATTGGGATGAGGAACATTTATTTTATTGTACCATCATTTTTTTTTATTTT
Source organism: Paraplagusia blochii (assembly GCA_016785265.1). Lineage (NCBI taxonomy): Eukaryota > Metazoa > Chordata > Actinopteri > Pleuronectiformes > Cynoglossidae > Paraplagusia > Paraplagusia blochii. The sequence goes on along the minus strand of JAFBJS010001042.1, from coordinate 22,441 downwards.
ATGTGCGCGAAATGTAATAACAGGAAAAAACAAATCTGTCTTCAATTGGAAGTACTTTTTTCAAAGCCGGGTCGTAAAGTTGTGGCAGATAAATACCCCTTATTAAAATTAAATTTCTGATGTTCTGAAATATTTTCCTACCTATAAAATCTTCCTACCCGAATTAACTGTGCATGGACACAACAAGGATTTCTCAAGTGCACACAGCCTATAATTTTCTGCTACCAACCCGGTATACAAGGTTAGAATCTTGTATCAATGACTCTGCATCATTTTTGAGTTTATTGTTGTTGTCTTCACTGAGAAAATATTTCCTAATCAAATATAGTTGCATTATTGATGATGGAATCCAATGGAAGCCATTCTATTGGTCAGTTCTTTTGTTGATATGGGTATGGATCAAATGGAAGTGAGATGGGAAAAAGGAAACATTATTTCTCTGCGGCCCGATGCCAATTCACCCCCGGACTAATACTGGTCCCCGGCCCAGTTGTTGGGCACCACTGGTTTTTGTTTCAGCTTTATTCATGTTTAAAATTCTTAATGTAATGCAACTGACTCACATGTGTGTCTCATTCTGATGCTGATGAATAATTGATGCCCGATTTTGGCAAAAATTGCAGAGTGAGTCTGTCCTACTTACAGAGAGCAGCAGCCCAACCCGCTGTTCCCTGCTGATCTTCTTCTTTTCCTGCTTCACTTTGATCTACCCCTCCCTCCGCCCTTCCTCCCACTCTCCATCTCCCTCGCATCTCCCTTCGCTCCTCCTCCCATCACGGCCCGTGCAGACGGCTCCACCTCCCTGCCTCCTCCATCATCATCACCGGCCCCTCCCTCCCAGCGTCTTTCAGCCGTGTCCTCTCTGCGTCAGACAGCCTCCATTCATGAAAAGCGTGACGTGGGCTGGTTTTTTTTAAGCCACCACGGTGACGCTGCTGCCCACCCACCCACTCACATCACAGGTGCTGCAGGAGTTGAAGGAATGTCTTTCAGTCTGCTGCTTCTGTCTCCTTCTCTCTCTATGGTTTTCTGTCTTTGTTTTGTTTTTTCATCCTTACTACGCGGTCAGTCATCATCTCCCCGGGCTTCTTCCTCCTCTCATCCCTGTTCCAGAAGTCAGATCTGAGTGAGGAGCATGAATCTGAGCCTTGCCCTCTGTGAGTAACGTGCTGAAATCCTATCTATCTGCTTTTTCCATAGCAAGTAGTGTGATCTGTTGGGATGTGATCCGTTGTACACAGTATGTGGACATTTTCATGCTGCCAGTGTTTGTTCAGGAGTGCTGCTGCAGGAGTGTGTTGTAAGGTCGTGCATTGGTGCGTGCAGGAGCTATTTTAGGCTCAGCGCTGGTGATGATGCTTCCTGATGCAGTACTTTTTCTGTGCTGTTTGATAAAGGACAGGTCTGGATTTATATAAGACATAGGAAAGACACGTAAAATCCAACTTCTTCTGTCAAACTTGGCAAAATCACCTAGAACGTCCTGCTTTTTTTTCCCATTCTCTGCCTGAACGTTGCATTTTTCTCCTTCCTCCACCGTCCATCCTCATCTGACTATTTATTTACTTGACACGGCAGGAAGCGATGTGTGTTTGTGTGTGTTTGTGCGTGCGTGTGCACACACTTCTGTCTTCTGCCGCTAAGCATGTTTATGTAACTGCAGACAGGAAGAGCAGCCAGCAGCTGGACCAGGGAGTAGTAGAGGAGGAAGACAGAGTAACAAATCCATCCATCCCTCTGTCCCAAAAGTCTTTCTCCCAACAAATATATGGTGGACAGTCAAGGAAAGGAAAGCAAACTCCTTGTCATTGCGACATTTTGATTCACACCACCGCACACAACGTAATGTCACGTCTGTACGGTGCCATTCTCTGTGGACCTCAGTCGTAACCTGGCAGTTGGTGGGTTTGAACTTGGAACCCTGCGGACCCCAGTCTGGTTCCTTAACCACTAGGCCACCAATGCCCGCAATCATTGTCCATTTATTTATATGTTCAATCTATCCATCTGATTTGTCCATCCCTGCATTCATCAATCCATTTGTCCATCTTTTGGGACATTCATCTGCTGCCAGGTAGGAGACAATGAGGAAGGCCAAAGAGGAGATTGATGGATGCAGTGAGGGAGGACATGGTGGTAGTTGGCGTTAAAGTTGAGGATACAGAGGACAGGGGGAGATGGAAATTGTTGACTCGCTGTGGCAACCCCTGAGATGAAGGATAAGCCGAAAGAAGAAGAAGAAGAAGAAGAAGATCCATTCTTTTGTCCTTTGACTCTCCGACTTCAACATTTTTTTTTTGTTTTAAAGTCAATATTCAAATATACATGAGTTACATGTTGCGGTTTATTTTAAGAGCAAACAGGGACATCATGAACCCTGCGCCTAACAGAAGCACTAATGTGTATTGATCTCCAGCTTCCCATCCATTTTCTGGAAGAAGAATAAACCAAGGATAGTCCAACACCCATCTGCTCTTCCACGTACAGTACATTTTATACTTTATATGCCATCATAACTGGGGCCAATAAAGCAGTATCAGTCACAGACAGTTCCCTTCCACGGTTATTGTTCTGTCTGTCCTCGTCCCTTGTTGTTGGCTCACCAAGCTGGTCGTCCCTATTAAAAGAGCACAAGGGGGATTGTTGTGGCAGCAGCTGTTCTGGTGTGCAGTGTGTGTTTGTCCGGGCGCCCGTTTCACAGTGCGGGGCCGACGGGCCTCAGTTCACATGGAGCCGGCTCCTCTTGTGTCCTTTGTTGTCTCTCTGGGAGTCTGTCCTGCTGTAGCCTGGTTGGTACAGTATTATAGTCTGAGCAGGAACTACAGAGAAGCAGAGTTTTCATTTGAGTTCTTTAAAAATGTATTTTTCTTCACGGACGTCTATCTCTGGTTCATTAGGTTAAGAAAAGATGATAAAGCTGTAGAGGGAGGATGAGTGAACACATACTCTTATTGTAGATATTCATTTCCACCAGTTCTGGTGATACCAGCTGAGGCTATTTGAGGCAGAAGTGATGAAGTGTGATCGCGGCGCTAATTATTGTCATCCGTACCCTGGGTGTGTAATTAAACGCGTCGGGCGAAGGGACAGCAGCTGAAAGTTTTTTGTTTTTACTCACTTTCACTCCCTTATCAGTCAGTTCCATTCGTCCACACGACGACCCGTTCTCAAACCTTCACAACAAACCATTGGAATTCCACACGATCACACCTGGCTCTTTCCCTCTGGCTTCGACCTTGTACTGATTTTCCCTCTCGCACTGTTTATATCAAGCCGGCGAATTGGTGCGACAGACGTCATGTGACCTGTTTTTGCCTGATGACTAATGAGAGAATCAGAAGGAGAGAACGCACAAAAATGGTCTGAATGCTGAACAAAATCATATTCTCCTCGTTTCAAAACTGATAAATAGGAAAAAAAAAACAGAGCAAATGTATTTTTTTTAACTTGAAGTCAATATTCTGCTGGTACAGTACATGGAAAAGTTAATGGTATCACGTTTGGAAGAACAGCTCAGAGCCTAGAAACTTTTGAGCTCATGATGCTTAATCCACCAGAACTACATGTGGTGATACAGATGAAGATCAATAAAAACTGTATTGGAAAAAAACACACATTTATCTCTCGCCCCCTGCAGTTAACGTAAGGAAGTGTTGGAGACATAATTCAATGTAATTTAGAAAATGTCTTTGACCAAGTAGGCCAGAAAAAGTCAATTCAGATGTTTATTTTTTTTAAGGAAATGGAACAGATTTTTTTCCTCAAATATTAAGCAAAGGAAATCTGTCAATGTGGTCTTTATTTCCAGTGTTGGGACTAACGTGTTACTTGTAACGCTGTTCCGTAACAAAACTACTTTTCTCTGTAACTAATAACGTAACGCGTTACTTTTCCCACTCAGTAACGTCGTTATTGTTACTGTGGTGTAAAGGGGCTTGTTACTATCTTTGGTCCAAATGGACGGTTTCTTCCGGCCACGAAGAGAGGACTGTGTGGCAGCAGAGCCTGTGATGATTGGTTGACATAGGTTAACATTTCAGGCTAAGCCAATCAGGAAGAGACCTGGGCAAGTGGGAAGTTGAGGTTATGATAAAGATGCCTGTCAAAATGTCTAAACATCTATTTTGGGTTTTTTTGTTCCACTACCATTCCATTCCATTATGAGAGTTGCTACAGAACACAACACTAAACTTTTTAATGTGTTTTTAAAGTAAAGTAACTAGTAATTAGTTACTTTTATAATTTAGTAACTAGTAATGTAACTAGTTACTTTTTCAGAGCAGTATCTAGTAAATTAATATGTATTACTATAAATATTAAGTAACTTGCCCAACATTGTTTATTTCCTTCTGTAAGAGTTTTTATTAAAAATGTAAAAAATGTAAAAAATGTAAATATCAAAAATGTAAAACAAAACTAGCCACAGGTTCGTAATGTGATTTGGTTGTCAATTGTGAAGACTACTACTACGCAACCTGGTAACGGAAAGATGAAAATTCATGGATAGTTTATTTATTTATTTATCAGTTTTATGATATAAAAAATGTATCAGTAATGGCGGATGAATAATGAAAACTAATACTGTACTTAACATGAGATACACCAGTGTTTTGCGTCTCCAATCCCAACTATTGGATGAAATTAAAGCTGACCGTCAGCAGAAGGCCAAGATGAATCTCCGTGTTGACATGGTAACATTTGAGCAATGAAATGGGACCTGGCTAAATCGGTTCTTTGTCGGTGGTGCAGCTGTTACCCAAAGGGTGAAGCCCGCTGTGGGGCCTGGCAGGGCTTCCCTTAATTAGAAGCAGAGTGATGGGGACGCAGATGATGCTCGTGCTGCACAGTTTGACTCTGAGTTTGTGTCTCTGTTAAAGGTTGGTCTTTAGTTCAGAGCTCCAGATGCTCCTGTCCAACTACAATGTACTGTTTGCTGTGTGGTTTAAAAAAAAAAAAAAAAAAACCCTCCCCCAGTGGATTGCTGGGAGTAGTGGGATTATTGGATCCTGCCAGACACGCCCCGGGCATGTGTGTGTGTGTGTGTGTGAGTGTGTGTGTGTGTGTGTGTGTGTGTGTGTGTGTGTGTGTGTGTGTGTGTGTGTGTGTGTGTGTGTGTGTGTGCGTACAAATTGAGGTGATGGGTGTGTGTAAAAGAGTCAACATAGTTTCCTTCTTTATCA
>JAFBJS010001042.1:0-17016 GCA_016785265.1 Paraplagusia blochii | reverse complement strand
CCACCAGCTGCCGTGAAGAGAAACACACACACTGGTTCAGAAACAATAGCATCCCTCATTCCTCAGCTTCACCTTGAAGCCCCGTACGTTCACATTTGTAGTACGGCTGCATCGCACCGCCCGTCACTGTTGGTGAATCACTTCTGGAGGAACTTAGTGTAGGATATGTACAGAGTGAGGCAGTGTTTGTACAAGCGCGTCTCCAGAGGTCTGTAGAGGGATTAAAGGATCAGCCTGTGATCATTTCTCCCTCGCTCTTCCTCTCCTCCTCCCTTCTTTTATCATTTTTATCCTTCCTACTTAGTATCAGTATTCTGTCCTTCAAACAAGAGCTGCCGTCCACGCTCTTATAAAACCGATGAATGAGGCCGAGGCCATGTTATATCCAAACGCTATCAGCAAATGAGATTATTATTAATTTACTACTTAACTGAAAGTAAAGTGTAAGAGACTGTAACACATTTTGTCCTACAGCTACATGTATGATCACAACATAAAATATTTTTCAGTTTATTTGTGTCATATAATAAACAGTGACACTAGGAATAGGTAGAAGACAGGAGACAGAGCTGGAGGTGGAGGAGTTAAAGATGCTGAGATTATCTGTAGGAGAGACAAGGATGGACAGGATCAGGACTGATGTGATTAGAGGGACAACACAGACAGGAAGGTTTGGAGAAAAAGAGAGAAGGCAGATTGAGATGGTTTGGACATGTTCAGAGGAGGGACAGTGGAGACATTGGTAGGAGAATGATCCTAGAGATGGAGCTACCAGGTAGGAGACAAAGAGAAGATTGATGGATGCAGTGAGGGAGGACATGGGGGTAGTTGGAGTTAGAGTAGAAGATACAGAGGACAGGGGGAGATGGAAATTGTTGACGCAATGTGGAAATGTCCCCTGAAAAAGGGACAAACTGAAAGGAAAAGAAAATAATAATAAACCGGGACAGATCTATTGCTCAAAGCACCTCAGTGGCAACTTGGCAGGATTGGAACCTGAGACCAGAAAAGAAAAATTGTGTGTTTCTGGTAACATGATGTTCTTTTCTGAGCAAGATGTCTGCAGATAGTTCCACGTTTATAGGCCAATAGGTGAATCCAGTTACCGTTTCATCGCGCTCTGATGTCTCCAAACTCCACGGTATCAACAAACATTAATCTTGCTATTTCACATACCTTATGGCAAGGCATGTTATGCAGAACAAATGTTTCTGAACAAAATAAGACACTCAGATCCCGGATCTCACCTCGATCCAAGTATCTTATTTCGTTCATCATATGTCTAACATGTGTTGCAATGACAATAAAGCTTCCTTGAATCCTTGAATCCTTGAATCCTTCGGGTGTTATAAGTGGTCTCTGGCTCTGGTTTGTGGTTTAGTGGCTGGTGGCTGACCTGGGATGCTCAGATGATCACTTGTTCCTCTATGTTTCCAAGAAGATCAGAGAAAATATTGGAAAAAATGTCATCTCTATATGTTGACAAAATCGTATGTCATGGCTCCGCTGTATAGACTGTGTTAAAAAGTGCGTAAACTAGTCTGTTTTACGGCAGGAAACAGTGGATTTTAGATGGTGTGTACATTAAAAATTAACTACCAGTGACTTTGTTGACCATTTCAGAGACAGTCCTTGTCCCAGGTCTGGCTGACTGGCAGCTCAGACTATCACTGTCCTGGTGTCCAGCCATGGTCCTCCTGGAAAGTCCTGTAAATAAATGACTGTGTAAACCAAACCTCGTGTCCGTCTCGGTCAAACACAGATATTATTCATGGGATTGTGTGCTCAGAGCCGTACGACATCAGGCTTTTATGGGAAAGGCTGAGAGGTCTGTTTCCTGTGCCTGGTGTCAGATGAAGATGCGGAGAAGATGGAGATGGAGATGGAGATGGAGTTCAAAAATGGAAAGAAATCATACAGCAGCATCTGATTCTCTGTCAGACTGATGCGCCCTGTGGTCAGTAGTCAGGAGATACAGTTACTGAGCTGCTGCTTGTTTGTACCAGTTACAGTGCGTGCGGGCCTCAGTCTCCTTCTGTGTGATTCTATCTGGTCCGCCTCAGCCGTCCGCTGTGGCCCACGTCAGAAGCCCCAGCTCAGGGAGTCATCCGTGGGGTGGAATTACAGCGCGGGCCTCTACTCGCACAGCTCAATTGTCTCTGCTGTGGAAGGGACGGATTTATTGGATACCTGAGCGAGCGTTCTCTCCTTCCTCTGCACTCTCAGCAGCCTGTTTAGAGACAGGCCTGCATTATAGATGAGCCCCTGGCAGCCACAGAACTCTCACAGCGCTCAAGTTACTCCCACTAGATGCTCACAAATACTGTACATGCATTGACGCAAACGGGGAGCGAGAGCCTGTTTGGACCAGAACGGCAGCAGATGAGAAAACTCTGCAGATCTGGTCATTTCTTCCACATTTATTGTCTGAATTGTCACGTTTTTCCCGATCACTTGGTTTGTTTGTCCTTTTTAATCCTGATTAGTGTTGGTTATTCTCTTTGGGGGGACAAAGATGGACAGGATCAGGAACGAGGTAATCAGGGGGACAACACAGACGGGAAGGTTTGGAGAAAAAGCTAGAGAAGACAGATTAAGATGGTTTGGACACGTCCAGAGGAGGGACAGTGGTTATATTGGGAGAAGAATGCTAGACATGGAGCTACCAGGTAGGAGACGAAGAGGAAGGCCAAAGAGGAGATTTGGAGGTGGTTGGAGTTGGACTGGAGGATGTGGAGGACAGGGTGAGATGGAAGTTGTTGACTCGCTGCGGCAACCCCTGAAAAACGGGATAAGCCGAAAGAAAAAAGAAGAATCAACAATATTTTTTCAGTTAATTGAAAATATGACGAATAACAGCAGACTGTTACCAGTTAAAGTGTTGTTTTTTGACAGAATTATCACAAATTCAGTCAGAGTCCACTCGTCTGTCCTCATCTTTTAATTCACTCTGCCTAAAAACCTAAAAGTAAATGTAATACGTGGTCTTCTTGTTTGTTTTCCAAGCTTCACTTATGTACTTTGACCTGTGCCGACGCGTTCATGTCAGCACCGTCCACACTGAGCTGCATAAACAAAGTTTCTGTGTTTTGATTGGATTCCATGAGAGTCCTCTCCCAGTCAGGAAAGCTTCCACGTAACGCAAAGACAACTCGCTGCTACGTCTCCTCCCTCCTGGACTTTGAGCTCTCATTTCTTGACTGTACATATTGTCCTGTCTCTATTCTCTGCTGGGTCATACAACATATTTATTTTCAGCTTTTTTTAACCCTAAGTAGAAGCTGCTTAGGTTATGGACTAACCTACTTTGGCTCCTTCCTTCAATCCTCAAAATATCATTACAAATACCATGAAACATGAACCTGCTGCAGAGTAAATGGACGGCAGACTAAACTGCTGACTTCAGTCTCTACTGCGGAGGACAGAAGTACAGTTCGCATTATCTGAGCTACAGTGAGGTGCACCCCACCCCCTACAGGACGTCGGTGGTCACGACCCACGTTATCACATGACCTGAAAAGATACTTAAACATGTGTTTGAAGCTGATCCTGCTTTAATCACTGGTAGTTATGAAAAACTCATAGGCAGAGCACATGTTTTTTTTGGTCATTTAGTTACATTTACATTTCTTTAGGACACTGGTTGGCAGATTAATGGCTTTATTATGGATAATACTTGAAATTACTGATCCAAATTGTATCTTAAGGGATATTTAAGTAAAAACTTGTCTTCTCAAAAATACAATACCTAATATGTTGCTCAACAAAATGAAAATCTTAAAGAATTATTCTTCTCCGTCCTACTTAAACCTCCTCTTGTACACCATAGGTTATATTTCACTCATTTAACTCATTAAAAGTCCAGTCCAAGGCAGCTTTTCACTTCTATCACCTAGTTTGGTTTAGTTTAGTTTTATAGCAGTTCCATCCTGTTATTTAATCCAGATTATATCTACATTCATTCTTTTTATATTACAGTAAAATATAAATATCATTGTGGTATAAAACTCCGGCCTCTCAGTCAGATGCTCTGTTTCCGGTGCAGCTGCTCTGGCAGTTACTGTATGTCCGGCTCTGCTGGTTAAGCATTAAGGGCGTGGGCGGCGTGTGCCAGATGTTTTTCTCTCCGTCATGCTAATGCAGAGCTCGACCTTTAATCCCGGCTATAACTGCCCGAGAGATTGACAACGAAATATCGGACGTTGAAGTCCTCAGATATTTGTCATGGATCCCTAACTTTGATATCAGCGGTCTCTATATTTTTTTTTTTTCTCTCGTAAAACAGTATCCCATGCGGGACCTGGTTCGCTGTGTGTTGTTTGCAGTAATAATCATTAATGATGTACGCGTTCTCTCTATCTCCCGATCGATGAGAGGAAGTGAGAGGATTAGATTTCTATTTGTGTCTCACCCCACTGTAATATACTTCTTTGTATCAGAAATGTCTGCTACATTACATGTCCTCCATTATTATTAAAGGTAAAGTAATGGAAATGTTATATTAGCGTTGGAAAACAAAGGTCACATTAATCCCCTACTTCCTGCAGGGGGTGCTATAAACACAGACTACAGGTTAATTATCAATCCCAGTAGTCAACCTTTGGCCTAGTTTTGAGAGAAGCTCATCAGGAGAAGGTTACAGGTTTGACACCTATAGTTTCTCCGTTAGTGATGTCGCAATGACCAGAGTTGGTGCAAATCCATGCTAATAGAGCCTTGCTTTGATTTTCTGCAGAAAGATGTTTCTGCCTATGTGTGTAATATACGTCTTTTGGCGGAAGAAAAATAAAATGGAAAATACAGACAGGGGGCATCGTCTTTGCAGAAAAACCACCACGCTGTACCTCTCTAGAATCTCATGAAAGTAATTGTGATGATAACATTTGTGTTAATATATATAATTTGTTACCCGTAAACTGACAGACTAAGAAATTCTGTGTTAAAAATGCCAGCCATGATTTTTATTATGATATTTTAGTAAACAACATTACATTCCCCTCTATATCAGTACCATTAAGTCAAACCAAGGAAGCATCCATTTTGCTGTATTGTTATAGCTCTTAAACCAAAATCTTATTGCGCCCTGAATAAGCGAGGTCGGCATAAGGAGACTTTCAATTAAGGATGGACATTATTTCTTCATGACTAACCTCTTTCTGCAACCTTAACGTAACTCGCTAGAGTTATGAGCTGAATTTTGTGTAGTTTGGAGTCTTATTTTGAAAAATAAAAAAAAACAAAAAGCAATGAACCTACTGTACTCTTTGTTCATGCTACCAGAAACACTTGTATTTGTTATTTTTTGGACTTAAAAGTTATTTATTCATCTTCATCTGCTTATACACCACTGGTTTGCATATTGTGAGCCTTCCTGTTGGTTTTGAGTCCACAAGAGCCCACGGTGCTACGATCAGAGCTCCTCAGTGGCAACCTGGCAACTGGTGGATCAGAACCCGATGTATTACGGACCCAAGTCTGCTCGTTGCCATAAGTGTCTTTTCATGAAAATATAAAACTATAAACTTAACTTCTGTTTCTCTCCTGTTTGTCTCAGGTGAATTTCAGCTTTCAGAAAACCTGGTGTGCTAGGACGTGTCCCACTCTTCACCACTGGGCAGCCCATGCACACACACGACACCATGGGTAGCTCCCCCGAGGTGCTGTCCTGGACATCCTGTCCCAGTCTGCTGGTGGGCAAACTCAAGGAGGAGCTGAAATTGACTGTGGTCGGTGATGCCATCAAGAAATCCAATTCCCCCAACTCCCAAACACAGCCCCCGCCGGCCCCTCAATCGAATTTACCACCTCAGATCATCACAGATTTGGCCCCTCTGACACATTTACCCGTTCCTGCTCAGACGCTGCAGACCCCTGGTCAAGACGATGACACGATGTTGGGGGGAATCAGCCCTCAGAACATAGCGCTGAGTGTGGACTCTACACGGAGCGAGGGACGCCACTTTGATAACAGCGTCCTCCAACTGCAGGAGCACGACCACGAAGAAGCCGGATCGCCTGCGTCCTGCGAGCACGGCGGGTGTGGCAGTGGGATGGAGGAGCAGACTGGGGAGGGAGGGTGTCCCAGGGAGCACAGTGAGGAGGGGGGGAAACAGAACCACCCTCATCATCATGACGACATCAAGATGCACTTCCACCGAGCGGGGCCTGGGTCTGGAGGCTTCCTCGAGGGGCTGTTTGGATGTTTGCGTCCAGTCTGGAACATCATAGGGAAAACATACTCAACAGAATACAAGCTGCAACAACAAGGTGAGCTCCTGGAGCTGGACCAGCGTCTTTTGCAGATTTTCTTAAAAAAATAAATGTATACATTTTTTTTCTGATTTAGTGGAGATATCTGTGTCCACTAAATCCGAGTAATTCCCAACCACTGTGTTTGCCATAGAAACGTATCCAGTATCAGTATTATTTATTATTATTTTCATTGTTAGTCAATGTGTGACAGTCAAACTTTTATCCACCTGGTGGCCACAGATGGTAATTTAAACTAAAAAAAAAAAAAGATCATCAGAGCCGTTTAGTACGATTTTTGTGTCTTTCTTCAATTCCTGCAAGTATTAGTGTTTTCTTCAACATTTTAGTGAATCTAAATTGGGATATTTCATCTTATTGCTTATGACTGAGTATATTACATATAGTTTCTTGTAGATTTTTGGTTGTTGGTATGTTTCTGTGGCCTTTTTTTGATGATATAGTTTGTGCCGTGGTTCAAAAAAGGTTGGGAAGCAGTGCATTTTGTCGAGGGCTGCGAGAAAAGATTCCGACTAAAGTGGGATTAATTTGATCTGTAGAGTTTCTCCCCCACACGCTTTCCAAAAAACATAAAGAAAACACTGATTTTGTTGACGAGACCATTTACCTTCCAGACATGTGGGAGGTTCCATTTGAGGAGATTTCTGAGCTTCAGTGGCTTGGCAGCGGAGCCCAAGGAGCAGTGTTTCTGGGTAAATTCCGTTCGGAGGAGGTGGCGATCAAAAAGGTGCGCGAACAGAAGGAGACGGATATTAAACACCTGCGGAAACTCAAGCATCCCAACATAATCAGCTTCAAGTAGGTCCAACTGGGCTTCAGTGTAAACGTCACACGGTTCCTCACTGCAGTCTTTGGGTTTTGATCGGTTCAAGTGAGTGATTTATGTTCTGTAATGAATCACATGGTCTCTTTCTCCTCCAACCTAGGGGCGTGTGCACCCAGGCCCCCTGCTACTGCATCATCATGGAGTACTGTGCACAGGGCCAGCTGTATGAGGTGCTGAGGGCAGGTAGGAAAGTGACCCCCAGGCTGCTGGTGGACTGGGCCTCAGGCATAGCCAGTGGGATGAACTACCTACATTTGCACAAGATCATCCACAGGGATCTGAAATCACCCAAGTGAGTGTGTAATACTTTGTTGGTGGCCATAATTTTCTATAATTATTTTGTTTTTGTACTTTTGTGCTAAAAGAATGAATCCATCAATTGTAATGGTGTCATAGATAAAGTTATATCCTGTTGAAATATTGTTGTTTTTGTTATTATTAATTGTTCTGTAATTGGGAACAAGATGTTTTTTAAATTTTTTTAAATATTCACAATTTTTGCCTAACTAATGACTGAAATTATTCAGTTAATTTATAATAATAATTTACTTCAGGTCTGTGTTGAATTGTGTGACCATTAACCTAATTTGATTGCATCATAATTAATTAAATTATTACTTACTCTTCCCTTAATTTCCCAAAAGTAAATCCTGAGAGTTTAATAATGTTCTATCTAATTCAGGGGTGTCATACTCGCGGCCCACGGGCCATTTGTGGCCCATGGAATGATTTTTTGCGGCCCCCACCAATAAAATTTATGAAAATTTACCCTGATCCACAGTCTCCTTCTGGTTCAGTGTTGTATTACACAGAATATATGGGAAACAGATTTTTTTTTTACTAACTTTTTTTTTTTTTTTTTATCGAGCACTAAAAGCTGACGCGCCCCTTCGGTGAAATGGTGGTGTGGGTGGAGGCCCTCAACTTATTAGAGTTTGAGACCCCTGATCTAATCCAATCTAAAGTACTGTTGTTATAATGTCATTTCTAAATAAAACCAATATGACAAAGATAGAAAAAAAGATTTGTTGCTGCTGTGTAATCTGCAGGGCAGCACATTGTTGTCACTGTTACTTTTGTTGTGCATCATCACGTGGGTGTTGTGATTCACCTCTCATCCGTCAGGCTGAAGAAAACAGCCTTGGAAACAGTCTTTTTGAGGCGTCTCAGCCCGAAGCAGCAACAGCGTTTCAGCTGAGAGCATCTTGACATCACTCCTGATTCCATTTATAGTATTATTAAAAGCTTGTCTTGTCTTTATTTGCTGCCAGAGTGAGACAGTGATTAGACTCATTCTGCTCCTTCTCCTCCTCCTCCTCTTCCTCTGCTCACTGTAGCTCTTTTCCTGTAATCAATAACATTGCTCTGCAGCAGTTCCAAACAGCCTATGAGTCAGCACGGCCATGACAGGAGAAATGTGCTGATCCTATTTAGCTAACTACAGTAGGGCGACTCAGATGGAGACGTTTTGCTCCTGTAACCAGGATGAACTTCAGGAACGCTGGGAGTTAAGGTTGTCCCATCACTCTAACATTACTCACCAGTTATTTCTCTTTATCTCTGTCTGCTTCAGTGTTTTAGTGACCCACAACGACACTGTGAAAATATCTGACTTTGGAACATCCAAGGAACTCAGTGACAAAAGTACAAAGATGTCATTTGCGGGTACGGTGGCCTGGATGGCCCCGGAGGTCATCAGAAATGAGCCTGTGTCAGAGAAGGTGGACATCTGGTAAGTACTAAAATAAAAAAGAAATGCAGTACGTTACTTTTTTTTTATTTACAAATCAGCTAGAGTTCCTCTAGTGACACCTGTCTTGCACTGTGTGTGCTGCAGGTCATTTGGAGTGGTGCTGTGGGAACTGCTGACTGGAGAGATTCCCTATAAAGACGTGGACTCCTCAGCCATCATCTGGGGAGTCGGCAGCAACAGCCTCCACCTTCCTGTTCCCTCCACCTGCCCCGATGGCTTCAAGATCCTCATGAAACAAACATGGTGAGTAGGGAGTTAAATTGGCCCCACATCCATTCATAAAGTACATTAGAACAGTAAATGGAAAAGGTTATATTCCCCAGAAACTAGATAGAAATATGACACAAACTTTAGACCTGGCAAATTTCAGTAGTTTATTATGATAAATCATGATTCATTAAGATTATGGAACAAAAAAACACAGTGTGACAAATACAAATGATGGAATTATTGATATGGAAAATGTCAGGATAATTAAAAAAAAAACACTCTCCTCAAAGCGTTCATCTGTCTTGGTTCCTATGGACATAGGGGGAATATTGGATGTATAGTCTGCCTTATAATGTCAATCCCTGAAAAACAAAAACAGAGATTTTCCAAAGTCAATTTCCCATATATTTTGTTGGTACTAACCTAAACCAAAGTGCAGATGTGGGTCACAAACGTGAACCATTCAGGGTTTAAGCCTCATCGTCTCTGTTTTTGTCAATCACAGGCAAGGCAAACCCAGGAACAGACCTTCATTCCGCCAGATCCTACTGCACCTTGACATCGCCTCTGCCGACGTCCTCGGAGCTCCTCAGGAGACCTACTTCAAGTCTCAGGTCAGTTTCACGTAGATCATGTGCCAATGCGCCATTGTGGACAGTTGCCGTCCAATTTGTCAAAGCATTTTCTGCAGCTTCTTCACTTCATGCATTTGTAAACAGGCTGAATGGAGGGAGGAGGTGAAGAAACACTTTGAGAAGATTAAGAGTGAGGGAACCTGCATCCACAGGCTGGACGAGGAGCTGATCCGACGCAGGAGGGATGAACTCAGGTGAGAATTAAAACAGTGCTTGCATGCTACGATTGACATGCTGAGAGTCTAAAGCAGAATTCATTGTCCCTCTACATGGACTCTCTGTCCTCAGACATGCCCTGGACATCAGGGAGCACTACGAGAGGAAACTAGAGCGAGCCAACAACCTCTACATGGAGCTCAGTGCCATCATGCTGCAGCTGGAGGTCCGGGAGAAAGAGCTAATGAAGTATGGACCTCATAGTTCAGTAACTGTCAAACATCTCTGATGTTGTTGTACTGCATCTGATGGTCAACATGTTCCGCCGTCCCTGCAGGAGAGAACAGGCGGTGGAGAAGAAATACCCTGGGTCCTACAAAAGGCAGTTGGTGCGACCCATCGTCAGGTCCAACGCTGTGGAGAAGCTCATCAGGAAAAAGGGAAGCATGGCCCACAAACCTGGGATGCCCTCCACGAGAAGGTCCGCACAGCAGCAGAAAAAGTAGCGTTTACTTTTTCAGTAGGACAATTTAAAAATAATGTTTATATAGGTTGGTTTTATTAAAAGAAGATCAGGGGCAAATAACATTATCAATGAGACAGAAGATGTAGTGATGCTCATTGTTCCTTTTCTAAATCACAGTTCTCCATTAACTCAGTCAGTTTATCTTATTTTTTTTTATACAATATCATTGAATTTTAAGTATCGTACGCAGCATAGTATTGGCTAATACAATGTGTACACTGTGTACTATTCCTCACACTGATTGTCTGTTGGCCTGTTGCTCATTAACTAAGTTTGCGTGTCTTATATTTTCTTTCCCCAACTTTACTGTCATATAACTGTGGCTGAAGGGAAATATATTATGCTTTTACTGCTTTACATAACTGCAGTTTTGAAGTTTTTTTTTTCTAAAATTCCTATCTTATGAGAGTTTTGTTACATTACAGGGATTTACTGATAAATTATTATTTCCATTTGTTTGGCTGTAAATAGTCATTATATTTTTATTATTGTTTATTACAATCTGTTTTCTTAATGGGATAAAACCTTTTTCTAACCTAAAAAGTGCAAACAGAAAAATTCACAAAATGAAATGCCATTAATTAACGTTAAATAAGACATTTTTTCCTGTTTGTTCTTCTCCAGGCCTGACCTACTGCGCTCTGAAGGTATCCCCAGTGTGGACCCTCTGCCCTCCCCCTCCCCGCTGTCTGCCAGTCCCAAGATCTCCACGCCTCCTGGTAAAGCTCGCTACAGAAGCAAACCTCGTCACCGTCGTGCCAGCAGTAAAGGAAGCCACACTGACTTTCCTGGCATGTTGAGGCCTCTCGCCGACACCCAGTCTCTGCAGGAGCAACCCCTCCACCCTAACAACCACCTCCACCACCCCGCTCTACCAAACCAGGGGCCCGTCCTTCCTCTGAAAGGCCGAGAGGAGGCTGTTGTCAACTGTGCAAACAACTTGCGCTATTTCGGCCCCGCAGCTGCCCTGCGCAGCCCCCAGACGGACCATCTGCAGCGCCACGTCTCTGGCTCCAGTCCCGACCTCATTTCCACCGCTGTGGACGCAGACACGCGACAGCGGATCACGACGTCCACCTTAAATCCTTTCCCCGGTGCTGCTGCCGTGTCTCTGTGCCCCTGCTGCCAGGCCCACCCCTTCCCTGGCTGCCAACACTGTCAGGAGAACCCACCTGCCTCAAACAACCCCGACCTGCACCATTACTCGCTGCTCAGCACCCTGGAAGAAACCCCGACATCCTTAGTTGTTCCCAGTCACAATTCGGCAGCCAACCAAGTCACCAAGCAGACGGAGCCACAGGAGCAGGAAGCATCCCAGCACACACACACCCTTCCCATCGCACTGCCACACACTCTCAGACCGCTCAGGAAGGTAGGCAGTCCCACCTCAGGCCCTCGGCCACATTTTTAGAGTGAAGAGTGAGCGTTGATGACGAGTTTGTTCTTTTTGCAGGGTGGAGATGAGTCATCTGAAGAGGAGGAGGGAGAAGTGGACAGTGAAGTGGAGTTTCCAAGGAGACAGAGGTAAAATAAAATTGGGTTTTTGTAATACTGACATCAGAAAGAAACAGCGACCTTCCTAAAAATGTTAAAGAATCGGGATCAAACACTGATGTCACTCGTCGAGTTTTACCAAAATAAATGGACCACACGTCACAGGTGATGAAGTAGAATGTTGATGTTAGTGGACCAGTTGGTCAGTAGTAGATAGATCTTTGTCATTGTATTTGTTTTACTTTGTCAGTCAGTATTACTACTGTAGTTATCTTGGTGTATATAATGTAGAGTGGATAAAAATATACACACATACACATGTACTGCATAAACCTACTGTACATATATATCAACTCATACATACATATATGTACAAACATATATACCTATGCATGCACATATACATACATATCGTTAGCCTCATAGCATAATTTTGCTATGAGGCTAACAATATACATATTATGCATATAAACATAAACATACATGTGCATATAGAGGCATTTCCATACAGTATATATTTCTGCACCGGTCCATGTAAATCCCTTTTATATATATATATTTATGTAAACACACACATATATAATATATATATTAATACTGTATATATGTGTATATATGTAAATATATACATATATTTGTATGTACATACATACAATAATAAACACTTTAAAATATGCCATGAGAAATAAGATATATATAGAAGTATTAAAGTATAATACAAATATAACATTAAATAT
Organism: Paraplagusia blochii; assembly: GCA_016785265.1. NCBI lineage: Eukaryota > Metazoa > Chordata > Actinopteri > Pleuronectiformes > Cynoglossidae > Paraplagusia > Paraplagusia blochii. The sequence continues at coordinate 4,409 of JAFBJS010001042.1, read as the reverse complement.
AAATATGTTATATATGTAAAATATAATGGCGAGTTGAATCAAGTGTATGGTGAGCAAAAATAAGCAAAAAACACATTTTTTGCACACATTTGCACATTTGTCGGCCCTCCAGAATATACTGTTAGAATACACAGTGTAGGACACACAGTGTCCTACTCTTGCCTTGTATTGAACATTTGGAAGACACTTTCTTCCCCCCTCCCTCTCTCTCTCAGACCTCATCGTTGCATGAGCAGCTTCCAGTCCTACTCCACCTTCAGTTCTGAGAACCTGTCAGTGTCAGACGGAGAGGAGGGAAACACCAGCGACCACTCCCACAGCGGCCCCCTGGAGAGACTGAGCGCCAGTCAGGAGGAGCACCTGGACGAGCTCCTGTCCCACACGCCCGACATCCCCATCGACATTTCCACTCAGTCGGACGGCCTCTCGGACAAGGAGTGCGCCGTGCGCCGGGTCAAGACCCAGATATCCCTGGGAAAGCTGTGCACCGATGAACACAGCTATGAGGTCGGATTAAAAAAGAAATGATCGAGTGCCTGAGTTTAACACTAGAACTACCAGGATTTTTCTGCCTACCTAGAAGTACCAGAGAGGGGTCATTTGACCCAGAGGCTTTTACCCAATACACTAATCACTCATTTTGTTATGGTAATGAGGCTGTTAGGGGCCGTGTGTGGGGTGAGGGGTCAGCCTCCAAAATCACCACAGGTAAATAGCAACTTGCATGAAGACATCAGCAGCAAAGAGAGATAGCACAGTTTGGCGGAGCCCCCCCCTCCCACCTCCATTCACACCTTTAACTCAACATAGCTCATCTGGACAGGGTGGGACACATCACCCTGTAACCCCACCCTCCTTTCTTAGCATTTGTTTTCTACAACAACCCCCCTTTTCACCTGTCTCTTATACACATCTAGATGTGTATAAGAGACAGGCTTCCAGTCCTACTCCACCTTCAGTTCTGAGAACCTGTCAGTGTCAGACGGAGAGGAGGGAAACACCAGCGACCACTCCCACAGCGGCCCCCTGGAGAGACTGAGCGCCAGTCAGGAGGAGCACCTGGACGAGCTCCTGTCCCACACGCCCGACATCCCCATCGACATTTCCACTCAGTCGGACGGCCTCTCGGACAAGGAGTGCGCCGTGCGCCGGGTCAAGACCCAGATATCCCTGGGAAAGCTGTGCACCGATGAACACAGCTATGAGGTCGGATTAAAAAAGAAATGATCGAGTGCCTGAGTTTAAACCTGTACCATCAGGCTAATCTGTCTCCTGTCCTCTTCTTGTAGAACCCACTACAGTTTGCTGACTCAGACTGTGACTCGTCGGAGGCCGAGTGCTCTGACGCCACCATTAGGAACAACAAAGTCGGAGCGCCGTCCACGTGGTGAAAACCCTGGAGAGGAAGCGGCTCTGATTTTTGCCTGGAGTCCATAAGGTCCCACTCTGCCCTGCAGAAAATACAGCAATAAGAGGATCCATTCGTAGACAAGCTCCCTTTAGATAAGCCCACCATGCAATCTGACCCACCTCCCACCATCATCTATGGCACAGCGTCCAGGCAACTCATGGCAGGGATTTCTCTTTTGAATGATAATGTACAGATAGATCGATGAACATTCATCATTTATTTTTGTTGAAGTTTGAAGGTAAATTCAGGATCTCTGTGTGTTCTCTGATGGAAAGAGAAAAGGAAACTCTTTCACAGACTCGTCCTCCGTCTGAGAGTAGATGGAGATGTGAAGCGATGATGAAGAAGTGCTGAGCTGTGAGAGGTAGAGAGGAGTAAAAAGACAACCTGGTTGTCCTCAGTGTTCAGATCCAGACCAGTGGACTCAAACTAGGGCCTGTGTGGATGCAGGTTTTGGTTTCTACCAAACCAGAACAAAGAACAACTTTCTAGAGACCAAGAGCAGATGATGGAAGATTTAGTGCTGGTTGGTTTGACCAAAAACCTGGAGCCCCAGCAGGCCTTTGTGGAACTGGTTTGAGGCCCCTGATGTAGACGAGGAAGCAGACGAGAAGTTTCTCCATCACTTCACCCTGCTGCACATTCTCCCTGTTTAATATCAAAATCCAAGAGTCCTTCTCTCCTGCTAAAATGCAACTTCAGAAAAAAACGAGACCCCAAAGAAAACCCGTCCCTCGCTCCATCGTCCCAGACAGGAAACAGGGAACTCATCTGAACAAAGTAACAACACCAGCATGAAATAGCCTGTCTCGCAAGCCGTCTTTCATCCTCCACCACTCAACGGTCTGTGCAGCTTTCTATGGAGAGAAGCTTCTAGAAGATTGCATGAAGAAAACAAGCTACGAGATCAACCATTGTTCAAGACACCAGACAAACTTTGACCCGTCTTATCCTTATCTCTGGAACAGGCCATCACTGTCAATCTGAAGTCCACTCATAGGTGAAGAACATTATGTGAGCGTGTGTTCATGTGCGCATTTGTGTGCGTGTGTGTGTGTGTGTTTCCCACCGTGAGACATTGCATTTTCAAGTTTCATCTCAGGATCGTTGAAGGACTGTGAGAATCTGGACTGGACCAACTGTTGTATCTTAAGAATGTCCGTCTTCAAGCAGCACAGGATCTAGACCAGGCAGGACGACTGAAAACGGTCTTACTGTTAGTCTTGACGTCCGACTCTTATCTGCTGGACACCAGTATGATGTAACTGTGCAGAGTGTAAAGGTCCAGGTGCAGAATCCCATTTCTGGAACTCACATTTTATTTTTGTTCTTTTCCTTTCGGCTTGTCCCTTTTTCAGGGGACAATGTCCATCTCTCCTCTGTCCTCTGTATCTTCTACTCTGACTCCAACTACCTCCATGTCCTCCCTCACTGCATCCATCAATCTCCTCTTTGTCTCCTACTTGGTAGCTCCATCTCTAGGATCATTCTTCTACCAACATATCCATTGTCCCTCCTCTGGACATGTCCAAAGCATCTCAATCTGGCTTCTTCAGCATTTTCTCCAAACCTTCCTGTCCTGAACCTGTCCATCGTTGTCTCTCCTAAAGAGAACCTCAGCAAGAATGAAACTGCTGTTGATAAACATAAAATATATATTTTACAGAACCAAACTACATTCTATATGTCCAAATTATAACTAAGATAGACACTAGTCCAGACTGTATTTGTTTGCAGTAAGCAGTCTTGCAGTAGGACAGTCTCCTAACGGATCATGGCCTATAATTAAGTCAGGATTTTCTGTAACTAGTATTTTAAAACCTCTTCAGTTTCTTTCCGTTCCTGTCCATGTCTCTGATGACTGTCTTTTTCTGGCGCTTTAAGCAGAGAACCAGAAAACTTCCTTTTACACTGTCATTCCGTTGCCTTCCTTCAGGAACGAAACACAACTGTTTCATTTTTCTGTGACAACATTAACATCTAAAAATCATTCATGAAAATACAATTTTAAAAAAAAAACCCTCTTCCTCCATTCCAACTAGTTCAGCTGATGACCTTTCTTTTTGACCATTTCGTACTCTGGCGCCCTCTCGAGGAAAAAGTTAATTGAAAGAGGAATTGTTATTTTACAGGTTTAGAGTATGCATTTATGAATTAATATTTATGGTCTGTTTGCTGAACAGACCATAAATACGTCCAATAAACAACCCGATTGTTGAGATTTTTTTGTACTAAAATACATGCATTTATACAGACATCTTTAAGTTTGTGTCTTATACATGCTGCTTAAATATCCTTTTCAAATTAAAGTTCCTAATTGTGGGACTGTCTTAAAAACTAGAAATGAAATAGAACTCTATTATATTAATTGAATGTTCATGTTTTTTTGTTTTGTTTTTTTTACAAGTGTAGTTATTTTCTATCATTAGTTTTGACTTTTGGAACATTTGATTGATTGTTGCGTCTGTGCGACCAGTAGAGGGCGATAATTCCATTGATTTAGTTTGTTTTACGTAAATCATTCCTTTATCCTCGACCCTGAATCTTTATTCCTGTTTTTAACCCAAGCCCAAGTGGGTAAAAAAATGTTCTGATGTTGTAGAAATGGGATGCTGCATTTAAGGGAGCTTTATTTTAATTCTCACATGAGTGTTTGTCATTCACCTTGAGGTTGAATGGGTGAAAAATGGCCGACCGGGGGTCGGGCTGAACTGTAGTGATGTCAGGAAAAACTCAAGACAGGTGAGGTTCTCACAAAAGGAATAAAAAGCCAGAGAAAAGGCCACAGAGCAAATAAGCTGTTCTGGGTTTTCATCGACCTCATCTCAGTGTTAGTGTATAATAATCACCTGTAACTGTAACGTCTTTTTTCTCTATTTAGCCATTCGCGCTATTTAAACAGGGTTCCTGTCACCGACGACCGGTCGACAGGTTGAAAACGAGCAGGAAACGATTGAATCCTTATTGCATCAGTATTTGAAGACTGCAGTAGGATGTC
>JAFBJS010001041.1:42734-70517 GCA_016785265.1 Paraplagusia blochii | reverse complement strand
TGTTTCAAACGTGAATATTTTTTCACAGAGGAGCCTCAAACGAAATGCTAGCTAACTGGTCGGCTAGCTCGCCGCCGAAAACCTGACACACTAGTGTCCACAAACGGTTTAATATAGCATAGAACTGATTACATGTATAGTTTAGACCTAGAATTATGTTTCAGTCTCAGTCTCTCAAGAAATGTCATTCTTAGGAAACGTTAACAGCTACATTTTGACCTGGAGAAACAAACGTAAAACCCGACACCACCTTCAGTTGTTTCAAAGAAAGAGCGTGTGTTTCCGGTGTTATTTATAATGTCTTGCAACGCATGCGCAAACAAAAGACAGGAAATGACGTACTCATAGTTAAATACGCGAAATAATTTCTGGATATATTATATATATATATATATATACATGACATTAAATTATTTACACTTACTAACAATTATATTATTCTTAAAAAAAACTAAAATTCACGTTTGGGTTACCGGATTTACGACATAACTCTTGTGGTGCGCAAGCGCAGTATCTGTGATTGACAGCAGCGCAACTTTGAGTGATAGGGTTTTAGCAAATTAAATGTTTTTGTTGCCAGGGGGTGGGACAAGTCTTTATTTCGATTAGATAAAAATCTTACTTAGTGACCAATAAAGTTTTATAACCTACGTTTTTAAGCATTAGCCCCTTTGCTAGCTTCTAGGCCTTATAATGTTCTTATTTATTGTTCCTGTTCTAAAAAACACGACTCGAACCACATTTGCGACTTAATAACAAACTCCCGCTTCTGTAGAGTCATGTAGACAACATGTGGACAACATGTAGACAACGTAAATCCTGACACTGAGAAGACAAAACCAAAAAAAAAAGACATCAAGCTCTACAGTCAGCTGTGGGTTTTCTTTGGGGTCCAAGATCATGAGGCTATAGTCTTATCACTTTTGGTGATATTGTAATAAGCTAAAAAAATACAGTTTTTTAAGGTTTTTGTACGAATAAACTACTTGGCAGCATATCTGGGGCTATAAAATTGCAATTTAGAGCATTCTGGGCAATTTTTATTTTTCAACCAATTTGCATGATGATAAGGCTATAGCGTTACCACTTTTGGGAATATGTTGACATGTTCAGAAATGACCTTTTTGGGAATTTTTATATCAAATAAATTATTTGGCAGCATATTTGGGGTTATAAACTTGCAATTTGAGGAATGTTGGGCATTTTTTTTCTACCATTTTTCTATTTGTTCTACCATAGAACCTTACTCATTTTGGTGGTAATAAACATGACTATAAATTATGTTTTTTGGACTTTTTAGCACAAATAATCCACTTGGTGGGATATTTTGGGCCATAATTTAGCATTTTCAGGCATTTTAGGCACTTCTTATTTTCCACAATTTTTATCACGATGGTTTTTGTGATATTACAGGTTATCCACTTGGCAGGATTTTTGGGGCCATACTCATGCATTTTCAGGCATTTTGGGCATTTTTATTCACCATTTTTTATGATGGTAAGGCTATAGCACAACAGTCTGTATTTTAGATTATTGGTGTTTGTCACATGTCATCTAAACCCACCCAACAATGAAAAAATTCTCAAAGCTCTTATTGCAACATATATTTGGGAAAAAATAGGCAATACAGGGAAAAGTTTAGTCGCATACAAAAGCTGTATAGGCCACATCTGGACCTCGGACCTTAGTTTGCTCAAAGTATAGTATCTTAAATAAAAGTCCCTTTCAATTTTTTTAAGGGAAAAGTTTACAGACCAGCCATGATGTATGGATTAGAGACAGTAGGAATAGGTAGAAGACAGGAGGCAGAGCTGGAGGTGGAGGAGTTAAAGATGCTGAGATTCTCTTTAATAGAGACAAAGATGGACATGATCAGGAATGATGGTGATTAGAGGGACAACACAGACAGGAAGGTTTGTAGAAAAAGCAAGAGAAGCCAGATTAAGATGGTTTGGACATGTTCAGCTGAGGGACAGTGCATACGTTGGGAGAAGAATTCTAGATACGGATCTACTAGATAAGAGACGAAGAGGAAGGCCAAAGAGGAGATTTATGGATGTGGTGAGAAAGTACATGGTTGTGTTGGGAAAGGACATGGTGGTTGGAGTTGGAATTGAGGATGCGGAGGACAGGATGAATTGGAAATCTCATCCTGTCCACTGAAAAATGGGATAAGCCGAAAGGAGTAGAAGAAGAATTTAAAACAGGAGTTTGGTGACTGTTGGTGGTGCTCCTGTTACTGTAGCTTGGTCACAACTTTAAAGATGAATTATTGATGAAATTCCATTGGGTAAAAATGATATATAATGGTGATACAAATAATGATTGAAGTTTTAATTTTTCTATAGCAGAAGAACAGACACAAAATGGTAAAATACAAAACAAATCCAGAGATTTGTTAAATGCCAACAATGTCATTGTTAGGGAGGAAGTCGAACACACACAAATGCTCATGATGATGCTAATCTCAAAGAAAAGGGACACTCTTTCAAGGACTCAGATGTGCATATTTTGGACAAGGAGGACAGATGATTTGAGAGAGGAGTAAAGGAAGCCATCTATGCCCATCTAGAACAAGAAACCTTATATAGTGGGGGAGGTCTGCGTCATCAACTGTCTGCTACAGACCATTCTGCCTTGAGATCCCACCCTAGGAAGTTTAACTGCTCATCAATACCAGAGCAGGCTTCTCTAGACGGATGTGACAACGACTCCCATTCACATCTGGACATTTGACAAGGAAACTGCTCATTAACATCAGGATCAGTTGAGATGCTGTCTCTTATACACATCTCAGAAGTCCCAAAGATGAGGGAGGAAATAGCTGCCTCTGGTGCTGTTGAAGGAGATGATCGCAGACCCCTGTCCAGTACGCCGACTCATCACAGCTAAAGGGGTCCCTGGATGAGTGAGGGCTGTCTCTTATACACATCTAGATGTGTATAAGAGACAGGGTCTGCGTCATCAACTGTCTGCTACAGACCATTCTGCCTTGAGATCCCATCCTAGGAAGTTGAACTGCTCATCAATACCAGAGCAGGCTTCTCTAGACGGGTGAAACAACGACTCCCATTCACATCTGGACATGGGACAAGAAAACTGCTCATTAACATCAGGAACAGTTTTTGTCTAAAGAGGTGAGGAGACCAAATCAACTCTTCAAACCTTTGTCCAGTGGTGAAGGGAGTGGTCCAGAGGAGTAGAACTACTAGAGTTCCCTCCAACAACAACCAGAAACTGATGAAGTTCCTCAGTTGAGGAATGAAACCTCTTTCAATTCCAAGAAGTCCAGTTGCTTACAACTAAACCCTTTTTGGACATCGCTCATGATGTTCAGGAGTTTGTCCAGTAGCAGTAAAGAGGTAGTTGGGCTCGACCCGGGCTTGTCTGGATCTCTGCTGTTTAGCTAGGTAGTTTCTTACTTCTTCAGACTATCTGGAAGAGAGTCAGGTCTTCAGGAAAGGTCAACCAAACGCCATCATGAGATACAACGACACCTACCAGTATCCACAGTATCTTCTATAGGCCCTTGCTGTTGCCCTTTGACTGGCCTGTTCCTCATGGTTAAACTATGGTGCGTTTACAGTCTGGCTGAAGACAGGGAAAAGTTAAACCCAATCAATTTTCTTATATATTAACTTGTGGCTAATCTGTGTGATTTCTGATGTCATAAAACCTGTCATCAATGGACGTTTCCGTATCGTCTAACTATTTTACGAGCTCAGCGCTTTGTGAAAGCTAGCCACCAGAGGGCAGTAGATATCCGCTTCACGTGAACGGCTGACGTTTATACAGAGTCAAAATGTTTCGTTTTAAAACGATGTGTTTTTTTTATCTTCAAAAGTTTTGCGTTTTGTACGTTCGACACAAATAATAATATGTGTACCCTAAATATATAACTGGGCCAAACTACAGGTCACATTCTCTGGCCTTCATTGATTTGGGAATATTAACTTTGTATTTTGGATACCAAACTGAACTTTTTCTATTTGAAAAAGTCAGGAATATGAAATAAACAAACTCCTCATTGGCTGAGCTATATAACAAAAAGAAACAAACAAATAAAAACAAACAAACCAGAGATACAGTAACTCTCAACTAAGATGGTATTTTGGTACTGGGCTGCACAAAGATAATGCTAAACTTACACTGTTTCTGTTTTACTTATAATTTCATGCACAGTGTTTTATTTTGAAAAATAACAGGAAAAATAATAGGATCTTATGTTAAATATGTAAAATAAACAGGTGTTGAAATAAACAGCACCTGGCTCGATGTACTGCTTTTGACAGTGTACAGTATGTATTCTCTGTCTGATAGAAGACGTTCACACAGTAGTGGCTCTGTAATGAGGAAATGAAGAATGAAGAGTTCTGCATTAAAAGAAAAACATGATACAAGGATATACCAAAGGGAGCAAATCTATTAAATATGAAAAAATACTATGTATCTAATGGTGAAGCACACAATCCTATACTGTAGTATAGTACCTCAATCTGGAAAAAAAAAAATTTACTGTGATGTTTTCAAGTTCTCCTGTATAAATCTTGAAGGCCACACTAACATTGAACCGTCACATCAAGGCCATGGCCACAAAACATTATCCCAAGGGCCGCAAATGGCCCCCCTGTGCTACACCTTAAAGACTGCTTTTTGTAAAAGTTGCAGGACATTTCACCAGCCCATGGTCCCTCCACAGGTACATCCACTGCTGTATATACCTGCGGAAAGGACAGTACTGGTTTCATCGGTCCTTGTTCTTCTTTGGAAACTCAACATGGACCTAGTACTGGGAGAAAAATGGGACGAGGTGTTGAGGAGCCTTAAACTGTGTGACAAGCATGATAAATGCAGCAGGCGTTAACACCAGTATGGAAAAAGACAAGGATACCTTTGTCTTGTCACAATAATCCTAATCTGTTTGAAGATTGGGAAACAAAGAGAGAAAGCGGAGAACGGGAAAGGACGGAAGTGAGGTGAGTGGTGATGAATGTTGCTACATCAGAAACTGGACTCGCTGTGATGTTTCTCTCTAATGACCTGATTGCTCAATTAATTCTGCGGCCCATTCTTCCTCGACCCCCTTTAATGTGGAAAAGGCTATATTTCCTCCCAGATTAGTATAGATACACGCTGACAGTCCGGACTGCTCAAGGTATTTGGGAGGTATAATTCATTCATAATGCCACAATGTGGCCCATCTATCATCTTAGCTTTCTCCGTCCACTAACTCGCCGCTCGCTCCCTCCTCTCATTCCAGGGCTGGCTCTACTGGGGGTAGGAAGGAGGGGATGGAGGAGGAAGGAGGGGAGAAACTCAACCATAAATGATGGCTGTGTGTGTTTTGTATGTGTGCATGCATATGAAAGGTTGAAGTATGAGATGTGTTTGGATATGAAGTGTGTGGGTGTGCGTTTTCACGGGGAGGAGGCGGCGGAGGTGGCGGTGGTGGCGAGGCGTGCAAGGTTGTGAGGTCGGCAGCCTCTCTTCTTCTGATGAATTAGCTGGCATATGCACGCGATGAATTACCAGGCAAAAGGAGTCAATTATCCAAAGATGAAGAAGAAGATGTAGAAAAAGACGAAAAAGAAGACGAAGAAGGGAAAAAAAGGTGAAACGCAGATGATGCTCCTGTGGCCTCGGGGCCCTTTTTCAATTCAGGGAGTGATTTTACCAAAATGCAGAGACGAGAAGCAGCCTTGAAGGAGGGAGAGTGGGATCATCAGGAGTTGGATGAGAAAAAAAGACAGAATAAATGAAAGTATACAGTGGATACAAAAAGTCCATACACCATTTTATGACATCAGGTCTTCGTCATGTTGAACTGATTTCCTTTTTTTCATTTCATAACACATTTTCTTACACTTATAAACTAAATTATAATCAGCATAATGTGAAATAATGTCCACTTTGACATTATTTGTCCACTTCGAGCATGTAGACTCCTTACCAGGCCCATAGGTGTTGCTAAGTATATATATTTGATGATGTGTTTTCATGAATCACATTTACCAGCACTAATCTTTACTATATAATTCAAAACAATTTTGTACCATGATGCAAGGCTTTTTTTTTGACTGAAGAGTGATGCATTTTACCCATCACCAAAGTGAACAGTGCTCAGCTTTGAGCACTGTCAGTGACAACCTGACAACTGGTGGATTCAAACCTGGAACCCAGGTTTGAATCCACCAACACTGCCTAGCACAGTCATGGGCAAACCTTTTGACTTACGGGCCACAATTGGTCCTCAAACTGGACGTGGTAGCTGAGTCCAGAGTAGAAAAATAGATAGTCCATTTGAACTATTATATATGTCATGTAAAAGTTGTGTATAAATGCTAAATGCTCCATTTTCTTTATGAAGTCGTACTGGGGAATCGCATTATTGCAGGGAAAAGGCAGAAGTCTAATGATAATATAAATAAAATATCTAATTTGGACAAGGTTGGCGGGCCTCATTAAAAAGATCAATGGGCCGCGTCCGGCCCCTGGGCCTTAGTTTGCCCATGCCTGGCAGCAGACAATGTTGACAGCAAACAGGAAGTGTCCTTCCGTGTTTTTTTAGACTACAGTCTTTAACACAGTGGCGAAGTGGTTCATGTCAAACATCCAGTCAGCTAATTTTTCATGAACAAATTGGACTAAAAATTAAAATATGAAAATCTGATAATAGCCTTTTTAGCATCAATATGGCCCATAATAAAACCTGACATTCCATCATGGGAGAGGAGATTTTTCCCTCTTCTTTTCTCCATATTTTTTTTTTCTCCACCTCCATCAAACACAGAAGGCAAAGTGTGGTGTAAAAATGCAAAAGGCTATTATCAGGCCTTGGGAGCGAACTGACGCCACTTATGATGGATGAGAGTGGGATTTAAACGGGCCTCCTGTCAAACACTCAGCCTAACTGCTCTCCTCACTCCTCTCCTGGCTCAAACTGGCCTAAATGGAAGGCATTTGTAATATATTGAAGTGGGCGTGCACGTGTGCTCGCTGCGTCCCTTGCTGTTTTCTTCTTTGGCATTTAATTTTCTGAGCTCTCCTGGAGGACGGAGTGGGAGATGGAGTATTTGTGGTTTATGATATTACAGGGAAGGTGCAGTGGTGACATCATCAGCTGTCCAGGTGACACTGGTCAGCAGAGGCTCAGGGGAAATGAAAACCAGTGGCTGGGATATCACTATACCTGAGGTATCCAAAGTCTGGCCTGTGGACCGCTAACGACCCAATGGCATGTTCTATATGACTTTCACGGAAATTTATCAATATTTATTACTCCTTTATTTTACAATTGCTCCAATCAGTCTAGCAGGACACAGTTCATTCTGGATTCTGGCATGAAAATGATTTATCATTATTTAGATGTTTACAGGAACCAACTACAAACTGACTTTTTATTGTTTGTGCTATGGTTAAATTAAATTTTACTTATAATTTAGCTATCATCACCTATCTAGTGATGCCTGTTTATACTCCTAAGTTTATTTGTGTTGCCAAAAATGCAATATTTTGCTATTTATTCTCATATTTCTTCTCTTCAAGGCTGAATTTTAGATATCATTTATTATATTGTGGATGTTAAAGTACAACTGGCTTAATATTCACTCCTTATTTTGTCTATTTTTATTGCTTGCTATTTTTCCTTCCTCATATATTTTAGCTTGAAACGTTTAATAGATATAAATTCTGTAATGTAATTTAAATGTGTTTTTATTCCAAATTAATTCTTTGATTTTCTGACTATTGTACAGCATCAAAAATAACTCAGTGAACCAACTTATTGTTGTTGTTTTTTTTTAACTGTAACTTTTTTGAAGAACTTGATTGAACTAGATTGCCTTCTTTTGCTGTATCTATTATAATATTTAGCGCTCAAATCAAGATGATTTGGACATGTTCAGAGTAGGGACAGTAGATACATTGGTAGAATGATGTTTCTAGAGTGAGTGACAAAGAGTAGAGTGATGATGCAGTGAAGTAGGACATGGAGGTAGTTAGAGTCAGTGTAGAAGATACAGAGAACAGGGTGAGATGGAGAAGGATGATTGGCTGTGGAAAACCCCTGAAAAAGGAGAAGCAGACAAGCAGAAAGTTGAAGAAGAAGAAGACATCTGTACTGAACACTATATAGGAGAAAAATAGATCATTTACACACAAGGCAACATTCAGTGTTCAGGGGCAATAACTGTGGTTTATTTAATGACTTTTCCACATTAGTACTTAGAAGAAGAAAAAAAACTTGATTGTTTTGTGGCCATAAATCCAGATCACATGACAAACCAGGCCACGGTTGTTTATCTGTCTAAGAAGTGTGCTGGAAAAACACTTTCCTCCTCAGCAGCCAGCTCCAGAGAGCAACAGGAAATAAATAAGGATCAAGTAAAGCTAAGAGTGTGAGCCAAAACTCATTAACAGTTTGAAAACTAAAACTTTACCACTGCCCAAAGAGAAGACAATGGCATTCTCTCTGTGTTCAGACACCGCAGTCTGAGACCAGTCGACGTGTTTTGTAGCAGAGTGAGATTACGCTCGGAATGATTGGAAGAGAGGAGACGGATATAAGACCAAAACAAAAGTGGTTTAACTGGAGCAGGGCTGGTCTCATATGAAGATGCAGACACTAACTCTGCAGCAGTTATGATTATATATTTAGAGTATATGTTTCCGGCAATGCTTTCTTCTCTACTGTGTTTCTGCAGAGCTGCAGGTTTGTTTCTGCTACTCTGGACCATCGCACTTTCTTCTGGGACCATCAGGCCCTTTACTTCCTCTGGTACTCCCCTCACATCTTCCCATACACACACGTGCACACACACACACACACACACACACACATCACCTCCCTTCCCTGCGGCGACATGCGCTCCACAATGGAGAACAGAGTGGTTTGGGAAATGATGGCCATTTATAACTGCCTGACGCTGGATCTCTCTCTCACACATACACAGAAAGAGAGAGAGAGAGATTAGAAAATACCAAGATAAAAGTAAAGAGTGTTTCTGACAAACAAAACCAACAGACAACTGCACAGTGAGCGTTGTCTTAATTGTCTATTGTCAGATTACAACAAAAATCTAATATAGTCCCATTTTCGCACATCAACCACAAAAGTGAACAACATCTGTGCACTAATCTCAGCCCTCCAATTCTTCACTATATACTGTACGTACTTCCTATTAATTACATCACTGCCCCCTAATGGCCCCTCATTGTGAAAAACAGTATCTTTAATATTTTCACATCTGAATGAAAACACATGTTAAGGTATTTTAATTTTAATTTCAGAGGCCAGATTAGCAAGTCCTTCCTTTAGGAAAGGCGTGAACAATGTTATGTGCATAACAATTTATTTGTTATACATTGAAACATTTTTTATAAAGATGGCCAAAAAATTTTGGTTGCCAGAAATGGGCTAAAACGCACATTTGGTTTTTGGTTCAAAACAACAGGGCTGTGTGACGGCGCTAACAAAATATTAGATATTAGAAGAACACAAATTGGAATTTTTGTTGCACAGAAAGGTTTCTTTGACCTGGACCACTGTACTTAAGTTTTGTGACAATATGTTATCTAAAGACTGCACAACCAGGTTTTGTAGAGTAAACCTTGGTTTTCAGACCCCCAGACAGGTCTGGGATTTGCCACAGAAGTGAGACCAGCCAGAGATGCACTTTAACAGGGCTGCTGCACTTCCACATGACTAAACTTGATTCTTGATTCTTCATTACTTGGAAGTGGAAATCAAGCAGAAGAAATTATCCAACAATTGATTGAAAATGCATTATTTGATTTTATGAGAGAATATTAAATTTTATAATCTGTCAGCAGGTCAGTGGGTTTGTACACTATCATTTAAAGTACATACTAGTGGGTTCAGTATTTTTCTACCTTCTTTTACGTACCATGTTCAATAAAGTACTGTGGCGCCAGTATCACTAACTATTAATAAACACACTTCTTTGTTATCAGCGTCTGTTTGCAAATGGGCCGAGTTCTCTGAAACAGCAGCGTAAGGACAAACCCTCCGTTCCCCGCTCTATTATGACGATGTCAGTAACCTCACGTCTCACGCCACTGAAGCTTGAATGGACCTGACTTCATTTCAATCTTTGTACTGCGAAGACACAGTAATTAGGCAGGTGAGCAGAGAGGGCGGGGTCACACACAGGCAATTAAGAAAGTGACAGCCCGTCCAGCGCAGTGACGGGCCGGCGCTGGGCTCTGTGGCATGGAGAAATACAAATGTATGCACACATTTCTGACATCCATGAAATAACAGCTCTCTAGTGGAGGTGTCCACGAACAGTCTGATTAACATAACAACACTGGCTCTGAGCCTGACAGTCATCACTGAGGAATTCACCCAACCATGAGTTTAGGTCCTCGGAAAATATCAAATAACTGTAAAGAAGTGATATGTGTCTAAAAAGCCTACTCACCTCATACTGGACCAGACCAATGAGGATCACAGACTGATTAAAGCTTAGCCAGGTAGACAAAGGTAGAGCTGACTAAAAACAAACTTTATCCATAGTTCACTGAAAATGCATATTTCTTTACAATTAGGTAAATTCTAGCCAAGAGCAATCAAGATTGAAGTTATTTTTTATTTAGTAAATTTAGTAAATAACTATTTTAGTGTAAATCTAAAAGTTGTCGTGATTTTTTTGTTGCTTGAACCTTTTCAAAGCTCTGGCTCTAACGTTCTGTTCAGTGCCTCTGTTCAGTGGAGGCCTAGTGGTTAAAGAAGCAGATTCAAGTCCACAAGGATTCAGGTTCTAACCCACTAGCTGCCAGTTTGCCACTAGGCATAGCTTCGTCCTGACCCACATAAACTCCACTGACTTCCCCCAGGAAGGCTCACAGTATGGAGCAGTGGTGGTGAACAAGTAATGGATAAGAGGATAAAGATGAATGGATGAATAACTGGTTGTTCATTTGTTTAGTCATTAACAATAATATGTCAGTCTAAAACAGTGATAATCAAGTGGTGGGTTGCAATCTTAAAGTGGGACCTGTGTTCAGTGGGTCGCATGCCTTTTTTTAGGGAAATAAAAAATGTTAAAACAGAGTTATAAGCTAAACTTTCTTTTTATTTTTGATACTTTAAGCAGCGGAGTGTTGTCTATTCAATCTCTTCAACAGTAGGTAGCAGTGATGCTAATTGACTCTCACCATTTGCTTGCTTTTAGTAAATTAAGTGAAACAAAATACAAACATATTAAATATGTATAAGGTTCCTGAAGTAACTGGATTTTAATAAATACATTTCATTCATTCATTAAATCATCTTCGTTCTTCATCCAAAACCAGGTCTCAGGGGGCGGCAGTCTCCACGACTGCCACCCAAATCACACTGCTACATGCTGTCAGCTTTCCTGTGGGTGGTGACCCCACTGGAAGTTATGTGGATCGGGACGGTGCTGTGATCAGAGGCAACCAGGCAGCTGGTGGATTAGACCCTGAAGCCTAGTGGAGACCCAAGTCTGTAAGATTTTGAGGGGTTGAAATTGTTCTTGGGTCATAGCTTGTCATTCAGGGTTAGTGGTGGGTCCTGAAGAGAGACCAGCTGAAAACCACTGGTCTACAATATTATCAAAATATCACAAAATAAAACCAAACGATTGGTCAACAACCGAAACTGGTAACAGGGCATGAAATTCTAGATTTGGTCTGATTAAAACTTTAAAAATTTGAAAATGCATTATTAAGATCTTTCAAAATCTTGTGTACCTGTTTAATGGCACAAGGAAATGTAATGTACGGACACCAAGGAAACACTTAACGAACCCGATCGAAAGTGTAATCAAACTGTACCCAGAAGTGAGTGAAAACAAACGAATGAGTGAAAACACAGCAGATTGGAGCGAATCAGATCAGAGTCCATGCAAATGAAATGCTAATGTGATGCTAATGAGCAGAGGGAGGGAGGGCCGGGGGACTGAGGGTGTCAGGTAGGAGGTAAAGTTTGGTTAGAGAGCGAGCTGGCGAGACATCAGCCAAATGGGCGACGGTTGGGTGAGCAGTGAGCGGGCTACCCATGATGCCTTGTTCACAGAGAGGGAACATTAAGCTACGGAAAGAGAGATGGAGAGAGAGAGAGAGAGAGAGAGGGAGACAGAGAGAGGCAGCGAGAGAGTGAAGTGAAGAAGTGGAGGAAAAGGAGCCGCAGGCTAATGAACAAGCTGATTAATTCTCAAATTACATTCCTCAACTTTATTGTTTCTGTTTTCTCTGCTGCACATTTCCTAAATTAAAACCCGTCCTTCTGTCTGGTAAATCAGACTAATGTTCACTGAGTTCTACCATGACTGATGCTGCTGTCGCACAATTACTCTGGGAACGATCTCTGGAAACACAGCGGCTTCCTCACCACTAAACTTTCCCTGTTCAAGCGTTCTTGAAGAATTTGATCCCTTTAGTTGTAAATGTTAAAATTACATTGTCTTTGGAGCAAAATTCATGTTTTAATATAGGCAGGACAGATAAAAAGGCCGATATTATGGCCGATATCATTAGCCTGGTTTTAGTATCGTTACTCGATATCGGTATAACCGATATCAGTTTTTCCTCTGATAATGAAAATCTATATATTCATATAAGTTAGATAACTTCAAATCCTTGGCAGTGGTGGGCAAGTGGCTAAGGAAGTGGACTTGGGTCCACAAGGCTTCAGGTTCTGAACCACTTGCTGCCAGGTTTCCACTGAGGTTCTCTGGTTACAACACAATTCCCTAACAAAACTGTTAGTGTCTACCATGTGTCCATGCATCCATCCATCCATACACCTGTCTGTTGGTCGGTCTGTCTGTCTGACTGTCTGTCTGTCTGTATATATTTATTTATCTATCTATCTATCTATCTATCTATCTATCTATCTATCTATCTATCTATCTATCTATCTATCTATCTATCTATCTATCCATCCGCCTGTCTGTCTGTCTATCAGTCTATCCATCCATCTATCATCTGTGTGTCTGTCTATCTAAGAACACACTCCCTAGCCATATTTTATAAAATCACACGTATGGTTCTAAGATATTTACCTTGGTTTTGGGGGCAAACTTTGGCCTACATATCAGTCTATGTCGGAAAATTTGGCAGTGGTGGTCTAGTAGTAAAGGAAGCAGAATTGGCTGCGCAAAGTTTCAGGCCCGAATCCACCAGGTTGCCATTAAGATGCTCTGATCAATGCACCGTTCCAACCCACATAACCTTTAGTGGGCTGACCCTCCACAAGAAGGCTCACAATGGTGCAATGTGATTTTGGGTGGCACCAGTTGCACCTGTGACAGGGCAATGGACAAGCAGAAGAAGATGAATGAATATAGGGAAATTGTGAGTGTTTGGAAATACTGTATCTGCAAAAGGTTTATCCATTACATCTCAGTATTGGTGATGACTGCACTTCTCCAGGTTGTGTTTATACAGAAATGTTTGATTTTGGTCAAGGCATTAAATATATATTCTTTATGTTGTTAACCCTTCTCTGTAAGTCACTTTGGATAAAATTATTGTTAAATGCATAAATGTGAAGGACAATTTTAACATAAATTTGATATCCGTCAGGGTAAAGTCACTCATCTCTGGTTTTTAGATCTGTCTATAGTTTAGTCTACAGTATGGAGCAGTGAGATTTGGGTGACAGTCATGGAGACTGTTGCCCCTGAGACCATGTAACTGACAAGAGGATAAAGATGAATTAACTTTTCTTTTGGTCCCAAACTGAAAGGATCAGAATAGAAAAACATCCTTTGTTAGTTTCCTGCTTACTTCTACATTTTCTTGTTAATATTTCCCACTAACTCAGTTCTCGTTTGGTTAATGGAGCCATTTACCCTTTCTTGACACAACAGCTTCTCCTGTCACTGTCTCCAAGTTAAAGACCCTCTGCAGAGACAAAGACTACATATCGTTTTAACGCCTGTCAGTTTTCGCCTGAGCCACGAGACAAACACATGCGCGATAACACAGATACATTTATCAGAGCTGGGGTTGGAGGGCGGGGGTGGACGTGTACAGAGAAGAAAGTCATCCCCTGATGATGGGATGGAGGTGAGAGGGAGAATCTCAGCGTCAGGCAATGCACCGGGGAGGGCGCAGAGAGAAAATGACAATATTTAAAATAGGAGACACAACTCCATTTGTTTCTGAACCAAATATTAACGATCTTTCATTTGGATCTCATCACAGATGCAGCTGGGGGAAAATTGCATTCCGTGCCACACAAGTCCGGGGAAGACATGAGACGGGATAATAGCCAATAGGTGTTTAGAGAGAAGGGAGAGAACGAGAAGATGAGAACGAAAGACAGAGAGAGAAACAGAATTGACGAATTCCCTATATGGGTACGGCACGGAGGGAGGAGGAGGAGGTGAGGGGGAAAAAAGGGAGAGTAAGATTGGAAATTGAAATTTATGACATTGAAAATGACTATGACAGAGACAGAGGCAGGTCCCTCTCTGCTCTCCCCTCTTTGGTTGCAGTCAACCTTGCAATGAGGGCAGATCAAACAAAAATAGGCTGTTAGGGGGGCAGAGGGGCGGATGGGCAGAGAGAGAGGGAGAGAGGGGAAGGAAAGAAGAGAGGAGAGGAGAGGGAGGACATTAGAGGAGAAAATGATGACGTTGTCAGTGAGTGATGTAAATCGCGGCAGCTACATAGTCAACAGATACAGTCGGCTGGCTGTGCAGGCCTCGGCCTGTCTCAGCCACGCTGGCACTGACAAATGGAATATTTTCAGAGGACTTAATCAGAGGAAAATGGGCTTTCGTCTGCTCGCCTACCCGCTCTGCCGCTCCCACAGAGAAATGATTGCCTGTCGCTCTTCCTCCCGCTGTCTCTTGCTCTCTCACAGTCATTGAACGTGGCTACTGAACCCTGCAGAGGTTACAAAGGGGGAATTTATCAGTCATGTTTTACAAAAGGATATATGGGACACTGAGACCTGCAATGATTCTGCCATCACAGTCAGGACTGATTTAAGAATGCTGAGAGTTGTTTTTTACTTCCATGACTATTTCACAAATGGATAGAAGGACGTTAGACAAATAAAAGATACACACATGATGAGTCTGCTTTACCACCACAGATATTATTTCATATAAATTTTACAAGAAACAAAAGTTATCAAAATGTAATTCATATTCCTGATTCCAGATTCATATTCCAGATGAACAAACTCAGAATTTGTCATTGTCAGTGTCAATTATGTTAATGAAGATTCTCATATAGCCAGATCATGAACAAGGAAAAAAAGTGTTGTCAGGCAACTGACATGAACAAAAAACTTTATGTACAGTTGCCTTATGAAAGTCATTAAGACTGTCTGTTGTGTTTGTTAAAAAACGAAAAGACAAATCTTGAGGAATTAATACAGTTCTATCTGTCTTCCATCTATCCATCTGTCTGTCTGCCTGTCTCTCTGTCTGTCAACCTGTCTGTCTGTTTGTCTGTCTTTGACCTGTCTGTGCGCTTTCTTCCGACCTATCTATCTATTTGTCTGTCTGTCTGTCTGTCTGTCTGTCTGTCTGTCAAATACTGCTAACTATAAAAAAACAAACAAAGTCTGAATACACACACAATACATTAATTATATTTAGTTTTATAGTCTACTGGTTAGAACACCTGCCATGAAAGCAGAATAAATGTCAACGCAAGATTAACAGCAGGGTTAAAAAATAAAGAGGTGTTAAATAGACATTCACTAGAGGGTAATTAGAAGCAAACACTGGGTAATTAAACTCTTATTGCACCCGCATGGGGGAGGGGAGGTGAGTCCATGCTATGTCTTCACAAATACATGTACATATTCTCCTCAGGTGTTCTGTGAGAAGGCCCGGAAGTGAACCGGGACAACATTAGGGCTGATATACTTCAAACCCTCTCATCACCCACTCAATAAAACCTATTACTTGTCATGAAGGCCTCATTTCCTACACTTGTTTGATGTAGTACCTGGGCTGAAGTGACTGTAGGCCCACAGGAGCAGCAGCAGTGAAGGGCCAGGACACATCAGACAGCTGTGACATGATCTATTTCTCCTGTGATGAATGGACTAATCTGCTGCCCTGTTGCCCTGTCCGCCTAATTTGTTACAACGTGACACAATTCAGACTCTTTTCTGATGACGGACACGCTGCAGGTGACGTACCTGAGGAGTCACAGTCATGAAGCTCTTTAACTTTCTTGTTATCGGGAAGGTTTTTTCTCCTGAAACTTCAGACCTGGGGTGCGCTGTCCTTGGTGCTGAATGGTCAGTCTCAGCTTGAACACAGATGCAATATAAACGGATTCAGAGAAGTTTGTCAGATATGATGACAGGTTTATGTTGAGTAAAAAAAAGGTCTGTGGTTAACAAGTACAAGCACTCTTTTCAGCGGTCCAGTGGTTTTTTTACTAGAGGTTGATATTGATGTGAGAACTATCCAACAAATTGGATTTCTTCAGGGCTACAGAGAGTGTAGGAAAGCACTAATGGTTTGTTGAGCTGCTGTAAGGCTGGGCCTGAGGCCTGGTCACAGCCATATCTCACATGGTATTGATCAGCTCACAGCTCAGTGTGGCCCAGAGCTCTTCATCCCTTCTTTCCTCATCTCACTCCCCACTGTTCCTGATCCTGTAAAGTCAGAAGTGTACTCATGTCAACCTGGGTAATTATCATTGATCTGCTGCTGCAAACAGTGACAAATTCTACTGTTTTTCTACCACCTGATCTGGGATCTGTCAGACCTACTATAGTTCCTCTTCATTAACCTAAAGAGGAGACGTGTTGGAAGAGATCAGTCCTAGGAACAAAAAGTCATATTTACTCAGTTTGACCTGAGTAATGATGTATTCACTTAAAACTTTAAGCATCTGATGTCTCCTGATTTAAACCAAACATTTATGCTCCTCTTTTTCTTTTTAGCACCAGATCTAAAATATTGATTTATACTCTTGGCAATTCCTTACAGCCATCGAGACAAAAAGGTAATATTTGAATTACTACCCCTATTATAATCTATTTACTTTTAACTGTTTCATTATCTACATTATGAAAATGTGTCTGACTTTTATCTAAATCGCATTTCAAACTCAAGGGCCGGGGGCCAAATGCGGCCCGCTAAGTCATCTTGCATGGGCCTGGACAGTTTACAAAGCATTTAATAATGTCAGTGCAGCGGAGGTTCTTATGTTGATACATTTAAAAAATTGTATGTTACACAAAAAACAAAAAACAATAGTAATATTAGTAAATAATAACAAACTGCAGTAACAAGACACTAACAGTAATACGCTGTGGAGTAGATACATGCAAAATCTTCTAATAACAACCAGCCCAACAAGGAAATTTCATTGTTGATGTCGACCCCTGGTAAATATGACTTTGACACCACTAACTGGGATTTATTTTGATATATTTTCATAATTTGTACAGAAAATTTGCAGAATATTCTTCCCTTATTTTCTTCAGTTACTGCAACATTTATACAGCGCAGCAACAAAAGTCGCCAACAATTATGCCTTAACCTGCAGATAAAAACATAATTTTCCTTAATATATGGACATGTTCGATGCCCAGTCAATCACAGGTCCAAAGACAACCGCAGTGAGTTCCATTTACGTCACCCCTGTGTTAAAGACTAATTTTAACCACGAAATGAAAAGGTAGGAATGAAAAAAATACACAGTTGAAAGTATGGTCAGTGAAAGCCTGAGGCAAATCATCTTCATCTCCAAACTTCTCCTCTGAGATCTGCTCCTACTCGCACACGCATACACACACACACACACACAGACACACACGGTTCATAGGTGTGTAGATGATGAGATCTCTGTTCCAGTGTCTCCTGGCAGGGATTTGTATTGTTCAATCTCAATGTGAATCCAGGGGTTTCAAAGTCTGGATTCTGCTGCTGCGGCTGCTTTTCCTACAAGCTTTGAGGACGATGAGGTGCTAATGACCTAGATAAGTCTGTGAAAGTGTCCGGATGAAGCGCACAGGGTTATCAGAAACCGTGTGACATGAACATGAGCAAATCTGGGATGATTTTAAAATGGGAAATGTTGAGATAAAGTATTTTTTCATATAGAAATATAGATTTAGGTTTGCTAAATTTTCAAAAAAGGAAATCCGCCCTTAACCCACTGGTGACTTTCCATCTAAACTCTGTCTGTCTTTAAATACTGCTGATTTTCTGATTTGGCTGAGCTTCTCACTCACACACACAGCCACGCACACACGCTTCACTAATCTATAGCAGACAAATGAGCCTGGGTGAACAAAGTGGGGCAGAAAGAGAAAGATTGACTCAGAGACAGAGGCCTAATTAGCGGAGACTCATTATGTGCCTTCAAGAGGCTGTGATTAGAGATGTTTGTTCACACAGCAGGCTGCTGCTGCTGTCTCTGCTGCTGCTGGGCTTAATGACTGGGACTGATTGCTGATGTGAGTTTGGCCCACAGCGTAACAGAACTGGAGACGGCAGAGGAATGACAGAGGTGTGTCAGAGCGTTGTGTCTCAGCAGATTGTTTGTTAAACACAGCTTTTTTTTTTAGGAAAAGTAACCCAATATTAGGTTAAATTCATTAAAATAATGTATGTATTGAATTACTGAACTCAGTGTAGGTTATTTTCAACAACTATGTCATTATGTGGGTAGGGACAGTGTTATGATCACAGCACATCAGTGGCAACCTGGCAGCTGGTGGATTAGAAACCTGAAACCTTATGGACCCACGTCTGATTCTTTTAACCACAAGGCCACCACTGCTGAAAATAACAATATATGTTGTTTTTTCTCACATCGAGCAAATATTAGTTAACTCTGATGAATCAAATACTTCAATTTCCTTGTAAAATTATTTTAAAACATGTATAATATTACATATGTAAAAAACATAACAAACATCAAAATAATGCAAAATATCCTAAATCACAGTTGTGTGATGAGACATGAAGGTATAATTAAAAAATGAAATGGATAATGCAAATACTTCTTATTTAACATAAAATAAATAACAAAAATATTTATTAACTACGATCTAAAAATGTGATTTTTTGATGCCTTATTTATTTTATTTTATGCAATAAATCACATCTGCAAAAAAACGGGGGGGCAGCAACCTAAAATGCAATTATTCATCTTCATCCTCTTATCTGGTACCAGGTCTCACAAACAGCAGTCTCCATCACTGCCACCCAAATCATACTGCTTCATACTCTGAGCCTTCCTGCGGGTTGTGAGCCCACTGGAAGTTATGTTGGGATGATGCTGTAACCTATATATATTTAAATAGTAATCATTTAAATAAATAGATACAATCATTGGCTATAGATTATATTGTATTTGATTGAATCACTACAATTGTGTTTTACTTCTAATACGTCTATTGACCAGGACTTGTATTTCTATCCGTGGACTGGGATTTAGTGAGGTTACATTTCAGGTTAGTGGAAAGTAAATCCAAGTCACATAACTCACATGGCTCTATCAGTTCTGTCCAGTTTAAACTTATACATGCTGTCAAAGTCCTCATTGAAGATGAACCCATTTTAATAATCAGTGTGTTTTCCCTCTCTCTCTCTCTCTCTCTCTCTCCTACTCAACACCACCTCATCCCACATCTGGTTTAAAAAATCTAAAAGTATCCTACTGAGCAAAAGCTCTGGGCTTTATCAACTGCAAACCCCATCACTTAAATCTGATAAGACTCCCGGCGCTATTGTGATGCGATTTCCCTCTGCGAAAGTCCATTCGTGATCCTGCTTTTTTCTCTGAGTCCTTCTCGTTCCACTTCCTGAACTGGAGTGGATTGTCTGGAATAAACTCCAATCCTCCTTAAAAAGGAGGGAGGAGAGGAGAGGAGAGGAGGAGGAGAAGAGAGGTGTACTGTAGGGGTGAGTTGGTGATGGTGGGGGAGAGAAGAGGGAGCTGAGAGGATCGTGGATGCTGGGGCCAAAGTAAAGGATCGGACGGAGGAGAAAGTAGCATTAGCAACTTTGTCTCCTGTCCATGGATTCCCAGAGCCGTCTGTCCGTCTCTTATTTTTTAATCCAGTCAAGGCTGTATTTTTGCCCTCATCCTCTGGGCACCACTGCAGCTGGGCTGCTCGCTCACTGCACTGCTGCAGGACTGATCCGTTCGTTTGTTTTCCGAATCTGGGATTTGCAGAGATAGATTAGAAAACAAAAGCATATGGAAAAGATAAAGAACACTTAGGTAATGGATTTTGGCACGGACTTGGACTTCATCCTCTTCCCTCTTCTTTTTTACTCAGTGCTCTAAATAAACTATTTGTTCTTCTTAAATCAGACAGACACTTCCTGGGAATAGAACCGAGAAGAGCTTAATGGGGTTAGAAGGTTAAGGACCGACTTGCTGTTTGTTTCAAAGATGTTAAATGGATTTAAACAAAGTGATATTTTCACATTCTGCGCAGATTTAGGCACATACTGGTCCAAAAGAAATTAAATAAGGACACAAGAGTGACGTTCAAATCAGATCAGATCCCAGACAGTCTGAAATTAAGCAATTATTTGGTTGGGAAACCAAAACAACACTAAAGTGTTCCTCCTGCCCCAGTGTTCAAATCACTTTTTTCACTTCAGAATCTTTGCGAAAAGTACATTTTGTTCCTTTACCCATGATCAGAATGTAATTCTGTAGCTGTATAATATTACATATATACAAAACATGAAAGATGTATTAAAATAATACTATTACAGTATTACTAATATTGTTTTTTTGTGTTGAACTCAAAGTTGTTTTGAGAGATACAAATCTCTGAAAAAGAAATATGGCAACTACAAACAACCCAAAATTAATCTATTCATCTGCATCCTCTTATGTGGTAGTTTTCATCACTGCCACATAAATTATTACTCTGTAGCTTTTGATTGGTTTGTCTAGAATAATCATTGGTAACTTTCCACTAAATGGGATTTCAAAAGAGTAGAAAATGTATTCAAGCAAACAATAGTCATAGTCATAGTAGTATATGATATGGGCATCGGCAAACTTTTTGACTCCTGGGCCACAATGGGCACTAACATTGAACCAGGTTGCCAGGTCAGGAGAAGAGAGATGGAGTATTTGTGTGAACTAAATTCAACTATCATTTAATTATTTTCATCCACTTATCTGTTACCAGGTTGTCTGTTGCTTGGTCTCAGTGGAAGCAATCTCCACACCTGCCACCCAAATCACACAACAACATACCATGACCCTTATTGTGGGTGGTGAGGCCACGGGAGGTTATTTTGGTTTGGACGGTGCTATGACCAGATCTGGGCTATAGTTTGCCCAGTTCTGTATTAGAAACTAACGTTTTTTTTAGTTCTTGATCTCAACTTGTCTACTTGTCTTGTATATTTTAATGACGTCTTCAAGACTTCTAATTTAAAGCTGTGTTAAAATCATTTCACTGATGAAGTCATCATCTCGGTCATTAATAAGGAATTGTTTCCAAACGTCGGCGTGAGAGATGCGTCGTCACAAAATTGAAGAAACATGAACGTTGATGCCTGTTTAGAGTGATTCACTTTGGACTTTAAACAACACCAAATAATAACCATCTCTGATAGATCTAACAGCTTCATGATTGAGTAAGGAACACTAATGTACTGCCTGTAGTACTACTGTACACACACACACAACGCTGCTGTTTGTTAAATAACAAACAGCTTCAGTAACTCAACTCTCTGAATTATCACCTCTTTTGCTCGTGGCCGTTTATGAAAACAAATTGAATTTCCTGCCGAGGCCTCACCTTGTTGCAGTCACGGCTCATTTGATTTATTCCTTAATGAATACTCTCCACTTTCAACTCCGGAGATGGGAAAACATTTCCTACACTAAATGAGACCGGGGCTTTTATTGTAGCCCATTCTTCCCTATATCTAGAAGTACATTACGCTTATGGTTTGTGCGGCAGTGTTGGATTGAAGGAAATTCCATTTTGGGGCCGGGCAGCAGAGGAAAATGAATAAATAAATGTGTTGCAGCTGCAGTTTGGGACATTTTTCAGAGTGTAATGGCTGCAGACTGACATGTCTTTTCCAGTTCTTCAATTATGTAGTGAGTTTAGAAAATGTCATGTTAGTTAGAGACAGATAAGGGGATCTATGTGTTGGATTCAGGGACTAAACCCTCAACACCGACACGCTCACGGTGACAAACAGTCAGGTCAACACATCGCTCGATGACCAGCGTTAGACAAATTCCACACAAACACCATTTACCTGTTAATGTTGTGTAGATAATGTGCTGTAGACTTCTGAATTATGCAGCTCCTTGTTTGGGGCCATAAGGAGAATTTAAACAGCATTGATAAGCTGACCTGCCGGACTGTGGGATGTATGCAGTGAGAAAACCCCAGTCTGTATTGATCCAACTCTGGGCTTAGAGCAGAATCGCTCCCAGTTTTCTCAACAAAATAAAAACAAACAAAAAATACACAGCAGAACATGGGAGGTGGCAGCGCAGAATGATATTTCAGGTGAAGGAACGGAGGGCGAGAGTCGGCTGCTGCAGGTGGAGGAAAGAGGGATGATGTGGAGAAAGACAAAGTGAGAGTTAGACAAGGAGACGTCGGTGCCGTCTATCCATCCAGCTCATGGCCAGAGGCAACAGGAGGGGTAAAGTTGTTAACGAGAGTGCGGACAGCGGTGTCGGGCTGAGAGGAGCTCCATCAGGGAAATGAGACGCTCGGCTTCTATTATGGCCCCAGGTGCATCATGGGAGGATGGAGGAAAACTTTTGCTGGGAATAGATTCCAGACGATGTTAAGATATAGCAGCAGAAGAATAAGTGTGTTGTATTTATTCTATTCTCATATGGAAAAAGACTGGGTTTAATTTTGTCTTCTGTGCCACACAGTTATAGGTGGGATTGTGTGTGAGAGGCAAAGGTAAATGGATGGTGCCTGTCACTTTGGAAATTGACGGATCAACCAGGCACATGTTCTCGTCTTGGGCTTCTCATTAAAGATTGTTTAAATTACCTTATAACGTGAAAGCAAACAGCTAAACAAGTGATCAAAAAAAATGTTTTAATATCAAGTGGATTGGGCCTGGAAAATAACAACATATTGTATTTGTATTCATTAATTCATTTTCATCTTTTACCAGGTCTCAGGGGCAGCAGTCTCCACGACCGCCACTCAAATCGCTCTGCACCATATCATTAACTTTCCTGTGGGTGGTGAGAATATGGGACTGTGCTATGATCAGAGCACCTCGGTGGCAATGTGGCAGCTGGAGGATTATAACTCTAAACCTTGTGGACCCAAGTCCACAAGACCACTGCTGCTGACTGTTTGGATTTGAAGAAATATAATTTTTACAAAGTTTGCATGTACTTCTCTATTTTCCAAATTCAAGAAGGCCAGATTGAACAACCAACTGGGCCAGTTTCGGCCCACGAGCCACATGTTTCACACCCCTTGCCTTAAAGATCGAACACAAACTCTACTCAGCTTAGAGTGTATTAAATAACAGAGAGATTCTTCTGCTGTGATAAAAAAATCTGTTTTGTTTTTCAACAACCCTGGATTTGGTGTGAATTGCAGAGGGTTATTATTATACTTATTTGTACTTTAAGTATTGATGGCAGAAGTTACAATTACTTGACAATTTTTATCCATTGCTTATTTTAAAAAGTCTTTAATTAGTTACAGAATAAAAAATAACTAAACTTGGAATCAGTAAAGAAATGGTCAACATGATCATGTGTTGTGTCTTACTAAAGACCAGTAAAAAATAATATAAAACAATTAAATAATTTTTAAATAAAAAATATTTTGTCTGTCTTTTACTAAAAATTATAGTCCTATAAAATATATTCAAATGTTCTTATCTATATTTTATAGTCTAATTCATTGGTTAATTTAATAAACATTTATGGTAGAGTGTACAATAATTTGTCAGAAACCTAAAAAAAATCCAATAATTTCCCTTGTCATAATAATAAAACAATAAAAAGACAAAAATATTTTTCTGTGCTAATTATTTTTGCGATATTTTTCATAATAATAAAACATTATTATCACAACATATATGTTTTTATATCCATTTTAACTTAGATCCAGCTTTTTTTCTGCCTCTGACACAAAAATATTTTTAGAGCAAGTTTGTTTTGAAGACTACAGATGTCAACATATCGTGTCATTCTCAGATATTTTCCTCAAACGTATTTTCATAAATGCCTGAATCAAAGACAGCGAAAACCGGATGCATGACAAGTTCTCAGCAAACAAACAACTTACGGAGGTTGGTGTCGTGCAGCCTGTGGTCGTCAGAGGAAACTCTCCTATTAATCTGTTATTACTGCAGTCAGAGCAGGAGAAAAACATGTTTCTCTGAGCATCAGTGCGTGTTGCGATGATACGTGTGTGTGTTCACTGATGTGAGTGGACCGCCACTGTCTCAGAGAGTGTGTGTGTGTGTGTGTTTAAGCTTCGTGAGGGTTGATGCAGTAGAGATTTAAAGGGATTATCAAAAGGATGGTGGAGGGAGGAAAACACTGCCCCACAAACAAACACACACAGTAATTAACCTGCTGGATATCAGTGGTTGTCAAACACATGGGTTGTGGCCCAGGAGTGAGTCATGGGAATGCACTATTCAATAGCCAGAGGAAATAGGTTTGAAAAATTCTCGGTTATGCGGAAATGGTGGCCTAGTGGTTAGGAACCGACCTGTGTTCCAGGCTCCTTCCAAGGATTTGGATGGTGCCTCCTTAACCGCTACCTGATTTGACGCGGTTAAGGAGTCATACTTGGTCAGGTTCTGATCCACCAGCTGCCAGGTTGCCAGTGAGGGGCTCCGTTCATAAGACCCTTGTACCCACATAACTTCCAGTGGGCTCACCAACCACAGGAAGGCTCACAGTATGGAGCAGTGTGATTTGGGTGGCATTGGTGGAGACTGCTGCCCCTGAGACCAGGTACTGGATAACAGAATGGAGATGAATAAATTAATTTTGGGTTTTTGCAGATGCGGTTTATTTGCATGGATTTATATACTTAAAAAAAATTGGGGCACAACAAAAAAGTGATATTTTTTCTCCCTATCCTTATTCAATTGAAACCACCGTTCCAGATTATTAAGTTTAAAAAATTGCACTGTAAATTTATAGAGGCTAAATTTCACTTTTTGTCTTGACTTTAACCGATAAATGCTATTTTCCATGGATATTCCAAGTTTTGTTTTTTAGGGGAATTTGTTTTTCGGACTCTTTCATCTTCATAAAAGAGTATGTTGGGGTTCCCGTATATTTTACTCTCCGTTCTAATAGCTCAGCCCCTTTTAGTCACCTCCTCTCTTTGCCTCTGATGTTCTCCCTATTGCATGATAAACAGCTTTCAGCCATGGGACTGTGCATGTGTTTCATATGTGCCGTGAGAGAGCAGGAGATGCTGCTGTTGATGAAATATATTCAAATACCAGGGCAATCAAACAGTGGAAATAAACGGCAGAAGTAATGAGGTTAACTTTTTAGGTTGGCTGGATATTCATACAGGGATAGTTGGAAGTGTGTCCAATACTTTAAGAAATAGCATTAATGGCGCATTTAAAGGAATTTAATTTCCAACATCAAACAGCAGAGCCTTCGGAAAGCCATCTCCCTCTCGCCTCCACGTGTTTGTGGAGCTCAGAGCGTCAGGACTGACTCCTTCTTCCAGACGGAGACCGAAAGAGAAAATCATCTTCGAGGTGGAAGGCAAGCGGCGGAGGCAGGCGGCTCAAAACTTCCAAGCAGAACAGCCTCTCGACTCTCAGGGTGACGCTTGTTAGGCTCAGGCCCAGAGGAGGGTGCATGGCCAGTAAGTAAGGTTATTGGGAAATAATTAGCCTATCCCGGGAATCAGCGGGGATAGGAAAGTCCTCTGGGGTAGAAACGCCGGCGCCCCTGGCCTCGTTTCCACAGCTAATTAACTTTGAAGAGGCCCTATTAATAAGGTTGTCTTCTACCAAGAAAAAAGAGCCTGAAACTATTTGCAGAGGGAACTTTTGGTTCGAGGGGGAAATGCCGGAATTCAATTTATAAATAAAGCACAAAGAAACACACAGGGCTGCGTGGTTGTAATTGAAAATTCACGGACCTCTTTTGCAGCTTTTTCCCAGCTTTATTTGGTGAAAAGACCGCCCTTACACCACTGCCACTATTCAGGAACCATTTACTCCCCACTTGCACTTACACAGTGGACATTGTCCCCTAGTGGCCACATGTCTCCTCACCTGTCAGTCCAGCAGCAGCTGCTTCAGCTACTGCTGCTGCCACCAGGTCCTGGTGAGATAAAAAAAAAAATCCAGCCTCTGCCTGAGGCTGTGGGAGGGCGATGTAGGCCTCGCTGCCCTAATCACCCCCTCCCACGACAGCACTCATCAAGGCAGCAGCTCCAACAAATCAATCTCCCTCTGACAGTTCATTTAGAGTGAATTAATTTGGAATTAGGGGCCATTACTGCAATTGGCAGGCGTGGATATTCCCTAAACGTGTGCTGTTATCCTGCTTTGGGGATAAAGAAAAGGAACCAAGCTTTTCTTTTCCTTTTTTTCTCTCACAGGATCGACTGGATAAGGTGTTTTTTTCGTGCTGATCACACAGCTGAAGGAGGCTGGCATTGAATTTTTTAGTTTAACTAAATCGTCATTGTTTTCAATCAACGATCAGACTCTACTGATTGTTTTTTTTTCTTCCTCCATTCTGTCGTTTTTCTCTTTTAATACCAAATAGGAGTGGAATGGATGTTTAATGAGGGTCGTTGCTCTATCGACTGTCAAATTGTTGCCAGGGGCCAATCAAAAGACTGATAGTCAGCTATTAAAGCAGATGAAACAATGAATAGGGATAAAATTCAAGGCACGTAACAGAATTAAAGGACTGATACTTCTAAAATAATCTGTCCTGAGAGCTTAACCAGGAGAAAGGATTAGAAACAATAAAGGAATATCATAACGTTTGTGTCCACTGAAGCTGACATTAGCATGTGGAGAATCCCTTAGTCAATCAATCTCTTTTACTCAACACAAGTTAAAGGAAGAGGACAACTTTGGTCAAATGTTTTATAAATAATAGTTGGACAATCCCAAAGTGCTCCTGACTTGTGGCTAAACTGCTGCAAAGACTGACTCAGACTTTTCTTTTCATCCTCCTGCTGGGAGGCAACAGAATGAAGTTTACCCAGGGTTCATGAACTCTGACCACGATGCTCAGCTCCATGGAGATGCTTCACACGACACAAAGAACCTCACAGTTCTATCCTATTCATTTCAGCAATCTGTTGTCATTCTCAATCTGTTGTCAAGAGAGGATAATAACATATAAAAGTTCTTTTTGGCTGCAGTTTAAAGTTAAAGTAGTTTTATGTCCAGATTTTTAGCAAAGCAACATTAAGTTGTGTAATGTCCCAAAGACGAAACAAATGGGCCTGTGCAGGAAAACACAGAGGAGTGTGAGCCTTAACGTTATAATGTCACGGTTATTTATGATGTTAGTCAGGACGGTGGTTTGACTTTTTATCGGCAGGCAGTTCGGTTGCTGTTACAGTTCCTCAGAAGGCTGGTTTTAGCACATGTTTTTGAGGTTATTTGATTTTATTTTATTCACTAAAAAAAAAAAATTATGATAAATTGACTGCGAAAGAATGGTCAAGTCACCAGACAGACTACTGACAGATGGATGGATGGATGGATGGATGGATGGATGGATGGATGGATGGATGGATGGATGGATGGATGGATGGATGGATGGATGGATGGATGGATGGATAGATAGATAGATAGATAGATA
>JAFBJS010001041.1:0-42645 GCA_016785265.1 Paraplagusia blochii | reverse complement strand
GGTTATTTGAGAATAAAACCTTATTCACTAAAAAAAAAAAAAATTATGATAAATTGACTGCGAAAGATGGATGGATGGATGGATGGATGGATGGATGGATGGATGGATGGATGGATGGATGGATGGATGGATGGATGGATGGATGGATGGATGGATGGATAGATAGATAGATAGATAGATAGATAGATAGATAGATAGATAGATAGATAGATACTGCCCTGTACCATCGAACCAAGGTCGGGTGCCCAAGGGTTGGGAACCACTGCTGGTAAATTAGCTGGTAGTATAGAGTAAAAATTACTGCAGAGATAATCATGCATTAAGGTTTGAATTAATGCTTATTCCTTTAATTCAACGTCTTTTTTCACGCATCTGTTTTTGTATCCAGTTGTAAACATGGTTGAAATATGAGGTGAACACCAGGGGCCGAGTGGAGCCTTTTCATCTGACCATGAGATCAGAGCAAATATTAACACTGACACAAAGCTGTGGAAATACCTGAGAGATTTACACACAGCAGGAGAACAGGAGGATGATGGTAGAAGAGAAGAGAGAAAGAGAGAGAGAGAGAGAGGAGTGGGATGATGGGTGAGTCAAAAGTTAGATGAGAGGACACAAACACACAGTGCAGCACACATTATGATGAAAACAGTTCCAACCTGTGACTAAACACATAAATAGTCCAGTGGCCAGTAGTCTGTATAAATGTATCTAATGAAAAGACATTTTAGAGACTATCTTGTTTTTTAATAGCTTATTCTTGTGGACAAGATCTGATGCAAAAAATGTTTTTTTCTCAGCAGGTGATAAAAGTTCAGCAGGAGATTGTGGCTTGAAGAATGATCACATAACAAATACATGCTACGGCTGAGAGCAGACAGTCCAGTCCAAGAAGAATGTTCCATCAGACTGAGAAATATGGCAGTGGTTTCACTGACACACTTTCAGCTTTAAATGCAGCTCTGTGTGTCTCTCTCTCTGTGTAAGTCTACACATTTTTTCTCCAACTATGTTCAAAACCAATAGTCCTAACTGTGACCAAATCACTATAATGAGGAAACCCTACATTTATTAATTTAGGATAAGGAAGAAAAGAAAGCAAACTCCTTGTTATTGTGACATTGTGATCAACACCACTGCACACAATGGGGACAATACCAGGGTCAGGGCACTATAGAGGTAACTTGGTAGTAGGGGTATTCGACTCGGGGGCCTTGCGGACTCAAGTCCAGTTCCTTAACCACTAGGCCACCAACTGCCCCTTAAGTAGAAGCTTTTCTCTTCTAAGTCCAAATGACTTACAGAGAAGAATTTAACGTTTACAAGCTTGATGTTCTATGCATTTGAACCCAGGACTCTGCTTATAAAAGAAGACATGCTAACCAGCTATATTGCACTAGGTTTGTGGACCGGTGCACGTCTGTAGGTCTTTTGGTACTGGGCCGCAGTTAGATGTAGTTAAAAAAAGGACTTTATTTAACAAGAATATCCCTACCTTTTCCATGCAAAGATAATCTGGGAATGTTATAAAACAACAGGTCTGATTCTGGTACTAACAGAATTAAGTTGAAAAGATGTTTTATTTGGAAAATTTAATGATCGTTCAACAATGGTGTATCACTGGTACTATTAGTTCAGCAGTTATGGCTGATACCTGGTAATATAGACCGGTCTGATAACAACCAGTTACAATTAAGGTTTGGGATCGCTGCACTACATTATGAAGACACCTGAAGCTGGACATAAACTGTGAGTTTTTTTTTCCAATCAACACAAATGAATCTCAGGCGCAATCAGTTCACAGCTCATGATTTGTGTGCTCACAATGTACTAACATGCACAACACGTCTGACTCCTGTTGCCAGACCTGCTTTGGATAAAAGCACCTGTCAAAGGTATTGTAATATAATGTCATATAATCTAAATAAAGGTAAATAAAGACAAGGGGGAGGGACATATGCTCACAGTTGCTCCTGAGACATGATGACAATAATGGTCAGCAAAGAAAAAACTAATTTCCCTGACTATTTGTGCCAAATTTTGAGTGACCCGAGAAAGAAAAGGTGACAAGGATAACGTGTATGGACAAAAAAAATGTCTTGACAGACGTGGTCAATCTGGTCAGACAATTCTGCCATGGTCCCTGTTGTTGACTTCTTTCCTACTCTGTATCTTTGTCCGTGCATGGGCAGTGTGGCACGGTGCAGGGGACAGTAAATAGGGAAAAACAGAGACAGTAAAAGAAAGGAGTTCATGTCACGTATTTGCAGTTTGGGTGTAACATTTTATCACTGCCCTGATAATGGAGTCAACACGCTCATCACACTCAGTCAGCAGAGGTTTAGGGGAACAGAGATGTACATGAGGAATGTGAGACTATCAGATGAAAGATTTTTTTTTTATTTCGTGGTGAAACAAAGTGAAAGGTGAAAGTGTCAGTGGCTAAAACCAAGGTTAAACCAGAACTTATCAACACAGGGCCCAACGAAGGCCAATGACTTAGATAATTTCGTATTTATACAAATATTTTGAACTTTTTATCATTAGTTTTGTTGCATTTATTTAACAGAGACACAGATGTTTTATAATCTTCCCAATATGACTTGATGTGACTGAGGAATTATTTTTATATCGAAATGATCTCTTTAGAAATAGCAGGGCACATGAAACTACTAGCTGGGTTTTTAGTAAATCTAAACTGAGTGAAAACTTTTTTTTCTCCTTTCATCTTTTTCAGGGGTTGCCACAGCAAGTCTTGAAGTCAAGAATTTCCAACAGTGCCCTGTAGGTTAACAACACTGTTGTCAGTCGTTGTTAACACGCTGTTAACCCCGATTGATCCGATCTGAATATAATTTTGTTCTCTCGCATCTTTGATTTGGCCAAAGTTTTATGATGCAACCCTCCCCAGTTATCCAAGTGTGGGACTGCAAGATGAAATTTAGTTTGAGTAAAATTAAAAAGTACCAAAATAATTTACTCTGATGAGCCAGGGGTGGCCTTGTGGTAAACAGAGCAGACTTGGGTCGGGAGGGTTTCAGGTTCGAACCCACCAGCCAACCTGCTGCCAGGTTGCCACTGAGGTGCTCTGAGCACCATCCCAACCACATAACTTCCAGTGGGATAACCACGCACAAGACAGTGTGGTGCAGTGTGATTTGAGTGGCAGTGATGGAGACTGCCATCCTTGTGACCCTAAAACGGATCTAAATCTGTTCCTATGACAGAGAATTATGACTCAGTACTGCCACCTACTGCTCTGTACTCAGAAGTTCCAGTGCACTCACTACACAATGAACAAGAAGAAACTAATTTCCTTTCAAGGTAAACTCTACCAACTTATTCTTGTTCAGAATCTATTCTAATGACCACAACAAACTCCCAGCAGGCTTTAGAACTGTGTGCTGCGGGACTGACCCGTGGGAGCCCAAGAAAGGAGTGTCTGGGGAGAATTGAAGTGGGGAGACAAGGAAGGAAAATGAGGGCAGGCCAAGACGAAATAGTAAAACGATGGATGGGGAAAAATGCAGCAAGAGGGGAGAAGAAAGGAGGTATAAAGGGGGGGACATGGGGAGACTCATGCTTCTCAGAGGAGGCGAGGACACTCTCAGAGGAAACAGTGTGGAACCACCCAGGGCCTTGTAATCATTAAATTATATCAATTAACGGTGGGACATGAGGGGATTAGGGGTTAATCTCTCCCCCAGGAGAGAGGAACAGTAAATTAAGAGAGAAAAGAAGGAGGCAGAGCAGAGAAGATCATAACTGTCAGCATTAAAGCAGAAAAATCTGACGTGATATATTACGGAGCATAAAAAAGCTTGTTTCAAATAAATAAAGCAGCAGCCTGAAGGATGACTTCGCTGTTCACGTTTGTTATCAACATGGAGGATTAGAAATTACTGAGCAGCAAATGAACACAGTAGATTTATATTTGCATTTCCCCAGAAGCAGCAACCGCACCAGAAGTGCCATTTAGGGATTAAGAAAAACAACACAAAGCAGGAGATAATCCCACATTATGGCCACACCCATTTCAGAATGTCAAATTGAATGGGAGTTTCGTGGAAAAATGAGGCCAGAATAATTTACCCCATACCTGTAAAAGCCGTGTTGCCCCGGAATAAAATACCACAGACCCTAAGATTTAGAAACATCCAAATTTGATTGAAAAAAAGGAATCATATACGACCAGGAATGATATATGGGGCAGAGGTTTGGGGGTCTGTTCTTAGGAAGGATTGGGCCACTGAGCTTTGGGAGTTTGCTAAAGCAGAGAGGAGGCCCCTCTTTCTTTGGTTTATATGCAAAATGGCTGAAGTAGGTAATAGAGCTGTGAGGTAAGAGGATTAAGATCAGCATTGGGTCAGGAATGATAGGGAGAGACGGGGTGATGGAAGGACAAAAGGATGAGTAAAGAAGGAAAGAGGAAAATAAGAGCAGGGACAGTGTGTGAGAAATAGAAGCCGAGAAGGAGAGGGAGGAGATATGATTAAAAACATGGCTGATGATTGGTTGTGGAAACATATGGGATGGAGAGAAACTGGCCTGGAGAATTTCTAATAAGCGATCATGTGAGATCTGAGCCTCTCCCTTATAGTGGCAGGATAATGCTCAACCTGATATTTGATCTGCCTTAACAGACAATGGAGGGTCAACCCGTGTCTCCCTGTTGAAAGAAGGAGTTTTAAATGTGTCCAACTGTTCATATGCTGAGTTAGGGGCGTACTGACATTCTTCATATGACACCTTTTTAAGGCAGGGAAAATACATTTGTAAACATAGGAAATTGTAAATTTGTTCTTAATATTCTTAAGACACCTGGCTAGGGCAGTTGGCAACTTTTGGTGGGCTCACCACCCATAAGTAGGTGTATTACAGGCTGGTATGGGTGGTGATTGTTGAGACTGTGGATGGCAGAGACTTTTAAATAATATATGAGCAATACCTTTGATTTTTTTTTGAGGAACTGGTGCAGAAGTTCTGGATGTTTTCTCGACTAACAATAATGTTTAAAATCATTGCATTAATCCAGGTGTTCCAGGTTCAACTCCACCAACTTATTGCTCCCCTGGCACCCAGAGATGCCTACTGTTCACTTCAGTGGTGGTTAAAATCACATTTCATTGTGTGCCATGGTGTTTATCACAATGTCAAACTGACAAGAAATTGGTTTTCCCTAATACAGGCATAGTCAAACTGATGCCCAGGCACTGGATGTGACCCGCCTAATGGTTAAGGAAGCAAACTTGGGTTCACAAGGCCCCCGGTTCGAATCTCCCTACCGCCAAGTTACCACTGAGGTGCCCTGAGCATGGTCCCCCACACACTGCTCCCCGGGCGTTGTCCCAGCCAGCAGCCCCGTGCTTACTACGGTGATGGGTTAAATGCAGAGGCATGATTTCCCAAAGGATACACCCTAGGGATTAATATAGTTCTAATTATTATTATTATTTAATATTGTTTTAATCTGGCCCTCCGGAACTTCTCTAAATTATATTATTAGTTGGTGGTATGATGTTAAAGAGTCATCAAGGTTAAGAGTTTCATTGGACAAATTTCATTGGACATTGGCAATTTACTTGTACAGTGTGAGCAACATATTGCTGCCATGATTGGAAAAACTAAGCACAGTGTACACACGCCTTTATCTTTTCCAAATTTGAAAACACTAATAGACTAATAGTTTACAACATGATCAAGTAAAAAGTCAAATGAGACAAAGTTTTACAATCTTCTACTTCTGTCTTCACAAAAAGAGAACATATTTTGAAATGTTCTCCTATCTTGGATCAGTTCTTAGCTGTTCTGTTGTCTTCACAGGATGCTCCTATTGGACAACAAACCAGTCAGAAGTCTCTCTGAGGGATGGTTTGGCTCACACCCCCACACCCTCTGTCAGACACTTTGAAGTATCCTGGTCTGTGCAGAGGAGACACTCAATCAATTAGAAATGAAATAATCTCCTTATAATATTTGGAGGACTCTCCGAGCGGCGAGGAAGGTGGGGGGGTAGAGAGGGTCAGATTACTGAAGCAAAATCAGTCCCTCAGTTGTGTCTCCAATGACAGGAGGGGGAAACAGCTGAGAGGATGGCGGGAAATTGAATAAGAAAAAAAGATTATGTCTAAGTGTGTCACCTCAAAGACTGCTGTGAAATCTCTGTGAAACTGTGGAGTAGAGGAGCAAGACTGGATTACTGCGAGCCATGTTAGAAAAAGTCCTCCAGCCCCCACGCCCTGTCCCTGCAATTTTTTTTTTACCCCAGAACATGGGTCCCAAATGCAAATGGGCTGGGGACCTTGGCCCTGCCATCTTATTGGAGGGCCAGAAAAAACCACAGCAAGGGTCAGAATATATAAGTGACATCTTTCTGCAGGTCAAATGTAAGTTTTTCACAGACTGAAATTGGCCCAAAAGCTGGTAGTTTAAGGTCTCTCAGAAGAATAACCATCAAAATATAATTAGATAAAAAAAGGGAATGGAAATTGAGAAACAATACCATTTCAAAACCAACAATCAGCTTTTCCCCTTTGTTTCTTGCTATCATTCTATTCTTAACTCTTTTTGATAAAGTTTACAATACTTTTTAAATGCGTCCCTGCTTATTTTGGAATTTTCTTGTTAATACAATTTCAAATTGATATTAATAACGTCCAATATTAACTTTTGCCAAAATTGTCTGAACACCTAATTTATCAATACCGATATCAACCAATACCGATGTGTGTCACTTTTTGCCTTCAAAAGTGGGGGAAACATCTTGATGTGTGATTACAGCAAATTTGGCAAAAACCAGGCTTTACATTATTGGATTTTCATTATCAGAAGAAAAAAACAATACCAGAAATGTATCAAATATTAAATTTTTTTCGGACATCCCTATTTTAAATAGTATACAATGATACAGTAGCTAACTTTTAGGAAGACTTTTTAGACATCAGGTATATATCGAGCCATGTAATGTGTACCTGCGCAAGCTAGGGCGCGAGAGTCAAATGCGGCCCATTTGATATTTTGATTTGGCCCAACAAGTTTGTCCAACCTATAACCTATAATATACAGTATAACCTACATTATCATGATTCTTCACAAATGTGAATTTCAGTATATGTTACATACAGAATTCAAACTGTTTGATAGCAGTTTAGAAAAACATCCAGAAGTTTTAACACATCTGACATCTGGGCAGGACCAGGACCAGGATCCTCTCCCTCCCATCTTCCTCTCTCTCTCTCCCCCATTAGTGCTGCTCTCACTCCTCTTGCCTGAAGCCCTTTTGATTTTCTCTATGGCTGACTGTTGTTTCTGCTGCTGTAAGCTCAGCCATCAGCCTGCATTGATCGCCCGCCTTCATCCTCAGCATCCGCTCTGTTACACCTGACTGTGGCGACTAATTCCCCCGATCTCACCTCTCTTCATCCCAGATTGAGAGGGTCGCTGGAAAAATCAATAACAGCGCCAAGTGAGGTGGGTTCAGGGGTCAACGAGGTCCTTGACAAGTGTGTCAGGGGAAGGAAAAAATGAAGGAGTGTGTGTGTGTGTATGTGGGAATCTGTATGTGTGTGTGTGTTGCGTAAGCAGTGGTCAAGAGAAAGTGACCAAAGGCCTCGTGGGTGAAAGTGTCAGGCTTGTCAGAGATCAAATTTATGACCATTGATTGCTTCTGTGTGTGTATTTGTGCATGTGTTTTTGTGTGTGTGTGTGTGCACTAGATGTTTGTTAGGGTCATAATGGAATCCAAAAGAGGTGAGGAGTCATCATATAAAGCTCATTATGGCTAAGATAACCTTGCGGGACAGCAAAAAGCCCCTGGCATCCCAGTATCCATCCATCCATCTATCCATCCCACAATTCACCCATCCATCCAACCATCTATCCAATCATCCCATCATCTATCCATCCGGCCATCCATCCATCCAAATAACCCTCCATCCATTTATCCATCCATCCATCCATCTATGCATTCATCTGCCCACCCATCCATCCATCATCACATCAATTATCCATCAATCCAATCATCTACTTGTCCATCCCACAATCCACCCATCCATCCAACCATCATCCATCCATCCATACATCCATCTATGCAATCATCTGCTCGCCCATCCGTCTATCTATCAATCCCTCCATTCATCCATCTGGTATGTGAGGGTTGATCATATCTGACAGGCTATAAAAGACCATTTAATTATACTTTTTAAACATGTCATAATCAATATGTAAACACATTTCTGACTGGACTACAATCTATGACAAGTATTGCCTATTGTAATGTCTTAAAAGTGAGCTGCTTCATAGTCATTGGTCACTGTTTGGGGATTAAGTAAAGTCAGGAAAAGCCTGAAACCTCCATCAACATAGACCACACAGTAAGAAGGATATGGTAGAAAAACACCCATCCCTACAACCATCTTTGTCTGCTTATCTGTTAACAAGTTGCAGGTGCAGCAGTCTTCACAACTCCGACTTAAATCACACTGTGCCAGCCCATCAAGAACCTTTCTGTGGATGCCCCACTGGAAGACACCGAACCCGGATTCAAACACACCCAGGAGGTGAACCCTGGAGTTCCAACCCAGTGACTGCGACATTGCCTTTGGGCAAAACGGCCATGACAGTAAAACAAAACATACAAAAAAAAGGGTTATAGATATTAATTACAAAAGTTCCATCACAAAAAGTGTGTCTTTGTGTGTCCATATATTGCTTCATTATTAAAAAATAACATTTAAAAGAAATATAGACATTGTTCACCCATCGTTACCTGCACCTGCACTACCAATCACAAACTGATAATGTTAAATAGTATTGAGCAACACGAACTCACTCTGCTGCTCAGTTTGGCCACTGTTTATACCCCACATCAATAATCATTCAATATATTCGTCCCAGTAGAACATAATCATGGAACCAAGAAATAACATCACATTCTTCTCATCAGGGAGCGTGTGTGTGTGTGTGTGTGTGTGTGTGTGTATTAAGGTGATTATCTCTGTAGTAAAATACAATAAAGACAACCAGCCTTCAGGAGTATCAACATTCCATAAAAAATGCACAAACACCGTATTGTTTTCTTAAGAAACACACACACCTCTGCTGGCATAGGGAAATGAAGA
The DNA here is from genome assembly GCA_016785265.1 of Paraplagusia blochii. Lineage (NCBI taxonomy): Eukaryota > Metazoa > Chordata > Actinopteri > Pleuronectiformes > Cynoglossidae > Paraplagusia > Paraplagusia blochii. The sequence goes on along the minus strand of JAFBJS010001041.1, from coordinate 33,526 downwards.
CAGAGCCCTGTAGAAAACCATTAGCATTTTAAATGGAAATGTAATGAGCCCATGGTGCCAGTGAATTAGCCTACTGATCAATTGATCATGTCAAGGACAAATAGGTAAACAAACATATCCATCAGCCTGCAGCATCACCTACTCTCTGTGCTCCCCACTGAGGAGGATCACTGAGATGTGATAACTGTGTTCATGCCAGCTCGTGTGTGTGTGTGTGTTTGTGTAAGATAAGCAATGACAGCAGATGCCATTTAAAGTACATTTTCATGGGGAGACTGCCTAAAGACCCCAGAGTACTTACAGCAAACACTTATACACAAGTGTAAACACATGGACAAGCATACAATTGTGCGTCCTACTGTGTGTGTCCTGCCCACCTCGTTACACAGACACTTCATCCCAGCAAGGTTCCTTTTAGAGGCAATGAAGGGGAGGACCAGGGAGTGGAGGAGGGGGAGTCAAACAACACAGGACGGTGGCGAAGGAGTAAACTGGAAGAGAGAAGACAGCGGGTTAGAGCTGGACCTGTTGCGTGGCCTCACTTCAAACCCTGCGTCTGCCTGACAGTGACCCCCAGTGAGGCTACATACTGATTCAGATGTAGCACAAGCTCTTAGCTTACTTTCTATCACCTGCTGGTGAAATAGTATTGAGAATAATCTAGTCAAAAAACAAAACTTAATTTTATTTTGTTTTGGGGAAGTCGAAGCAAATTTCAACATTTTATATCATTGACACTTATCTATTGCTAAAAGAAACTTGCATTGAAACTGGTATTAAACTTTAGAACATCAAATTACCTATAAGGAGTGGTGTTTGGTAAAATAATAATAATAAATAAATGAGTCAAAGTGGCTAAAACAAATAAACTATGGAGGTGAGAAGAAAAATGTTGTAATGATTTAAAAATAAATTGTAAAATGAACTTCTAAAATAAATCATTGTCAAACTATCAGTTGAATATAACCAGTAACAAAAGGATAAACTTAGGTTTAGAATTTCATGTTAGTCATTATTATTTTAACCTAAACACCAGCATATGGTCAACAGTTAACATTGCATCCAGAAAAAAAGGTTGACAAATGACAGGAAAGTGCTTGTACCGTAGCAATTCCTGACAAGAAGAATTTGAGAATTCACTTTATTTGAAAAGTGCTACTTTATATTTCCCCGGGTCAGAATACAAAGTTTCGAGTCATTTAATAAGATAATTGAATTTCTCAGGTCTCAGTTGCATAAACTTTCTTCAGATGGCTCAGTAAAGATGGAGGAGATGGAGACAGGGGAGGAGATGACAGCTTGAGCAGTTCTATCAGGAGTTATTTCATGCGGGGCTGCCTGTTCAACGAACAGAAAAAAGTGCAGCCATCTCCCCTTTCGAAGCAGGACAGCATATTACCCTTAGCTATTGAGGACAAGGACACACGGAAAGACATTTGAAAAATTGTAATATCTTATTATATACTGTATTTTACAGAATGCGGAACTATTTTGGTGTCAGGGAAAATGGGGAAACTACGAGACATTGATTTGTTTTTACTGGTCAGGTGAGGAATATATCTGCATATTCACTACACTGACATGACACCTTGGCTGGAAAGAAAAAATCAAACCTGCGTGATAACAACTATGAAGAAAAGGCAAAGTGCTGATGAGGTAACATTGGTCTAAATGCAGGATAAATCCAGGGGGAAAACATAGCAACAAAGAAAGTGCTTTTTAAATAGGCCCATTTTGTAAAACAAGGAGTATAAATCCAGATTATAACCAAACAATGCCTCAATCCCTTATGTTTATTCCTGTAATACGCTGTGAAGAAGAGGATTTATACTTTATTGTGGTGAAATGCATAGAAGCCACATTGTGCCTGCATCTTTCTGTTTCTTTGTGAAAAATTTTCCCCCTCCTCAGGCCAGGTATAATCCCAGTGTGGTGGAGACAAAGACTCCGTCTGCCAACTGCTGATCAGCCTTATAATGGTTCAAGTGCTACGAGTGGAACCACCAGAGGGAAAACTCCTTCAATCCAATAGAGAGCTTTCTCTGTTGACACTGCAGAGCCGTGCATGGCTAAGGTGGCTGCTTGTTGGATTTCTTCAGTGCTAGTCCCTCTGGTCTCAGTTGGATTCCATTGGATTGTCTTAATTGTGTCTAAATGACTAAATTGTTCCAACTATTTGCTTCATCAGCTCTTTGTTAGCGCTATTAGGAAGGAGAAGGAGGCGGTAATTGAGGGTGATAATGACAGCTGGGGGGTGAACAGCAATCGGAATGAGATGGCATTGCTTATGCTTTCATATGCAAGTGAAACTACACAGAGTTGGGAAGACATAGTGATCAGTGGATCATATTTGTCCTAACAGCGAAGAGCAGACCTGGGCAAACTGTGGCTTAAGGGTCGCACGTGGCCCCTTTGGCATTTTAATCAGGCCATTAAAGTTGTCCAAATTATTAAATTCATTTAAATTATCCTTATACTTCTTCCTTTACCTGCAATGTCTGCAATGGATATCAGAGAAAAGGCTAAAAGCTTTTTAGCCTTTTCAGTTAAAATACTTGCCCACATTTGGCCAATGGCTTGCCAGGTAAAGATAAACGGTTGAGACCATGTCTAGCAGTCACATTTGAGTGGTGACATACTTCATTTGGATTATACCATGCATGATAGCCAACATTTTAGTTTTCAGCTAACTTGCTAACAGCTAACATTTGAAGTAAACTATAAAGTAAACTAAAAAATTAGTTTGCATTAACGTTCTCAATCCAAATTAGTTAACACTTGAAAGTTTCTTTTTTTTCCTAGTGTCAGTTGATGTTACATACTGTAGATCACATTTACAAAACAATGCGTCACACAGCCGGAATTAGCCCAAATCATTGTGTTGATATTTACCTCTAATACGGCAGGTGTCAGGTAGTCTCACCAGCTAATCCCCAGAGCAGAGCCTTAAACTATGCGAGCTCTCAGTCTTTTAAAACCCAGCTCAAGATTAAGGTCTGATTGGCCTCGCTGTAGCAGATAAAGTGGGATTTTCTGTGGTAAAGACAGATGTTTCAGAGGAAGTGAGAGGGATTTTGGCTCTGCTGAGGAGCATTAACTTTGTCATCGCTTCTCAAGATGTGGCCCCATGCACCCATTTCTGTAGTTTAGAAAAGCTGGTGGACATTCAGCGTCAATATTAACAGAGGGGCTGAGAGGAAAGACCACACCTGAGGCAAACAGAGATTTTATCACAAAAAAGGTAAATTAATGTAGTAATGTAGAGAAGGATTTAGAATTTAAGGAAAATTAATTGAATTCAAACACAAGGAGAAGGAAGAAAACAATCATTGAATAATTAGAAAAACTTTTTTCAATTACTCACAACAAAATCTGTTCAGATCAGAACCAGCATCCATACTCCTTTAAAGTTGGAATCATAGACTTAAATTACCTTACCATATATGCATCTAAGTCACTTCTTTTACACTTTACAAAACAATCTGGAAGCATTTTAGAGCCAAATTGAAACACATTTCAAATCTAAAGATACTTAGTTTGTTTGATAAGGTTCATTTATTTAGATTTTGTCTCACAATACTGGGAAGTTAAGTAACTGCACAAGGTTCATCACATAGTGAACACAGTGACCTAGGATTTATTATTTTAAACTCATCTTCAAGTAACAATTAACCAACATTGCATATTGACGTTTGGCGCTACATGAATGTATATTTCTAGATTTCCAACACATCCCAAGTTTTATTAGCCGGACATTAAAATAATCACTGTTTGCAGCTGGGCTTCACTACAGCTCACCCTGCTCTCCCTGGTGCAGTGTTACAGTTAACACATTCAAAGTGAAAATCTTGTGTTACTCAGCTCTTGTTGGAAACTCTGACCCTGCCTCTATGATCTCTCCCCCTTTGGTATAGAGTGTGAGATTTTTTTTCCTGCTCCCGTTCACCCTCTCCATTTCTTTCTTCCTTCTTCCTTCTCTTCCATTCTCTGCTACTCTCTCCAGTTTTCCTCTCTTTTTTCAACACATAGGTGGATTAAGGCAAAGGGGCTTTTGTTTAGATAAAGCGAAGGATTAAGGAGAGATTTGCCCCCATAAAGTTGTGGGCTTGATGGGCCTTTTATCCCTGCATGTCCCTAAAGCTGTGTTGCCTCTGGATTAGGAATATACAATGGGGGCCCTTGTGCAGAGGGATCCGGGCCAGAGAGAGGAGAGAGGAGAAGGAATGGAGGAAAGAGGGAGAAGAGAGAGGCAAGGAGAGAAAAAAAGGCAGGAGAAAAAGAGACAGGAATGGCCAGGGAGAGGTGATGGGGTGAATTATGCAGCATTCAGAATAAACTGACAGGTTAAAAACTTATAAAGGAAGGATTTGCAGAGGAGATTTTGAGATCCTGTCACTAATAGAAGGGATTGCAGAAGGATACAGAGATGGGCGCTGACAATAAACCTTAAAATATGAGAGCTTTTAAAATTAATTTATCCAACCTTTTAGAAAATATATAAATAACTTAATAAATTAATAAATAGATCAGGAGTCGAGTCTTACTGTGAGAGCATTGCTAATTACGTGTCCAAAAGGTTGCTCTTGGCAAATTGCTTTGTTATTCTTGTCAAAAAAGGGTCTCCAGCAAGAAGTCGATTTTAAACTACACATCAAAATGATTAATTGCTGTGGGATGAACAGATGCTGAAATACCCTTGAATAGAGCTGCGGAGGCTGAGGCTCACTGGGCTGCAGACCTAATGTATTCATGAAGTTGCGGAAACATCATTAGTAGTATTAATTAGCTATTGGAGAGCAGAAGTTCACTGGCTGTAAGGATGAGGGTGATGGTGTTGGGTGTAAAAACGTGAGACAAAATAAAAGGAAGATTCTTTAACAGGGAACATCACATATGAGTCTATTTCTGTGGACCAAGACATTTGACCCTAAATCAATAAAGTAAAATTCACGATAGCAAGGAAAGAATCCAAGTGTTTTCAACAGTCTCAGAAAATGTTTATACGACAATTTGGTTTGGAGCTTCGAATTAATGCTTAGGATCTGCAAGTAAAACGAGTGAATTTGCCTAAAAATTGTATGTCACATTAAGAGAAATGTATATTTTCCTTTAGATTTTAGCCTTGTTCAAATCTACACCTAGTTGCCATGTGACAAGATTCAGTGAGTCTGTGTTAGGACTGCTGCTGAATGTGCATGACCTCTTAACCTTTCCTGCCACTCTTTCAGAAATTAAATAGTGAACTACTCTGTTATAAATTTGACTGACAGTGGCATTTTACAAATACATTATGCCATTAAAAGTATATTTCATGACAGAATAGCTCAAGTGGATCCATTGTCATTATCTCACATCTTAAAATGAGAACATTGATTTTATTCATCATCATATAATCATAGATACAACTAAATACTCTTTTCCCTCTTAAGATATGTGTTTGCTTCTTAAAATCCAAGAAAACAATAATGATTAAACACTTTGTATACTTAATTATTCATTACAAGTAAGATTCTCAGTTTCCAAATAATTAGTCAAGTTGACTCGGTAATAAGTTGAGGTTTTGTATGTATATTATTACGAAATAAATTATATTTAACAAATGGGATTAAGCATTTTGAAAGTCTTAAGATCAGTTTCAGTGCATTTTTTTGACAGTTCACTAACTTTTCTCTAAGGCTGCGTTTGTATAACATATTTATATTTGGAGGTGTTGGTCAGCTGGGGTCATTGTTGTCTTGCCCACCGTGTAGAGAGCAGGACACTGGGGTAATAGGAGCTGCTTTTTGGCGTTTAAGCCCCTCAGATGTGCTGGACAGCTCTGGTCGCTCTAAGAAGCTTTAGGTGGAGAGGCGCTGAGAAGAAACTCTTTCTCGCTTTAATTGCTTTAGAGACGGTCCTCACAAAGAGACAGTGGGCAGATTTACGTCCCGTTAAAGTTCTTATTTCCATTGGTTCACAAGTTAATCCTCTTTCTGTTCTCAGACCTCGAGGAGAAAACGGAATGATTCAGGATACCGTAGCCAAGCGATGCAAGTTAATGTTAATATCAATAATAATAATAATAATAATATAATAATAATAATAAGTATTCGTTCAAATATTTTGCAACGTATAGCGCAAGAACCTAATGACGTTTCCGCAAGAACCTTATTTAAATATAATTAAATGCGTATAAAACGAACATATTTATTTTTTAAAGGATTTTAAAAATTCTCTACGGCTGTGACGTAACAAAATGACATTTTTAATGCAGCATGTTTGTAGATTTAACGATAAGAAGTGTATTGGACACAAACAAAAGTGAATAAATGTTAATATGCAAGAACTCAGGGGCTTTCATTAAAGAATACCGTTCCGTTCGGTCAATTAGAGAAATAAACGGTGTTAGATATGAGGGTTTTATGTTAAATGTTGCCGAAAAAAAACATTGTCCCGCAAAATATGCAAGCTTTACATTAAAGGGCTACTTTGCGCTGCCCTTAATTCCCTACCTAAACGGTTTTGCTCCGGGAGAAGAAATCTTCTCTAAAAACCCTTCAAGAAGAGAAGGGCATTATTGCCCTAATCCTCTTACCCGCAGTCATTTTAAGACAGGGTTTTTTTACTGGCTGAGATGGCGTCTTGTCTTCCCTATCCCGTCCCAAATCCTTCCTGGCCGGGAAGAGTCTAAAGGCAGCGCCCTGGCATCTATTAGTCATCTCTCTGTCTAAAGTCTCTCTTCTCCTTCTCCAGTGGCGTGGAGGAGAAAAAATCCCAAGAGCAAACACACTAAAGAGTCGTTATTTTTCTTTACCGAAACCTGAAGAAAGAAGCTGCCTTCTTTGTCATGGTCATCTGCAAACATTGGGTCAGGACCCGAATGGGTTATGGTGAGATTTTTTTAGGGAGTGTGAATGAATGTGCCAAGAGGAAAAATGTTTTCATGCTTTCTGGAATCTCTTTAAAACGCAAATAATGTCAGAAATGTGATGAAAACAATGAAACAATGTGAAATTCTAATAGGTACTGACCTGAGTAAGTTTTAGTTTTCACCAACAAAAAAGTATGTATTGTTGAAGGCGACAGTCCCTATCTGCTGTAGGATAACATTATAATTAAAGTAAAGCCATGACGTATCTATAAAAAAGAGATTTTCCCGCCTCACTGAGGACTAATTATGGCGCAGTGTGGTTTCCAAATACAACGCAGGTATTAAACAATGTTTTCAATGGATGTGACATATCTTTTTAGAGATAAGTAAAATGTGTTCAGGTTGCAGGTTATAAATATAATATACAGACCAACAAAGCTCTGATATTAATGGTTACTCCAAGTAAAAAACACAAGTCTCTTTGTCGCTCGGCCAATTCAGGTTACCTACGTGGAAAAAACACATCTGTATATATATAAGGGTAGTTTCTATAATGTCAATAAATTAAATATGTGCCGAATGACGTATTTTAGACATAAGAATTGTGGGCAGTCACAGAGACAGTTATCAGACATAATGGGCTTAAATTGATCACATTTGGAAGTTAAAGTCTGCCAAGTCTGCGCAGCTTCAGAGTGCCCACTTTTCAACCGTCGAGCCATTGCGCTTAATTGACAGCTCGCGCAGCCAATGAGAAGCCAGCATCGACAGCGCCAGGCTCCTCCATATAAAGCTGCGTCGGGCTGAGGAACTGCAGATGGCGATCTATGTGAGGAGCGCGAGGAGCGGAGGAGAGGAGAGTGAGAAACACAGGTGCAACGGGACAGAGACAGCAACCGATTGAAGAAGACGAAGTCAAAGGAGGAGAGGAAGAAGACTGAAGGACTTTAAACTACGAGTTCAACTTCAATTATAGTAACTACAGTGATCCGACCAAAGAGGATTCTCTGTTTGGAAGAAGTGACGGAAGGAAGTTAGCCTCCAGAAGAGGTAATAAAACTAATTTTCCCCTTGTTTTGTAGCTGCGTTAGTTATGTTATATTAATTCGAGGTTTAATTGTTACAATATTAAATTAATTTTGCTTCACTTTGCTTTGTTGGACGTATAATAACACAACAACACGTGTGCCAAATATTTATTGCATGTACTAAGTTTAGAAATTAATTCAGTACAACTTCTGCCGGGCAACGTATGGCCATTATACGAGTATTTGATGCGAATGTTTTAAAAGAACAGGGAAATAACAAATTACAGCGAAAATTGAAAAAAATAAATGAGACCAAACGTGACTTTCGCTAAATGTAAAAATGTTTGTGTTTTTGCCGATTAAAAACGTACGCAGGTGAAGACGGTGTACGTAAGACGAATAAATCGAGCAATAAGTGACAGTGTAATTAGTCGAACACATTCGCCTCCATCCTCAGGCTTCTTAAATGGAGAGTCGTAAAATAAAAAAAAAATCTCCGTAAAATTATTTTCTGATTTTTAATAATAAAAAAACTGCGAGTGAACAAAATACCTGGTGGCATATCTTGAATTGTTACTGTATACATCAAGATGTCCGTTTCCATGTTTGCTTTTTTAGAAGAAATTGTGATACGATTTTTAAGAGAACCATTTATCACTCAGTGTGTATTTTTATAAAAATACAACACTGGGAAAAAACGATTATCATCAACTTAGCAGTTGAGAAAAACCACCATCCTCCCTTTAAAGCCTGGTCCACCTAAATAACAGACATCCCTGATAATAACATGTCAAAGAAGAAATACCCAACACTGCTCCTCCGTGGCCTCTGACAGGTCACACTTTAGTGACACAGCAAAGAGCAGATTGTCAGGTCGTGGCTCGTGGCCCCTGGGGGCCCTGCTGGCAAATAACATTTTTCCTCATTTAGTCGGATCAAAGAGTTGCACTGTACATGCCAATTTACATAATGACGGTTTGATAATCGAAGCATTGAGCGGAGCTGCTGCTGCAGGAGGGCGCAGCGCCTGGAGCAGCTCGAGCCTTATGAATGACAATAACAGCGGTGACAGACTCACAGTGATGAGCTATTGTGGCTGAATTTGATATGGTGAGCAGGATACAGACCGTAAGGAGCAGAGAGTGGAGGGCTAATCATGCATGAGAGGGCAGACAGCCGATGGTATGAAGTCAAGGCAGACTGAACCCAAAAATATGGGGTGAAATAAATGAAAAATAAAATCGAGTCATTCCAGGTGCTTGGTTTTCGCATACATTTAGAGAGATATATAAGCTGCAAAACATTCGTAACAAGACCTAAAAAATTCACTGATGTTTTAATCTGAAATTCCTTGTGTTTAAACGCAATTTTGATCAGAAATTCAATTTGCTAAACTGATAGGTAAATATAAAATTAATGTTCAGGAGTTTTAATCATCATAAATTACCAGGAAAGCGCACATCATAACTTTATAGCCCCAACTTAATTATAACTTATTAAAGTAATTTTTAATAATGCTTAAACGTCCAAAATATCGCTGCAGTTGTATCAGAAATTCACATTTGTTTACAAGCTACAAACACATCTGTTTACAAGCTGCAACAACTGCCTTCAAAAGATCTGTTTTTTTTACTGCACATATGCTGCTTTACTCAATACTTATATTTTATATGTAATATTTTGTATTCAAGGCACAATAAAGGTACACTATTTGACTATGTTTTTACATTAACCAGTTGACAAATTTGTTATAAAAGTTGCTATGTAAATACTGTTGCAGACAGGAATAATTTCAAAAAGATAAAAATCACTAGGATTGTAAGCTGGTTGTAAACTTCCAACGTATTGCCAAGTTGTTTATGTGTGAATTCGTTTCCAGCTGCAGGACAGTGTGTTCAATCTATGGCTCTGGATTCTTCTCACCTTTTAATGATGTGATGATAAAACAGGTTACCACATTATTGAACTTTAAGAATCTATTAGGTTACTCAGCAAGATATATTCTATTTTTTGGACGCAGCTCCCAGCAGACAGGGTCTGAGCAGAAGAAAAAGGCTGTGACAATTTGTTAGAGGCAGCTCTTCTCAGTCCTCCTTCAGGAACTAATGCCATACAAACAACTGACACATTGACAGAAAGTCCCAGAAAAAAAAGGTTTTTCACTTTTTGGGTGTTAAAATCAAGTGCTTCAGCATTTACCAGACTTGTATCCATAGCTACAATTGTTTCTCAGTTGTCCCAAGATAAAATGCCCAGAGTTGCCTAAATCATATCAAAAGTAATTTTCCCTGAATAAATCTAAGCTCATGATTTTGGCAACCTCCAGTAAATTGTGACCTATCAAAGAGCCCAGAACCAGACTTTGGGAATACCTTCTTTCTTAAAGTGCTTTTAAAGTCCCTATCAATACAGTGCGTTTTATATTTAATTTACCAGACTTTGTACAAACATCCTTCTGTTGAAGGCCTACGGTACCACACGCACACTCGCACGTGCGCCCCCCACCGTTACCCGTCCGCATGCGTGCGCACACAAGGTAACTCCAAAGCCGCAGCCAGCCACCCACTCCCACTGTACGTCCGTCCGTGTCAGCGGTGATGATAAATGGAGGGCCTCGCAGTCGAAACCTATTTGCACTTCCATTAGACGGGGAGCCAAATGGGGATCAACATGCATATTTTTACCCGCGGAGAAGCAATACATCTCAGCCAAAACGTTGCCCCGGGGCGATGGGATAAGAGGCCGCCAGAGAGGCAAGAGGGAAGGCGGGGGGGACCCATTCAACTCAAATACTTGGGGGACTAAAGTAAATGTTTAGCGAAGCACCTTCTGTCCCGGCGAATTAAACCATTCCCCACTGCCCTCTGATCACATTCATCAGCCGCCGCAGCCACTTAATAGGCTGGGAATGGGCACTGCGGGCACACACACGCACGCACACACACATACATACACACACTGCAATGCGTCTGAGAGAAGTGGGGAAAAACCCACTACATTTTAAAACGAGAAACGAGAAATTCCACTGTTTTAGCAATTAAAAAAACAAAAACACCTCTATAACAATGCTACAAAATAGCAACCAATTAAAATAATCATAATACAGTGTAATGCAGTTATTATAGTACAGTAATTGCATATTATCATAATTTAATATTGACCAACTATGCTCATAAATAATACATTTATGGCAAGACGTGATCTAATATAGATAAAATGCAAGTAAAACGCATACGAACTTGCGCCTTAATTTACGAGTCTGTCATTACAGATTTTAGCTGTTAAATATATTTTTTCAGATATTTGAAAGGTTCTCAATTCCACTGAAATAAATATATAGTGACATAGTATATAGTATTTTTTTCTCAGTGTTCCTACAACTAGGCAGTAAATAAGTATAAATGTAGTATATATGTATGTAAATATGTATCTTGGAATGTATGGCAAAATGTAACGAAAATATAAATAAAACAGACAGATTATCATGATTTGTACAGTTTATATTATGTAAAAAAAATTGGACATGTCGCCAAAATTATATTAAACATTTAAGGTATTTATATTTAATATGTTACCATTAGAATGGGTTGCAATATTGGTCAAATAAATTATTAAAATATTTTTGCACACTGTGCTGATGCCCTCATGCCATTATTTAAAATAATTTGGTGAGCAAATCTCCCAAAGCTCTTCTTCTAATACAGTGTAAAACATTTTACTAACAGACATAAACAGGTGCCACACACAGACATTCCCATCTACTCCCTCGGCAGCGTCTGTGAAAGTTATCATCAGTGTTTGGGCCTCAGAGACTGTTGCCTTCTCCCTGCTAATACATATCTAATCGTGTCCTAAAGCGTTTCATCTGTACCAAAAAATAAAAAACCCTGCGGCCCCGAAGAATAAGGCTGAAAAATAGAATTTTTGAAACGGAAATGCATCAATATATACACCAGTGACATCGATTGTTGAAACACGCGATCTGTTGTTCTTCTCCTACCTGGAACGGAGACACATTCTAAATCGCCTTAAAAATAAATTTCCATGACATCTGATCAGGGAGGGGAGGGTGTGATCTGTGCGGATCAAACCCTCCAACAAAAGCACCCGTTCCGCTTCATTATGGTAACGAGCGTAAAACCGCCTCCAATTAAAAGTCTTTTTGTATAATTAATGGAATGAACAGGGCGATAATTGGATGTTAATGGATAACACTTTTGGGAGCGTGAGCGCGCCGCGTCACCGACCGCCACGCTGACTGGATCACGACCGGGTGTAGACGGTGTGAGTCCTGTATTTAAGCAGGTGAGACCTCAGTCCGGTCGAAGTCAATTTGATGATGACGTGAAGTGCAAACTTGGACCAGATCTACGGCATTTTGGTATAAAACAAAATAAAGTCATGACTGCAAACGGTCAGAGCCTCGGGGAGTGGGCTGCAGTCTGGTGCACCGCAAACAAAAACAGAATAAAAACCCCAGACGACCCTCTCTCCCTCTCTCGATCTGACTCTGCAGCTGTGAGCACCTCATCCATCCTCACCCTATTGTCTCCTCCGCAGGTATCGACCTCCCATCATGCAACACTACGGGGTGAACGGTTACTCTCTGCACGCCATGAACTCCCTCAGCGCCATGTACAACCTGCACCAGCAGGCTGCTCAACAAGCGCAGCACGCTCCCGACTACCGGCCCTCCGTGCACGCGCTGACGTTGGCGGAAAGACTGGCTGGTAAGAAGAACACGCTCGCGCCCGCCGCGCACAAGTCAGATAATTCGTCCGCAATATAATGAAACAAATAAACAAAAATAGTGTGAGATACAGAGGAAAATAACATTTGTGACCGTAAAGTCACAATTGTTACTTGAAGGAATGTAGATAAACTGAATTAAAATAAAAGTCCATACCATCAACAAGGCATTTATATAATATATATATATCGATATGTTAATGTGAGCATTTAATTTAATTAACTTTTAACATTAGAGACATTATTAAACCCTTTTCCAATTCACAGATAATCCAAATTATTCAGTAGATTATGACATTTTAAATGAAAAAAGAAAAATGTAAAATTATTAGTGTAGTAGAACTAACACACCAGATAATAATAATAATATCTGTCACTCAACGCCACACCAAAAAATTAAAGTTTTTTTTTCTTCCAACGGCTGCGCATTTTCAGACATCATCCTGGAGGCTCGTTACGGTTCTCAGCACCGCAAACAGCGGCGCAGCCGCACGGCCTTCACCGCGCAGCAGCTGGAGGCGCTGGAGAAGACCTTCCAGAAAACCCACTACCCCGATGTGGTTATGAGGGAACGGCTGGCCATGTGTACTAACCTGCCCGAGGCCAGAGTGCAGGTACAACAACAATAAATTGCTTAACTGTATTTTTGATATTTAATGTTGATTAAAACAAGTGCCAATTTTGTTTGGCTGATATCTAAAAATTTTTAGGAAAATGTGTATTGTTTTCTTTTACATCTTATTTCTTATGTAAATTATGGCTGGATCTATGTCTTAAACCCAAGCTACAGTCAGCTAAACTATTTTGTATTTACATTGTGGGTAAAACTAAAAAAGAATATGAAGCAATAAATAGCAATAATTCTACAGTAGATTTGATTCCACTTATCACTCAATACCAACCTGTATTGTCACTGTTGTTAGGTCTGGTTCAAGAACCGCAGGGCCAAGTTCCGCAAGAAGCAGCGTAGCCTTCAGAAGGAGCAGCTCCAGAAACAAAAGGAGGCATCAGGGGAAGGAGGAAACGACAAGGAAGACGCAGCTCCGTCTACGACCATCCTTCCTGACACCCAGCCGCCTCCATCATCCTCTTCCTCATCCTCTCTAGAGACGGACGGCCCCATGGCCTGCCCTCCGCCGCTGGAAGTGGAGCTGAATGTCACATCTGCAGAACATTCAGGCAGTGAGTCTGCAACAGAGGATAATGGCACAGATAAGGAGGAGGAAAGTAAGTCTCCAAGAGAGGAGATAAAGTGTGAGAGAGCGGTGACTCCTGGGGACGTCTCTCCGTGCAAAGGACTCAGTCCTAAACCAGGTGAGGACCTTGGATAAATTATTCCAACACTAAAATTTAGGTTTCTAACCATCTCACCCTGAACTAAATCGTCTCTACTCTCTGTCCAGACTCTCCTCTGGTATCTCCGTCAGTGACCCCCTCATCCAGCAGTGGCCTGCCCAGCAGCGGACCTCTTCCCCAGGGTCACTCCTACTCCTCTTCTCCTCTCAGTCTGTTTCGTCTGCAGGAGCAGTTCCGTCAGCACATGGCCGCCACCAACAACCTGGTTCACTACCCAGCATTTGACATCGCTGCACCGTCTTCGCTCCCCTACCTAGGAATGAATGTCAACATGCCTCCAGCCCCTCTGGGGTCTCTTCCCTGCCAGTCCTACTACCAGTCTCTGTCCCATCATGCCCAGCAGGTGTGGAACAGCCCACTGCTGCAGGCGTCAGCTGCCGGCGGCCTCACCGGCCATAACAGCAAAACGACCAGCATTGAGAACTTACGTCTGAGAGCCAAGCAACACGCCGCCTCACTGGGACTGGACACAATGTCTAACTGAGAGAATATCTGAAGGACATCCTTCATTGTGTCTGTCTGACTGAAGCTCTTTGTGAGAAAATGGACACACGGAGGTGCAGAGATGTCCTAGAATGAACCATGTCATCACAGACTGGATGAAATAAATGAAATCCACGTACAAAACTATCAAACTCCTAAGACCTTAGGTCAAAGTTAGTCAACGTTACTATAAAAAGATTTAACTGATCAAGTCAGTGTCTTCAAAACAAAAGTTTGTGATGATTGTCAAACAGGCACGTAAAGATCAACCTCCGATACTACAGTACAAAAAAAGACTGACTTCTGATAATGTGAAAAGCTGACGATGAATGCACTCAGTACAAAAGACAATGCAGACAATGTTTACAAGAGAAATGTGAATATCTGTGGCACTTTGGGCGGAACAAGGCTGGTTGGCCAGGAGAGAAAAACCGAAGGCATCACTCTCACAGCAGACAGAGCGAGAGAGAGAGAGTGAGAGACCATCGACATTTCAATTAGTGAGAGACATTTATGTACATAGCATGTACTACACAACAGCACATAAATAAAAAACACAGCCATGTTTCCTTCAACAGCATAATTAAACGTGACTAATTTGCCAGTTTAATGGCCAGTAATAATGCCACTTTGTACAGAGACTGGCTTCATAATGAGAAAATGATTTCAGTGAATAAATTCTCAAAGCTTTTAATTACATTTTGCCCTGGGCTGACGGAGCGGTGGCAGATGCAGTTATAAGCATGCATACCATTTCATCCTTCTTCATATAAACCCACCGATTGGTAATAGATTAAAAACTCAATAGAATTCAATTAATATCAAAAAAAAAAACAGTAAAAATACATTATATTTGTTTTTTGTTTTTTTTATTCTTGCCTTAAATTTTTCTTAAGGAAACACCGCAAATTTCACTGAAAGTCAGGTCGACTGTTAGCACTTGGTGAGGGGATTCACAAGGGTCTCTCAAGTCTTCGTATGAAAAATGGCACATTATTTTATTATGTAACATAACAAAAAAACCCTCTATCTTTAAATGTTACTCGTAGGGTGATTGTAAAGTCCCTATTATGTTGTACAGCCAATAATGTTCACAAACAAAACACTCATGTAACTGTCAGATTGTAAGATTGTATCTGCAGAACTCCCTGTCCTGCAGAGCCTTTTCCCTTTGTCCCCTTTTGGTCGTCTCTGTAACAGTCTTGAGTTCAATCTATATATTTTTTTTATTTTCCCAGTTTCTTCTCTGGAACTGATGGGGACACGGGCAGTGAAATGGAACGGGCTGCACGGTGTCACTGTTTGCAGCCTGCTACTGATCCAGACAAAGAAAAAAAAACCTGATGTCTAAGAAAAAAAACAGGCCTGGTCCTTTGTGTTCTGCTGCCCTGACTTTATTTAAGTTGTTGCTCTTACTCTAATGCTGTGGCCCCGTCTGTCTCTGTTTAACTGTATGGTCCAGTGGTAGATAGCTGTGTTAATAATGGAGAGTGTGATCGGACCATCAGCCGTGTTGTTTCCTTTACTCCTCCCTGACGATGTAGCCTTGACCCAGTGTTGTTGTTGTAAAATATCAATGAAATAAAATCAATGCTTGAAGATATTTAAAAGGAAAACATTTCTCTGTTTGTTTTACACATTGTTCATGTCTTAATCTTAGTAGTTTTGGCTCAGTAAAAATCCACAAGGAGACCAAACATTTTGTCACCAGGAGTGACTGGTGTGAATCCTTTACCCCTCCATTCCGTAAACGGCAGGTAAAGTCAGGTAAATGTTCTGCTTTATGAAGTCGCCAACAAAGGTCTGTCCTACAGGGTCACTGACCAATGAATGTTTATATTCCTGACCATCATATGTTTGCATCTATAATATTGGGTGTTCCATCAATTGCTGTAATAATAAGTTTTATAAAAATCTGTCTTGCAAGGAAGACAAACAATTGTTCCAGATGACGAGAGTTTCAAGGATTTGATAGGAATGGATGATCCGTCTGTCAATCACATATTTAATATATATCTGTATTATTTTAGAAATCTAATTGGATAAAAAAATAATATAAAATAAATACATATCATTAAAATGTTTGCAGTTATAATGATGCAAACGTGGCCTAACGTCTGATGGCCTAACATGGTCATATGTTCACATCTTACACAGGTGCCGCAGCTGCCGTCTGTAGGTGAACATTGGTTTTGTCACCTTTTACACTCTTGAAAAGACAAAGAAAACCTTTGAATTTAAGAAAAGCAAATTACAGGAAAAATGTGATGAAAAACTGGACGAAATTCAAACATGTTTGTTTTCTATGCAACGCAACGATAGGGAAAATAAAACAGTGATAAAAGAGGTGATGAAAGTTTCTAACAGCAGGAGAAACGTTAGTGAGAAATAAAGTGAGCCGTGGAGACATAAGCCATCCCCTATGAATAAGCAGGCCATTATCCTGAAGAATGACGGCCTGGGGCTGTGATTATTCTGCTATTATATCTTCAACAGCATGGATTGTCAAAACACACACACCCCCTTCACCCCACCCTGTCCCCCCATCCCAAACATGTGGGGCGGTCGGGAATCTCTCCCACGCACTGTCCAAAAATTTGCCCTTGCTCTTCAGACAATAAACTTAGCCTGGATTGTCCTGTCAGCCACTGACACTGCTCTGCTGTTAATTGAACTGCTCTTTAACGTATTTTCTCCCCGCAGTGGCTGTAAATAACAGGCTGCCATGTTTACAAACGGTTATGAATGACCACCTCCCCAAAACTAGATGGAGGGGGATAATGATCGGAGCAGATTAGCAGCGTTAATGTGTGTGTAACACCTCACCCCAACCTTGTTGTGTTTTATTACAGTACCTACGTGTGTGTGTGTGTGTGTGTCCTCAGCCAAGGGCATCCGATTGTGTGACTGATAAGACTGTAGTGTGGATATGAATGTCCTTGTTATCCAGGGGAGGAATCTGTCCAGCTACACGCCAGGATTTCCTCCCATGGGGCTTTGCACCAGAAAGCACAACACAATATTCCTGTTCCAAATGTTTCCTCTTTACTCAACGGCCACACACATACACACACGCATATAGACACACTCCCTGGGGGTTGAGCAGGGATTGGTTTATTGTAGCGCTGCAGGGTCAAGTGTGTTGAGCCCTTGGTGCTGGATCAGGTGCTTCCATCTCTAACACTCTGGGCTGTATTTTCACTAATGCCATAACCACCTATTTATAGCGTCGGCACATCTCCATCTACTTCGCTTTAAGCAAGTGATGACATGTACTGTACACAGCCGACCTGGGCAAACTACGGCCCGAGGGCGGGACGTGGCCCGTTTGGCATTGTAACCCTGCTCGCTAAACTTTTCCAAATTATACTAATCATTTATTTTAGTATCATGCTTCTGCCTTCTCCCTGCCATGCCAGCATTTTCTTAACACAAAGAGAAAAGGTCTAAAGTATTTGAGCATTTTAGACTTTATAAAGTATAACTTTTACATGACATTTATTTTTAGTTCAGATAAATGATCTATCTATCGGTTCCTGAATTGGCCCTCCACCTGAAAAGTTTAGCACCCATTATGGCCCACGGGTCAAAATATTCGCCCACTCCTGGTATACTGACAGAGTGGTCCCTAGTTAGTCCCTAAATTCAAAAGTTATGTTCAACAATGTAAATGAATTTCTCCAAGTAGGATGAAAATAGTGAATCAACTATCCTGAGGACATGAGGACTATCCTGGTCGGTGGCTCTTTGATAGAAGAGTGTCAGCTAAGGTGAAGGGAAAGGTTTACAGGACGGTTGTAAGACCAGTGATATAGTGATATATGGATCAGAGACACTAGGAATAGGCAGAGGACAGGAGGCAGAGTTGGAGGTGGAGGAGTTAAAGATGCTGAGGTTTTGAATGGACAGGATCAGGAATAAGGTCATTAAGGGGACAACACAGACAGGAAGAGTAAAAGCTAGAGAAGCCAGATTGAGATGGTTTGGACATGTTCAGAGGAGGGACAGTGGATACAATGGTAGAATGATCCTAGAGATGGTCCTAGATCCTAGAGAGCTACCAGGTAGGAGACAAAGAAGAGATTGATGGATGCAGTGAGAGAGGACATGGAGGTAGTTGGAGTCAGAGTAGAAGATACAGGGGACAGGGGGAGATGGCAAAAGGATGACTAGCGGAGGCAACCCATTTAAAGGGACAAGCTGAAAGGAAAAAAAGAAGATGATTGGTTGCTCAGGATAACTGCTCTGATACCTGAGACCAAATGTTCATCTCTACTTTACACAGTCCATAAACTATTGGCTCTCCAACAGCATGGTACAGGAGAAAACATGGTATCAGATTGATATTGGTATCAGCAGATATGGTCGCATTATAAGACATGGGATAAACTGATAGACAAAAAGTCATCACGGTGGTAAATCTAAGGTACAGAGAAAAGTAACTCAAAATATTTCAGACAACATATATAGAATCTGGATGGCCAAGTCTGTTGTGACAACATTCAACAGCTCTTGTACTGTTTTAATGTCCTTGATGTACAATTTGGAGTTAAGTCAAAAATCAAGAAGTTGAGGACTACCTGTATTTTCCCTCATTTCTCTATGTAACACCAGCACAGCAAAAGTACAGTAATGATGAGACAAAATTATTTAAAAAATTAAAAAAAATGTGGTACTATACTGTTAGTATTCACATTTTCTCTCTAAACAAACCGCTAAAACTAAAGGACATAAATATATCAGTATCCTGTCTGAAACACTGCACAACACTTTAACACACCCTTCAAAAAAGGGCACTTTAAATCTGCATACACACACAGACTCACAGAGTCTGTAGCATTCAATCAGTGCCTTTCCTCCCTCCTCTCCATGGTTCTCCTAAAGGTTTTAACCACGGACAGAATGAAAAGTGCCAGCGTTAGAAACCTTGGCCTATTCAGGAGGTGACAGGGTCTGCCAGAATATGATCCTAATCCTGTTTCCAGCATTCTTTTAGCCCACTGGCATTGCCATTTCACTGCATATTCTGTGAGCTGTCAGGCCCAGGGAAATCCCTCTAATAGTGCATTGCCCAGATACACATCAAAGCCCTCCTGGAAACCACCAGCAGGAACTTAGCAGAGGGGGGAAACACAAGTATAATCGGCCTCACAGCTGCAGCGAAAAAGGTGTGGAAAAGGGGCTTTACACTGCTCTAAAATGTCTCTTACATGACGCCTGAAGGAGTCTTGACGTGGCATCACAATGAAAGTTTTCCTACCGGCTTCTAATTGGTTGCGTTCACCACCGAACAGAGGAGAAATAGATAACAGCAACAGCCCATGGTGGTAAACCAATAAAGGAATTGATAACAACAGGTGTCTAAACTGCACATCCTGGGCCACCCTCCTTTAGTTCCACTTCATCTCGCATTTTCTTCTTTCGTCCTTTTCTTTCTTTAACACTCTGACTGCCACCTCGCCCCTCCCTGCTTAATCTCCTTAGAGAGAAGAAAACCCCCCATTCTCTGTCTTCTTAATCTGTCTGCAGCCTAAACCTATGCTTGCATTTCCAATGCAGGCCTCGCGTAACAGGAGCGCTCTCGGCAACTGCATGCAGTATCGAGTGCATCAGTGAAAGCTTAGCTCACACACTGACAACACATCTTGTTGCCAGAAGGTAAAAGAAACCTGTTGCAGGGGGAGTAAAAAAGTTTTAGCTGGACTGAGTACTTTATTAGAAAATGTGAAAATCATTTAACTAAATATTTAAGAAGCCTCATTTTACACAAGTCTAGTTTGTTTCCAGATGTGTTTAATCAAGGCTGTTGTTTTGTTATCCTACAATACCAGAATGCTATTGTGTGGATCAAACTTGTAAAAACTATGGCCTGAGGGTCAGATGTGACTCATCTGACATGGAGACATTGGCCATTGCAGTCTTCCTTTTCCCTGCAATGCCCACATTTTCGCAATAAATGGTGTAGTAATGTACTTATCATTTTAGCCATCATATATGACTTTATATTTATTTCAGTTCACACAAATGTTCCATCTATCTGCTCCTAAGTGACGCCATGTTAAATGTTAGTGGCCAGTGCATCAAAAACACAAAAAAACAAGATGTGGCCCACAACAAGATTACAGTATAATAAGAAATTATCACCTCCTGCTGTTTTTGGCTCTTAAAGACACACAGTCTAATGGGTATATGGTATAGAGATTTTGCATTTTTTTGGATTATGGAGATATTGCACAAAAAAATCAGACATTTGCAGGTAGAATATTAGCTCCAATGAATAGAGTGCATTATATAATCATTGAAAGAAACATTTTTTTTTCTTTTATAAAATAAAGTGGGCCTAAACTTTTGAACAGTGCAGTGTATAGGAGGGGTATCAAAGAAAATAGGATTTACCCCGATGTCAAACTTTGGATTGTCCACTGCAAGGAAATTAAACACCTGAACTGGTCTCTCTCATTACTGCTGGTCTGATCTTCATCTCAGAAATGCATGAGGAGCAGCAACGTGTACTGTAAACAAATTATATAGATATATACAGTCATTAAAAATGACAAGACCACTGTTTTCTCCAATTTCTTGTATATTATAGTGCCTGGTTTTACTAAAGGTATATTTGTTTTGATAAATATAATGATAACAGGAAAAATATGACAACGTTTAATGTCAGAGTTTATATTGGGCCATTTTCTATGGGTTTCTTCAAAACAACCAACAATTACTTTTGTTCTTCCATCAATATACTGTAGCTATGGCATTGTACTGACAAAACAGTGCTTTTAGACATTTCATGTTTTCCTGTCCATTGTATTTTTTACCTAATATACCTATAGTGGTACCAGGCATGGCCTACACACACATATATACATATATACACACACACAGGGCAGATGACTGCTGTATACCTTACGCAGTGTATTGACACAGAAAAATCATATTTTCTGAAAAATCCTCGAGTTAAGTTGCTTTCATCATCCACTGTCATTTGGACTCAGACTTCATTACTGTAGCTCATACATATTCAC
Source organism: Paraplagusia blochii (assembly GCA_016785265.1). Lineage (NCBI taxonomy): Eukaryota > Metazoa > Chordata > Actinopteri > Pleuronectiformes > Cynoglossidae > Paraplagusia > Paraplagusia blochii. Next base: position 12,035 of record JAFBJS010001041.1, on the reverse strand, counting down.
TACAGCGTCCTGTGTCATAGGAGAAGACGTACGACGGTAATGGCGTCTTGCATCTTTATTGACAGAAATGCAACATTTTGTATTTGAGAGCAGGGCCGCGTCGCTGTCGTGTCGTCAAATCCATAATAGTCATCTTTCTAATGCACTGCACACGTTCCTATAACAATGGCTTACACCGAGGGATACACACTCAGAGCGCTTCATTGGTTAATTCAATAATAAAGCAGAGCCGTAGAGTCCATGGACAGACAGAAGAGAGTCAGTCATCTCAACTGTCTGTTGTCTCCTGAGTGTTAAAACATGTAAATTTATGGAAGGGCCCATAGGAAACACATATTTACAATACGTTTAGGTAATCACAAGATGTGCAAGGAGCCATTCAGGAGCCCGGAGACGAAAGCAGTCAATACAAAAATAGTTTTTATGTGTCATTAATTCCCTCTGCATTCCCCGATACATCCCCCTTTTACCGCAGTAATACAGTAATCACTCACAATCGCACAGAAAATTATCTGCACTCATCTGTGGAATAAAAAAGCGCAGGGGCAAAACGGGGCGACACATCCTATTTTAGCTCTTTGCTGCCTCTTTAATGTTCATCTGGGAGCCGCATGGCTGCAGTCCATTCCTGCACAGGGATGGGAGTCGGGCTCCTGCTCTGGGAGCTGCTTAATGACAGCAAGACGTGGATGTTGGACTCATTAGAGACACACTCGCACCGCGGGCACGCGCGCACACACACCTTTTTTTACGGTACATTGCCTGGGCAGGACAACATAAAGGGTCATCGGCGGTGTGATGGGGAAAAAGGCACCTCTGCTGCTCACATTATGTTCGTGATAAGAGGACACATTACACTTTTAGGAGATGCCGATGCAAACAGACTCGATCCAGCTGTAATAATGAAAGTTGCACAGATTCAAATGGTCAAAGACGTCATTACCTGCCTGTTCATTACGCCCTCTTTCCACACAGCCGCTAAGTGCATTATTAGACAAGTGCATCAAAGCTGACAAACAACCATGGGACAAATATTCAACCCTATTTTCACTGGAGATGAATAAAAAAAAATAAAACCATAGATAATTCTGGAAGAAATGTGCGTTTCCATAATGTGATTCACCACCCTGGAAAATCTATCATCCTGTAGGACACACACAGGAGAGCGCCACGGTATGCTATACGCACTTAAACTTTACTCTGTTGCCATCTAGAGGTCGAAGTATAAATTGCAACCTAAACACAAAGGTGCCTCGGGGATCATGATTTCTTGATGATGCGAAATGGTCCAAAGTTCTGAAGTCCGTCAAATTAAAATCAACTACCGAAGTGAAGTTGTCCAAGAAAGTGTTTGTCCAAAGTCTTGGGGCAAACCTGTTCTCCACTTTACGTCAGCCTCTTGAGTTTGCACATGTAGATTGGTCCAAAATTTGCAGCCAAGTGTGGGATGACCATCTCGCCTATGGCAAGGTTAGGGGCAAAGTGGAAGGTTTTTCTAAACTTGTGAGTGAGGGGCTTCAGACTGACAACCTGGAAGTAAATGCCAGAACAATAATGATCATGTCTCTACTAACAAACACAAGGTTTTCTTTGTATGTATGTAACATTATTTTCATCACAAGGACAGAAGAGTAGCAGCCAAAATCCATGACATTGTTTGTAACTGGAATTAGTCTTCAAATATGATCAAAATAATAAGATGATACTGACCTCCAGATTGATGCCATGGTTTACTTCAGCAAAATGGACAGCCTGTTCCACAACACGCATGTTCTGGATGTTAGAAAGCGTGCAGGTGGAGTACATGATCTCTCCACCTGGACAAGCTGCACAAATTCCAGCTCTTTGTGTCATGGACAGAAAAGAAGAGTCAATGTTAGGATTGATATAGATATCTATCTTATATATATTAGCAAATAAACATCTTCCATATCTACTACTTCCAATTAAAGTTCTGCCTTTTCCCTGCCATGTCCACATTCCTCAATAAATTGCATAGAAAAGGCTAAAAGCCTTTTGGCATTTCAGCCTTTACTCATGATTATTTTTTGTTCTGGTCCCATATCAGATTTTAGGACCTAGTATGTCCCACTAGTCAGAAAATCCAGTCTTTGGTACTTACAGCAACAGCGCCACCTGCAGCTGTGGCAGCATCTGTCTCTCTTTGGTCCTGCTTCGGTTAAATATATTGTTTTCATTTTCTGTTGCCGAGTGTCTGTCTGTTGTACAGGGAACATCAACAAGGACCTGAAACCAAAAGTGAAGGAAGTCGATGAATTTTCTTTATTTATAAATTTTCTTTAAAGAGAAAAAAAACCCTATATGTCTAAGACGTACTCTGTCATAAGTGTTCGTTTCAACGTCCCCCCAGTCGCTGCCGTCCAAGGTAGTGATCTTCAGGTGGTTTTCAGAACAAAGCTCCTTAGGTATGTAGCTTTGAAGGACTTTTTTGAGTCGCATTGTCCGGGACCTCGAACAGTCATTGGCACACAAAAAGCCTTTAACATATCCACAAATATTAGGGAAATTAGCAAACTGTTTTCAACAGAAAAATACTTGTGCATGAACTGAACATCGGTCTACTTACTGACAGCCTTGGTTTGGAGTAAAGCCATGGTCTTTCCTCCTGGTGCTGCACACAGGTCGAGCACAGTGTGTCCGTCTTCGATGTTCAGTGCAAGACAAGGCAGCACAGAGGCTGCGTCCAGCAGGTAATATGGCAATAATCTCTCCATGTCTGGTCTAGAGACAGATATATACAGTATATATGACATTTTTATGGACAAACTAAACATATCTTAAAGCTTGTCCCTTATGCAGTGGTTGCCACAGTGAAAGTTTTTTTTACCACTCAACTTTTCCTCAGAGTGACGCATCTTGTTACTCTCTAAAATTCCACTGGACAACATAGTCAGAAAATCTACCACCACTTCATCTAAGCACTTCCATACTTCCACTGGTATGGTATCGGAGCCAACTGCCTTTGCACTCTTCGTCCGCCTCTTAACTGATCTGCCTTCTTCGAAACATGTAAATATGATAATACATCTGTCCCCTACTATTGACCCATCACACAGGTCAGCAGGTGTCTTTCATTAACTATTTTTTGTATTTTTTGGATTGATTTTCTCACCTGGCAGGCTTAAACCTTGTGATATCTCCCCTGGGAAACACCATACACCTGATATTTGGACTCAGTTTCAAGGGAGATGACAGTGGATCATCAACATCAATTGTGGATTCTGGTTCAAAGCTTGCCTGGGCTGGAGAGGAGAACAGAATGTGCAAGCGTTTCCAATTTAGCAAGGTAGTGAAAAATACAGCTCAGTTAAACATGACGAAGATTCTAAATAATGAAATATTATTGGCATTCACGTGTACTAGATATAATCATGTCCTAAAAACATTGAATCATAAACAGAACAGGACAACACTGTTATCCTCACAAATCAATATTCACCCTCTGTATCCGCGTCGTAAATGAAGTCTCTACAACCCAGTGTTTGTAACTCGTCCTGAACGCTGTCATGAGAGAAATTATTCATCAAAGCTCCGTATTTTCCCTCTGAAAGCAAAGCGACACGGATCGATGGCCACAGCTTCCCCATTTGGCTGCCGTAGGTAGCGTCAAAATGTCCCAATGCCAGTTGCGTTGGAGGATATTTTGGAAGAGATGTAGCCTGTCAAGAAATTCAGATATAGCATCACTGTTGTGACATAACAATTTTTATAAGCATACGTTTTCTGAGTTGTGATACACTACTAAACATTTGTGGATTTTTTTACTTATATAAATCCGTCCAAGAAGAACGCAAACATATTCTATTAACTAAATAATACTTAGTTAATATTAAATTATCCAGAATAAGCTTTTATATACACTGCAGGTTTTACCAAATAAAACGATGTACCTGTACTGTACAACGTGCGTGGCGTTGTAAAAGCTAACATTTTTTACTAACAAAAATTCACAACCTACCCATTTTGCTTTCACTCTGTTCCTTTTCGGTATCACATTCCGTAAATCTTTCATTTGCCTCAGTAAAAGTCTGGTGTTCATAAGCAGCGCCATCTTTCTGGTGCATCAGCTTCTTGGCTCCGATGTCACTAAGAAAACTTACTCGGAAGTTCCACCTCGGAAGGACAGTAATAAGGCGGGGCTTAAAGGTTGATGAAGCTGTTAATTCGTTAAGCGCGACGTCATTCATATACTAAGACCAATAGAAAACGTTATCCAGTGTTCGTTCCAGTAGTTTCCTGTGTGTGTCGGCCTTTATGTCCTCCTTCGGGCTGTAGTGAAATTGTTCGGCGTGACCTCCAGTCTTGTCTGTCTTTGTAAAGTTTCACTAGTTTAATAATGGTCTCCGAGAGGGAAACGCTCACTCACGACGATCCCGACGACCAGGTAAAGCAACACAATTCTTTTTTATTAGTTGCCATTTCTTTTTGCTAGTTACTCACTCGCCACGATAGATAAAGCTGAAGTTTACACATGACTTTGCTGGAGGTTTTTTAATTAGATTTATTTATTTAACAGATAATTTAAAATAAATCAACTAACTTTCAATGAAACAATGATTTTTGACTGCTAAATGTCAGTCAAAATATGAAGTCCTTATTTCATAATGTCAGAGGAGTCAGAGAGCCCCCTTGTGGTTTAATGCAACAGAAATGAATCCCACTTGTTTAACAATGTTTTAAAAGCATATTCATTTTCATTGAAAATTTGCATCAAAGGTTTTTAAGTGACAGTTTCATATCTCCAACTGACTAAATAGGTGGAAGATGCACCAGAAGAGGAGGTAGAAGCAAAAGAAGATGTAGAAGAAGTTATAGAAGAGGTACCAGAAGAAAAGGAGGAGGAGGAAGAAGAAAAGGAAGAAGAAGAGGAAGAAGAAGAAGAAGAGGAGGAGGAAGAAGAAGAAGACTTAGTGGTAAGTTTTTGTTGTGCCTAGGTTACATATTTTTATATTAGAATTTCATGTTTGACATATTTCCTTGTAATAAGTGTTCTTGCCCCTTGCTGACATTGATGTCAGTGTCAAACGTTTGCTTCAATATTTGCTTTTTTTGTGTGTTAATTTAGTTTCTTTTTTTCCTGTGCATTAATTGCACTCAGTTACTTTTCCTGTCATTTTTCTTATGTGTAACATAGGTTGTTCCAATTAAGAAATAGGTTGTTCCAATTAAGAAATATATATTTTTTCACAGATTTCAGAGAATGTGAATTCAGCTGTACCTCAGTAATGTCTAACCATAAACATTCTTTCAAATGAAGGCAATGCAGGCGCATTTGTTTAGATGGATAAGAACAACAACCATAGCTTGTTAGAGTTTAATTTCAGAGCTGAGGTCTAGACATTTTACATGTTTTTCTTGAGCAGTATCCAAATAGTATCCTTCTATCAATATCAATGGTATATTATTGACATAACAGTGATTTTAATTATTCTATGTTTTCCTGTGCATTGTATGCTGCAGATAATATACATTTAGTGGTACCAGGCATTAAAATGAACAATACAAAGATTAAAACGAGAGTAGGCCTCATTTAAGACCTGGGCCTTTATTTAATTTCAAGTTCAGCAGACTGGATAGACTTTATCTGGTCCCCAGGTTATAGTTTGCCCATGTCTGCTACTAAGTATTGTTTTGGTAACAACACTTCAGTGCAAAATAGAAATCATAGCCTGTGAAGCCATTTTTACTCACCATCAGTCCCATGTACGACATCTCTCGATTTTGTCAGGATCCAATTGAAGCAATACGAGCCAAGTGTGAGGAGACTGAACACTGTGTCCACTACAAGGAGCGTCTAGAGGCCTGTGAAGCACGAGTCAGTTCCAGGTCCCACACTGAGGAGGACTGTACAGAGGAGCTTTTTGACTTTCTGCATGCACGGGACCATTGTGTAAGTTTAAAAGAAATATATATATGTATTAAATGTTTCATTATGCTAATGTGTTTAACAATATTGGCCTAATTCATCCCAACAATAACAAACTGTTTTTCTTTTGTTTTCCTCCTCTACTGTAGGTTGCACACAAGCTCTTCCATCATGTAAAATGATTCATCAAACCAGTTTCCAGTATTTGCAGCTGCCCATACTGTATATACAACTGCTGTGATGGAGGTTGTTTTTGAATGGAGCATTTAAAAACTGTAATATTTTTCCAATGGTTCTTGATTACACTTTTATACAATACAGATATGTGAAGACTCAGACTGTAGGCTGTGATTCAATGCTTGTGATTTAAGGCATTGAAGGAGGAGCTTAAGTTTTGTTGTCTGTTCGTTAAGAACATTTTTCCATTTTCCATTTCAATATGGAAATACTCTCAGGTTTAGTCATAGATCACAGTTCTTTCTTAAATAAAGGTTTTTTGATGTGGAACAGCAAGTTGTTTTTTCTTGTTTCCCATTAGGTGAATTTATTCGCTATAAAGCCATTCTAAATGTGTTGCTGCATAAATGCCTTAAGGATTCACATCACAAAGTATAATGTAAAATATGTCTGGACAACATGTAAATAAGTCACAATAAAGCATGATTAAAAACTTTATTGGGTGCAAGATTGCAATAATAAATAAATATGAAAAAAAATAAGGTGATCAAAAATATCTTGAGGTTGAACACATGGTGGCAGTATAGTTTCAAATACAGTACTTCCAAGAAGGAAATAGGAGGTAGAACTGTAGAAGGTGGGTAACCCCCTTCAGAGCAGGGATAAAAACTGGTTCAACATTGGAGTAAAAACAAAGACATGCACACAGTGCATAACATGACACACGATGAAGAGATGACAGCCTCATCCTCAAAAGTTTTCCTTGTTGCACATAAAATCATCCATGGAAGCCTGTGGGTGATGGTAAAATAAAAATAAAAAAATCGGACAACACTGCAAGGTGATGTGGGTCAGATTACTGTACTGACCTGCATGAGCAGCCTCTCCTTTCTCAGCCTCTTGTAGAAGAGCAGAACATCTGGATCCGCCCGCACTACACGCTGATCGAAGTCCATCACCCTCAGACCCTCCAGGTTTCGAGCTCTGGACAAAGCAACGTAGGCCTGACCGCACTCGAACACCCGCGCCAGAGAGATCTCTACACAGTCCAGAGTCATTCCCTGGAACAGAGCGACAGGAGATGATGCACGGACACTTGAAAAGCTTTAAAATTCCTCTCATTATTTGGAAGACAGTGTGGAAACAGTTTTACAAACAATATCATGTGAAAATTAAATTTTTATGGATAAATAATAAAACAACAAGGAAGACAACCCACAGAAATGAGACCAGCATGCACTTGCCGCTCATCAGCATCAATAAAAACAGACAGTTCTCCTGCATATTTTATGGACTTTAATTCACAGGGGATGCAGAGTCGAATGCTGCCCCCTGTGTTGATTAAAAGGTAGTGACAGGACACCTGGGGCCAATGAACCTAAGTACAATTAGGGCTCTTTTCTAAAGACTCTACTATATAATGTACATACTAGCTCCTGTACAAGGCATGAGCAAACTATGGCCTGGGGGCCAGATGTGGACAAATGTGTCCAAATGTATTTGTCATAATTTACATAATCATTAACCTAAGCCTTTCCTTTACAATGCCTGCGTTTCCCGGATAAATGGTGCAGAAAACACTAAAAGCATTTTAGTGTTTCAGCCTATATGCACGACATTTAAAGAGCATTTATCCTGTTTCGCAACAATGTCCCCATCATGCTGCTCCTGACCCAGGAGCCTGTCCAATTTTAAGACCCCATGTGGCCCACGCATCAAAAAGTTGGACGAAACATGCCTACATTATACATATATCTTATAAAAGCTGAATGGGCCATTAATATAGTCCGTCTACCCATCTGTAATCACAGACATTCTGCAGTTAAGACTTCCAAGAATTAAGCTAAGAATTCCAGACAGAGATTACTTATTTTTTGGATTATTGAGCCAAGAAATGTATTACATCTGTTTCTCTCCCTAATGTCAAGCTGCAGAGTTAGAGAGAGAAAGTAGACGTAGACCAGACTAACTGACCTTGAGTCAAAAGATGACTCAGAACGGATGGACAAATTTATTTCTCTGAAAGCTATTACAGAGAGGCATTAAAGAAAGCCTTAGTCTGAGGGGAAATGTTTTCAGGAATTATATTTATCATTCTTTTAAAGAGAAAACTTGATTTTTTTTTTTTTTTTACGTCTGGTTAAGGACTATAGTGCTCCCTCTGCTGAGACACACTGGACTCACCTGGCTTTTGTGGATGGAGATGGCCCAGGCCAGTTTGAGGGGCAGCTGCTGTCGACTCAGGTGGATCCCACCAGTGGACTTAAACACCCAACGCTCGGGTTTCACCACTTCTGTTACGCCGCACATGAAACGCACACGTGGGAGTCCTGGTGAAAAGAAAGTGGGAATTGAGTCGCTATAATAATAATAATAATACCTAATATGTATTTTAGGGTTAGGGTTGATCATAGATTTCAGAAATTGTGTTAACAGCAGCAACAAGCTGCCCAAGCAGGTACCAAAGATAACATGTCTGACTCCCGTTGCCAGAAACTGCTTTGGATGAAAGCGCCTGCTGAATGCATTGTAATTCTCCTCCTCATCTGTGCTTGTGCATGTGCAGTGTGGGAGGATTTCAAACATATTTGATTTTTCCATCAATGGCACGATGGGTATTGTTCAACTTGGCATGTCTGATAAAACTGGTCAACCAAAACTAGTAGTTCCTGTAATGATGAAAACCCGATAATGTAATGTCTGGGTTTTGCCAAATTTTTTGGAATGGCAGATAGAGTCCTGAGAGGTTTACCTTAGATTTGGATAAAAAATAGATGCATGTACTGGTATAGTACAGGTATATATAACAGCTACAATAGTACAAAAAAATATTTTGTCAATAGAGGCAATAATGTAGTGGTGGCCTTAAGGAACTGGACTTGGGTCATGAGGGTTCCAGGCTTAAATCCACCAGATGCCAGTGCAGCCGAGGTCCACTGAGCCATGCTGCCATGTCACCACTCACTGCTGCCCACTGGTCACTTTGGTGATGGGCTAAATACAGAGGTCACTTTTTATTGTGTGGGGTGATGTGGAATTGAATGTCACAATTACAAGTATTTTGCTTTCCTTCCTTCCTTTAGATCTTGGGTTTCAAACTCACGGCCCGTGGGCCATTTGTGGCCCTTGGAGCGATATTTTATGGCCCCCACCTTGAAGTGAAAGTTGAATATTAGCAGGGCTCACAAGTATACAAGAGTATTACAAGACTCTGATTTTAATTACAACTTGTACAGCAGTAATTCAATCTATTTTCCCCATGTTGTTCTTAATTGGATACATATGCAATATTTCTCAAAGCACTAAAGTAATTGAAGTGAGGCAGGTGTCGCAGTTCTGTGTGGGAGCAGGTGGGGGAGGAGGAGGGACAACAGACGGGAGAACCTTAGTGTCAAAGTGTCCCCCACTCCATCGACGCAAGACACAAAATCACATTAGCAGGAAACGATCCTGCTGTTTGATACACTACACACAGATGTTTATTCACAATTTGGAACGCAGATAAACTGTAATGTGGAAAACCTTGTCAGATAAATATCAGAGGAATAGAGTGTGACCGTAGTCCACCCTCTCCTTTCACTTATTCCACCTGCATCAGGTTCATTCAGGCAAAGCCAATTTCCCATGAAATACATATTTAATAGCTTATTAATAATTAATGGTTGAGAGGCATTTTCTAAAAACTTTAAATATGAGGACCTTATTATTTCACTACCAACCTTCAGGTTGCTTAGGAGAGAATCTGAAGTAAATTAACTTTCCAAGTTTCCCCCACAGTTAGTTATGAATATACCATTTAAATCATATTAAATTGATACATACTCCAGCCAACTCCAAGAGATGTGGTGGATAAATTCATTACATTCTAATTTAGACAAAATGAAGAAAATTAGAAAAATCGCCAGAGGAAGATGCACTCCCACATTAAAGGGAGATGATGGAAATAAAAATAAATTCACCAGAGGTTTTGGTTACTTACCGTGTTTTCCAGGCTCGAAGGACACGACCACCCCACGGGCTCCATTCACCAGACCTCGAGCCACATCCAGGTTCTTGGTCAGCATCACCTTAAATGTATAAGATAGGCATTTATTAATAAGAGCAAAAAGGGGATGACAGAGACGTGCATTAAAAACAATCTGAATCATCAGAGCACCTCAATGACAACCTGGCAGCTGGAGGGTTTGAACCTGAACCCTTGTGGACCCAAGTCTGCCTTTTTAACCACTAGGCCGCCCTTTCATTCTTTTACCAGAACATTATTATTAATAAGAGTTTTACATCCTAATAATATCTAGTCATCTGATTATTAAAGTTGTTTTTGTGTTTTTTTTTTCTTTTTTTATTTAATTAACATTTAGCACGTGTCAAACTCGGGGCCCAAGGCCAAAAACGTGGCCCACAAAGTCATTTTCTATGGCCGTTTAGAGATTGCAATGAGTGTTATAATGAAGAAATTTCTTTTTTTGTCATTTTGACGTTGTGATTCACACCACAGCGCACAACGAAATTTGGCCTCTGCATTTAACCCACCTTAATCACATGTATTAATACATTATGGTGTAGTTACTCCATCTCTACAGTATTCAATGTTACAGCTCCCTTTAAGTGCTTGTAGATGGAAGTGGCCTCCTGGTTAAAAACAAGTTAAAACATAACAATAAGACAAATCCAACCTGAGCTCCCACTTTGAGCTGGATCAGGCTGCTGACAGGGCTGTGAATGTTGATGGTCTTCACCAGTGATGGGTCACTGTCCAGGGCTTCGTACTCCCTTGGTGCTCCTGAGAGAAACAGAGGTAAATCTTAAACGTTGCCTCTGGCCCACCATATAAGCAGGGAATAACTGTGGTCTAAAATTGGCGGTGGGAAGACAGGAAATGACTTCCCAAACATAAATGAAACAATTGGCTTCATGTCACTGAGCCACACTGACACCAATCAAAAGTTGAGAAAAGATAATTGAGAAAAGGCTAACAGACCTGCGAGCTGCTGGAGTTTGTTCTCATTTGTCAGCTCCACGTCATCCTTGTGCGTGCACAGCCTAGTGGCCAGAATCCCGTCCCTCTCTATTTGATGGTAGGCACTTTTCATTAGTTTTGCTGTGACTTCCTCCGTCACTCTGAATGGTGTTGAATCCGGACAGAAAGATTTTAGCATTTCAATAAAACATCAAATCATTCATTTTTATCACTTGCCTTTTATTGCATTGCTTTGAAAGACAAACATTTTTTTTTTACCTGCCAACTCTGACTGCTTGTAGCAGGGAAATGAAGGACTGATCCGTTTGTCTCCGCACTTCTGTCAGCTCCATGTTGAGATGGATGACTTTGCGCCAACTTCTGGCCTATAATATAATTTGACGAAACCCAGGCGAAGCGTTTTCATTACCGGGTTAAAATTACGACTTTTACAGATATTTCAAATTGATTTTAGCATAATCGACAGACATGTGGCAAAATTTCGGAAGAAGAATTCTGACCTGAAAGCAGAAGCTGGCTTTCTCTTTTCCTTTGGAAACTGGAGGCAACTGCAGGAAGTCACCGCACACAATCAGCTGGATTCCACCAAACGGCTCAGTCGATCTCCGTACTGACCTGTGAGAATCAGTAGAAAAAGTCAATCAAAACAGCTGGTTAAACTAATAAAGCTAATACAGAAATGTATTAACAATGACTGTAGATTGATGGAAAGAAAAGATAAACCTGGCTTCAAGGATTTCCTTACAAAAATAAGCTATAAATAAAAAAATAGGAAAAAAAATCTATTAAGGAAATACGTGATAAAGTAGTGTCTGCTGCTGCAGAGAAGCGAGGGACTGGAGGTGCGCCCACCTACGCCGCTGCCGCCGCGTCCACAGCTGCCAGACCTGCTGCCAAACCTACACCTGCTGCTATGAATGAAGCTGCTGCCACTCTCACTGTGGCCGGTGACGGCGCGGAGGGGGGACGGAGTGTGACCGCCGCACGGAC
>JAFBJS010001035.1:56451-122987 GCA_016785265.1 Paraplagusia blochii | reverse complement strand
TATAGATTGTTAATTTTTAGAACCTGCAATAATCCAATAACAACAAGACAAATTTGTCGGAATCGCACATACCATTCTAAAACATTAACCTCGGTTTTTGGGTCAAGCTGTTGCATATATAGGTATAAATTGATATTGGATTCGGAAATCAATATCGTCACAATTTATCTCCTACAGCAGTGATTGTCAACTGGTAGAGTCTCTAGTCTCTATTTGTTGCAGACTTTTGACGGGCCAATAAAAAAATGCTCGTTAAAAAATAACATTTATATTTTTACATAGCCAATAAATATATGAATATAAATATATTTTTACAAGCCATAAATGTTGGTTTGGCTTGGTCATTAATTACGTTATTATAAAAAAAACTGACTAAATACCAAAATGGCAAAAAATAACAAATAAAAACAATAAACAAACACTAGTTATTCAACATTCTATCTATATTTAGCAGTTGGAATTTGGTTAGTTTCCTTTTCCTTCCTTTTTTCCTTATAATTGGAAGGTCACAGACAATATGGGCAAAAATCAGATATGGGTAAAAGTTAAGAGCAGAAATCATCAAAATCTATCACCTAAATCAGCGATTCTCAACTGGTAGAGTCTCTGACACATTTTCCATTGGTTAAAGACATTTGAAAAGCCAATAAAAAATTGCCTAAAAATAAAAATAAATTAAATAAATTCTTATTGCCAAAACAAGTTTCTTAATAAACTTTAAGTGACAGTTAATGAGGTGTTCCTGAATTTATAATAAATATTGGCTTGGTCATCAATGACCGGTCGAGAACCACTGAGCTCCAGATAATACAAAAAAAAAAATTGCCAAAAATAACAAACAATAAACAAAAGCTATTTCACTCAGTGTTGTATCTATATTTGGCAGTTGAAATTTGTTTCATTTTTCCCTTTTTTTCCGCATAATTTGAAAGTTACGGACAATATGGGCAAAAATCTGATATATGCAAAAGTAAAGTTATACCACACATCCACAGTGACATCCTGTTAGCGCCAGTAGCATCATCAGCCTTATTTTTATAACCTTTATTATTTTGCAGCGGACAATGAAAATTACAGCGAATCAAAATGAAAGAATACACATCCCAGAGAAAAAATGGTTACAATGACGATGAGACGCATGCAAAAAGAGAATCTCCTTTTTTTTTTAACTGCTTTGTTTGTTTGTTTTTTTTCCTTCACTTCTTTCCTCCACTTCCTTCCTTCCTTCCTCTCCTCGGTACAGCCAGATGGCAAAGCTCCAGCTCTGCAGTCCCCTTCATGCACTCATCACATTTGACGGGCGTCCTGCTGCCGAGTTTCAAGGAGGCCATGTGTTTGTGGAACGACACTCGTGACAAAAGAAAACTTGGATTTAGCAAGCTGAGTCCTGGGCGGGTGCAGGGAGGGACGGGGGGAGGAGTGGTAGCAGGAGGGGGCAGTATTGAGAGGGTGTGTGGAACAGTTTTGCGTGTATAGTGCAATAAAAGAGTGTGGGAATGTGTAGTGTATAGTGTGCTTACATAGGAGCAAGGCAGTGAGAGAAAGTGTGTGTGTGTGTGTGTGTGTGTTATTTTCAGTAACATCCATACCGTCTCTGTCTCACATTGTTGTCATGTTGGACGCCTGTTGTCTTTTAATCACAGCCTGTCTCTTCCTGTGAGTTTTTTTTCAAACTATGTTACATCATATTTAGAACAATTTTTCTACATTTTTTTCCTCCTCCAATACAGAAGTGTTTCCTTTTTTCAATCATATCAGAAACATCAGACACTGTTGGGTCTCCTCCGCTGATGGACTCAAACATTCAGGAATTTTTTTTTTTTTTTTTTTTTTGGTTTTGCACAAAATAATCATCTGTCTCAAACAGGTTTTAATTGTGGTGTTTTGTTTTTTTATTCGTTTATTTTTTTTTTTAATCTTATCCTAACATTGTCTTTGTCTTCAATGGTGATGAATTCCCATCAAAGTTTTCCCCTTCTGTTAATACTTTAGGGAATTTTCAAACGTCGGGATGTATGGCTGTAATGCCCCAAGATTTGTTCTCCCTGAAAGAAATGATAGAGTAAGAATATATTAACTACAGAGCAACCTGGCTTTACTGGGTCTGCATTTACTCTAACGTCGCACCGATAAGTAATGCATCAATGCAGACATAGAGATATCAATATATGCTTTGCAGCATTCCTTGAATTAAAATTTGAAAGAAATTTCCATGCATTAAAAAGCAAGTTATTCAAATTTAGACTGCAGGGTTTAGATGCAAATCCATGGGGCATTACTTTAAAAAAAAAGAAAAAAAAACATAAACATCATTAAAAAAAAAAAAAAAACTGAAATAAAAAATGAAAGCAAAACATGAGGACGTCTAACTGAGCTTCAGCGAATGCTGTGAGTCTGTGATCAACAGAACAAAGACTGTATTTGGGAAAGAAGACAAAAAAAAAAATGGCGTAAAGTGTATAATGAAAAATAAAACCCATTTAAAACAAAGTATTTTTATTCACACAAATTTAATAAGATATATAACAACCGTTTGGTCCATAAATATTTAAGGGGAAATAGTTTCTATACACCATCTTTATCAAGAAACAGGGGAAACATGGACAATCTTGATAGAACACTTACTGTACTCAACTATTAACACGAAGATCAATATATAAGGTTCTTGGATTTAACCAACTATATCTGAAAGAGTGCACAAATGCTTTCTATGACATCGCTGCCCCTTCCCCCTCCTCCTCCGCTGCCTTTTTCTTGGACCTTTTTCTTCTTCTTCTTTTGTTTTTGTTGTTTTTTTTTTCCCTTGTTTTTTTTTTTCCTTTTTTTTAAACAGGATTACACCATAGAAAGATCTTCGGAAATAAGATGCAAAACAGTACAAAACTAGTGAGGCGTCAAAAGGATGTGAGTCAGTTAACAAAGAACACATAGATCCTGAATATCACAAACTTTCTCCCAGGTTATAGCATAAGGCACATAGTAAACTGAGTTAGGCTTTAGTCTGCTCCACTTTGTTCCGCTGCAGAACAAACTGATACGCCGACAATGAAATGGATCAACTCTACTGAATCCTTCTCTCTATCTTTTCTTCATCATCCTTCCTACTGCCTTTCTTTCTTTCTTTCCTTTTTGTGAGGCCAGAAGAGACGTGTTTTTTTTGGTCTGTTCAGTGGCAAGTGTCATTAAAAGAAAAGTAGAAATGTGGCCAGAAAAGTAGAGCACACAGAATGAATTTCCCACTGGCTGCCTCTGACGACTCCACCTTTCTGAGGTCATTGAATGTTCAAAAAAAAAAAAAAAAATCTGCAACGCTGCAGCCGCTGAATTCCTCTATGCACTTTCTCCTTTTTCCCTTTTTAAAAATCCCATTGTTACCCTGAGCAACATGATAAAAACAATAATGCACTTTTCACTGGGCAGTAGATATATATATATTTATATATATATTGTCACTGTGCAACTGAGTTTAGTTGTGTTTCTATGGATGTTTGTGTGTCTGTGTGAGTCCAAATCTGAAAAAAGTGCTCCGTCATGAAAACAGTCGACTACAACAGTGTTCCCCAACCTTTTTTGCACAATGGGACGGTTAAATGTCTCGTACTATTTTCACAGGCCGGTCGTTAAGGTGTGGCAGATAAATACCCCTTGATAAAATTAACTTTCTGGTGTTCTGAAATATTTTCCTACCTATAAAATCTTCCTACCCAAACTATCTATGCATGGGCACAACAAGGATTTCTCACGTGCACACAGCCTATAACTTTCTGCTACCAGACCAGATGTGTATAAGAGACAGGTCAAAATAAGACCAGGTTTCCAAATAAGTCCATCTTTACTGTAGACGTCCAACTTCAGTTTTTGTGATAAACTGAAGTGAAGGATGAAGGAACCAAAGCCCTAAATGATTCAGTCTTTTAAAAAACATTAGTAATTTATTGATTTATATTTGTCGGGAATTTGCAAAATGTGTGTTTTACTCAATTTTGTGAAAAGGCATGTCCATTTCGTTTTACAGTTATCAAGTATAGAAGTAGAAATGTGGCCAGAAAAGTAGAGCACATAGAATGAATTTCCCACTGGCTGCCTCTGACGACTCCACCTTTCTGAGGTCATTGAATGTTCAAAAAAAAAAAAAATCTGCAACGCTGCAGCCGCTGAATTCCTCTATGCACTTTCTCCTTTTTCCCTTTTTAAAAATCCCATTGTTACCCTGAGCAACATGATAAAAACAATAATGCACTTTTCACTGGGCAGTAGATATATATATATTTATATATATATTGTCACTGTGCAACTGAGTTTAGTTGTGTTTCTATGGATGTTTGTGTGTCTGTGTGAGTCCAAATCTGAAAAAAAGTGCTCCGTCATGAAAACAGTCGACTACAACAGTGTTCCCCAACCTTTTTAGCACAATGGGACGGTTAAATGTCTCGTACTATTTTCACAGGCCGGTCGTTAAGGTGTGGCAGATAAATACCTTGATAAAATTAACTTTCTGGTGAAATATTTTCCTACCTATAAAATCATCCTACCCAAATTATTTCAGCTTTCTTCTACCAGACCGGTATAAAAAGTTAGAATCTTGTATCAATGACTCTGCGTCATTTTGAGTTTATTGTTGTTGTCTTCACTGAGAAAATATTTCCTAAACAAATATAGTTGCATTATTGATGATGGAATCCTAGCCATTCTATTGGTCAGTTACTTTTGTTGATATGGATATGGACCAAGTGGAAGTAATAGACAGATGGGGCCAAAAGGAAACATTATTTCTCTGAGGTCCGGCACCAATTCACCCACGGACCGGTACCGGACCCCGGCCCAGAGGTTGGGGACCACTGAACTACAACATTGCCCATTATGTTAATGTCTCTGAGCGTTTCTGTCACTGCCACTGCTTCACACGTTGAACAGTTACCACTGTACAGATTATGATCACTGGGGCTTCTTGATTGGTTAAAAAACGTGTGCCATTTTAGCCTCTTCTGCCACGTGAGCTGTGATAGGTTGGGACAGTTTTGATGGAAATTTAGTTGTGTGATACCGTACGTTTGATTCCACCCACCTCAGCCTCCAGGACTGAAACATTCGGAAATAATTAAAGCCTGTTTTCTGGAGTTATCCATATACAGAACATTCTACAAGTTTATTTTTTTTCCAAATTATTCCAAAACAGAAACAAGGTTTTAAATTGAAGAGTGCAAACACAGTGCATACATTTACAGGTTTTTTTTTCCGAGGGCAAAATAGTCATGTTAATTCAAGGCTAACCAATTATAATCATAAATTAGAAAGGATTCAGTTTAATCTCAATTCAATACAAATGTACAAATCAAGTCAAATCAAGTAAGACTAGTTTTCTAGACATGTTTTTTTTTTCAAGTCACTTTTCTTCTAATGAACTGTGAAATACATGAGAAATTTTGATAAATGCCTTCATCTTCAAAAAAAATGCCTTTGTCCAAAATCAGTTTGTGCATCGACTCCAGACAACGTCTGGACCTGCCGTTCCCAATGCTACACATTAACAATTTTAATGTGGCTGTGGCTGAGCTTGTTGTTCTTGTTTGTGAACACAATACAGCACTCTCTGTTCCAAGGAGCTGTGTCTGCTTGATTTAAGGTGTCACTTAAAAAAATAAAAATGTAAATTGAGGGAGAAAAATAAAAACTGGAAAAAAAAATCCAAAAAAAAAAAAATCCAAAAAAAAAAAAAGGAAAAAATCAGATCAAATAAAAAAAAAATCCAGTCCACTAGAGATAAATTGTTAGAAAAGGTTTGTCAAGGTAGTTTGTGACGGACTCCCCGAATCATGGCTGTCCAAACTAGAGGTGACGGAGGTCACTACAGTGATAGAGGGGTTTGTCAGGTCTGTTAGTGTGGCCGCACTGGAGGGGGGGGTCAGGGCCCCACTGTCGGACGAGGGTGGAGGGAGTGAGGTGCCATCAGCCTTATCAACACCTCCATTCTCCTGTCGCAAAACGTTCCTTCTGAATTTGGCTCTTGCGTTTTGGAACCAAACCTGCAAACCAATCCCAGTGTGGCTTTTACTTTTTTGGACTTTGAGTCAAAAGGATCATGTGACAAGTCAAATTATCACAGCTAACACTGCATCAACATTATATTAATATTGTCCTACAGTCTCCTCAACACTGACTGCAAATCAACACAAATAATGGAGGCGAAGGTTCCCCTAGTGGAACTTCTAGTGTAAAGCTGATATTTCTAAAGACATGTGCACTCTTTATCATTAATATTAGCAAATAAATAAGGAATGAAAAACTTAATTTTGTCCTTTTTTTTGTAGAGTAATTTTTATAAAGTTCAAACCCCTGGATAGACATCTAAAGACTACAGTAAATGGACCAACAAAACAAATGTGGGGCAAAAAAAAAAATATCATGACTAAAATGTGGGAAATGGAAGGGGTATGGAACAGGGGGAGGAGGGTGAGGGTGAGGGTGAGGTGTGGACACAGACAGGAGCTGATCACATCAGTGAGAAGAAGGAGGAGAAGGTTCTTACCTGTAGAACTCTCTTAGTCAGGCCTGTTTTCTGCGCCAGCTGCTTTAAGTCCTTAGCATCTGGGTTGTGGTTGATGGCAAAATAGGATTTCATTGTCCGCAGCTGGTGGTGTTTGAAGGAGGTCCGCATGCGTTTGGTCTTCTGTGTCGGAGCGTAGGCCTGCTGGTCCCGGTCCAAGTGGTCGGTGTCGTTCTCGTTACAGCCTGACGGGGCACAGAACAGAACACAGGCGTTGTTCAAAGTTGCCGTAACCATAACACAAATAGAACGGTTTACATTTTCTAATTCACGGGGAAAATGGATTTTGGCTCCAAGATAAGAAATGGGTTATTTTATATAAACTGTGGAAAATTAAATAGTAAGAAGTTGAAAATGCAAAATGTTATATAGATTCACTGAATAACCTGATGAAACACTAGTGTAGAAGGAAATAAGTAATAATGATAAAATAATAATAAATAAATGATATATATATATATATATATGTCCTTAAACCAATGAAATATTTAATTTGCTTATATCCTGCTTCATATTTAGGTGTAAAAATACAAAGCAAATAAAAAAAAACCTTGATGATTAAATTAGTTATAACACAGATGCCTTTAACGCCTATATTTTTGTTGTTTTACATCACATCCCCACACAAAATAAAACCAAAAACACTACAAAAGGTGAAATAATGACTGTTCGTTGAGTAATAAAGAATGGAATCGAACCCTTTAGTTTACCACCCGATGTGCAGAGAAGTTCCTGCATTTCCACAGACTTTGACAGGATGAGTTACATCTCAGTTTGTTTCATCACTGCTGTTTAAAGAACAGGATGGACTCAGTGTATTTAAAGTACTTTACCTTTGCACTACCGTCTTTTTTTAAAACAAACGATGCATTTTTACTGCTCTATTGGAAGTGAGGAAATTTTGCATTAGTGAAACCCAACCAGACTAAAAAGGCCTAATGGGCCTCATTTGTCAAGAAGGTAGTGTGTAAAATGCCTAAATACGGCCGCGTTTTTTTGGGGGGGGGTTTTATTTTTGTAAAAGGAAGAAAATGCTGCACTGCACTGAAGAAATATTTACAGATTCTGCCTTATGTACCTAAAAAAATTAATTACAATTGAACTTTACCTCATTGCTCAACACTTGCATCTGACACTAATTGTTTTTTTTTTGTATAACAAGGATAAATTATTATTTTTTTATAGTTATTTTTAGAACCTTATCAATCCCTCTGGGGTTTCCTTCAGGAAATTATTCCTCTGTATTTAACCCATCACTGTTGTGAGCAGCCCAGCGCCCGGGGAGCAGTGTGTGGGGACGATACCATGATCAGGGCACCTCAGGGGTAACTCGATATAGGGCCACCAACTGACCTATAGTTTTACTATTTTAAACCTATTAAACGTAATTATATTGACAATGTAATTTGATGTTTTCTCCTAAACACCCAGCGATACTGGTCAGATGTGTATATTTTCTGCCTGAATCCACTCCAGTCTCACTGGTGAAGATGTTACAAAGCAGATCTCACCAACCGCGGCCTCTGTTCTACATGTGTGTTATTGTGCTGAGCTACATGTTTCCGTGATTAATGTGTTTGGTGGCAGCAGAAAATCCTCCTGTGACTGTGTGACTTAAGGATCCATTAACATAACTACGGTACAGCACGTGTACTGTGTATTTCTGCTGTACTACAGTAGTTCTTCACTGGATTGTGTTTCACTTGATATTACCCACTAGGGGTCTCTATATCCAAACAAGACCCAAGCTTTCAGAGTGAGGAGGAATACTCGGTGGACACGCATGCACACACACACACATTCACCTCCCTGGTGAAAACAAATATGAATGTGCTCACTAAAGCAGAAACAAAACAGTGAACAAAACCTCATCCTATTTGTCATGAACGAGATTCTCCTGATCCAACACGAGGAGAGAGAGAGGGGAAAAATAGCACAACAAAGAGAGGGGAAAACAGGCTGAGAAAGAGATGTGTCATGACTAATTTATCATCATTTTATTTCCCTTCAGTGATTTCAGAAGCTTTTTCATTTTGAAATCTCACCGTTTTTTTTCTGATAGAAACTCAAATCGTGTTAACAAATCCAGTCCAATTTTAGCAGATGGATGGATGTGTGAAAATCTTGCTGTTCAATGAGAGAAAACCTTGTATATTTAGAAATATTTGGAGGTATTTCTAGTAAATGTATCTAACTAATCCCACCCTTATACAGATTTGCTGCAACCGGCAAACTGGACGAGCCCAGGACAGGACAGAAGCAAGGACAGCGTCCACTGTCCCTGCTAAACACTGTGGGACACTTGAACCTCCTTTATTTTCCTTTTTTTGTGTACTTTCGAGTAACATCTACTGAACCCTCACCTGTGGTTCTCCCTAAGGTTTCTACCTTTTTCTTTTTTCCCTGCTACATTACACATGAATATTTTACAAATTATTTTTTTCCGGTAGTTTCTCCTAACCCTAGCACACAGTCTAAGGACAGAGGACGTTACCAACACTGTGAGACAAGCCCTGTGAGACAAACTGTGTTTTGTAAATGTGGGCTATAAGATTTTTTTATATCTTTAATTGTGTTTTCTGTTTTAGAAAGATTCAAACGAGGTGCAAGAATGCACAACAGTTCACTGGCCTTTACAGCCAGTGACAAACACATTCTGTCTGTAAAAAAATCCTTTGTCCATTTAAGGATTTTTTTCCTAATGTGCAAAGGTTCATGCTTTTATTTGAAGTATATAAATTAGTAAATGTTAAACAGAGGCTCTCCTAAATGCTACCTTTATTCCTAAAATAGCACTTTAAATTGAAAGCAAATTAATATTTCAGAGTCTCCTTTGTTCCATTTCATTCTATTCTATTTAATAATAATAAAAAAATCCCAAATGACAGATAAATATATTCCCAGTGGGCCTGTAAATGTGTCTGTGTGTGTTGCCTGATAATGACTTCACAGAGATGTTGTCTCTCTGTGTTTCGTCTGTCACAGTTTAACAAGCCTGACTTTACAACAGTTCCATTCTTCATTCACTGTGCTGTGACTTTACCCTGGATATTTTTATAACTTAAAGAACTGGAGGATTTTTCTCAACCTCAATGAGCTGTGTTGGATAAAAAAAATAATAAAAAAAACAAAAGCAGGCTGCAGTTTTTTTTTTTTTTGGTGAGTGTATGGCTGTACAGTCCTCTGTCCTCTATCTGTGTCTCCTGGCCTGAGAACCGAACTGCTGACCTGCGGCACAGGAGGCCGTGGATTCCAACGTCACCTCCAATTAAGGCAGAACAATTAACGCGCAGATTACCCTTATTCCTCCGCATTCACTGCGAACACTGCGAACTTGGCGCACAATGACAAACTTTCTCAAGCGCGCACTAATGCGCACAAAGCGACGACAAAATGGGGACGCTGCGGGGGAGTGTGTGTGTGTGTGTGGGGGGGCGTTCGCATTATAACACTCAGAGGGTCAGGATGAGATTGTGGATGAAACCTACATTTAACAGTAGCCCAGTATGAACCGTGTTTTCTATGTGTGTGTGCGTGTCTACGTGTGCGCGCACGTGATTTTTTTTTTTTACGAAACATTCCTGAACTGTGACCCGCATCCACCGAACTGACAACAAACTCGGCACCTTTAAATATATACATTGGTTCGAGTCGTAGATTTAGTTCAACATACGAGTGAGAGCAGATAATAAATGATATTAGTGACGTCACCTGAACTGTCAGTACGGGATGTTTCTCAAACACTGGTTTGGGGCCCACAATTTTGACGTTTAAGGAGGATTTTTCAAATACATTTTTGGCAGCAGGGAGTCTTCTGATACATCTCTCTTTCAGGTAAAAACATGTATATGTTGGCTTGTAATGTAACTGACATAAAAATAATGTATTGCTCATCTGAGGAAAATATATTTTTTAGATTCTTGTCTATATTTGTCAGGTATTTTTATTTTATTTGCACCATGTAAATTATAATTTTAATAACCTTTTTTTTGACAATTTACAACTAACCACTTTTGGTTTTTGCTTAACCCCACACCAATTTTTACACTTTTTAAAATGTACATTTTGTTCTAAGTTCTTGTTTTTGTGCTTACAAAAAAAGGTCTTTTATAGATTTTGAACACAACAATTGATTTTTGCGACCTTAATTTGTATTAATATGAACTAAGGTGCTGTTGAGCTACCAAAACAATGCCACGTAATCATACGTAAAATTTTGAAAATACATTTTTTTAGCCCAAAATATTCTTATTTTTAAAAGGTGTTGGATCCACAATTCTTCTCATCATTTTAACAAACAATGACTTATATTGTGATAAAAAGGCTGATTGAAGATTTTATTTAACACTTAAATAAAATTTTATATCCTAGACTATGTGCTTCAAAAATTAATTGGAAAGAAGGATAAAGGTGAGAATCTCTAGCTGGAGAATTAGTCATAAATATACTAAAAAGGAGTCATAACTATAATTTGAATTAAATAAATGTTCCAATGCCCCGTTTTTCATAGATATAAGAGGAAAGTAGGGTTTTCTACTATTATAAAACACACTCTGTATTAATCATGATTTTTTTGCAATGTATAAAATACATTTCAAGTTAAATCTTCAAAGAATGATCTCACCAGGCCTAAAAAAACCCCTTCTATTATTATTTCACAGATGTTTTTACTTTCACGTAATTTGCATTCATTTATAAAGGTACCTTCCACCTCAATATTCAGTGTTAATTAATTTATTACAACATATGGACTGAACATTAGGACTGACAACACATGGCAAGATGGTCAGAATAACACCAGCTCAACATGATAATGTGTTTTATTTCAGTCACTTCCAAAGAGTGGACTGAGACCCACCTTACAATCATGGAAAGATTTTTGTCAATAAAAAAATCTCTATTATAACTTGGTGGATTTTACTGGATTGCAGTTAATCTGACTGGCAAAGGAAACTGGGGTTGAATTGTTTTCTGTTTTTAATGGTCCTGAGTTAAGAACATCTAATAATTCTAAAAAACCTAAGAGCAAAATATAAAGGTCAAGAACCAAAAAAGGCAACACTCACTTATATGCTAGGATCTGTGTTGATTTAGTAAATTATTTGGAAATAATCAAAATTGGACAAAGTGTTTTTATAGTGATAGTTGAAATGTGTCAAACAGACAAATGATTTTATCTGTGTTCTTTAAAAAAATATCACCAACGTATAGAAATTTGTGTTAAGTAAAACGTTAGATTAAAAGAATCTGTCTAACCTTTGATTAACGTCCTTTAACTGAGTACACGTCAAGCTGTAAATCCGAATTTATTCTAAAAAACACGAAAACCGCATATATTTCACGGAGAACTGATGTTTTAATGGTGTCGCCCCAGGGTGAACAATATAAAAATAACATAATTTAATAACAAATAAATGATTAAAAAGCTGAGTCATTCAGTACTTTGTTAATTTGCCTATGCTAATGGCGTTCATCCCGCCATTTTGTTACGTTTCTCCCCTGTGTTTAACTGCGTCACAGTTGCCATATAACGCGGTTCAACTTATACGATTTTATGTCACATATTACCCAAATATATATATATTAACCGTGTGGAAGTGGCTGTGGAAGTGGTTCCGGCCTCACCTGTGTTGTAGCTCGGTATGTCGATCCCCATGGCCGGGCTCTTCCTCTTCCTCGGCCGTCCCTTCTGCGCCGTGCCGCCGGTGCCGTTGAAGTAGGGCAGGGAGAGGCCTCCGCCTTTGGCCGCCAGCTCGGCGAAGTTGAGTTGAGGGTGGTACTCGGGCCCCTGCACCAGCGTCTCGAAGTGGAGGCGACAGTAGACCAGGCTGTCCTTCATGCCGAAGTGGTCTCCTGTGGTCAGGGTCTTGTTGCAGGTGGTGCAGGTGAAGCAGCTCAGGTGGTACACAGAGTCCCGGGCCCGCATCACCATCTCCGAGGCGGAAATGCCCAGGTGGCAGCGAGCGCACCTCTGCACGGAGAACCTTCTGGAACAGACACACCGTCAGGACATTTCCTCATACGCGGAGCAAAGGGGACACAAAAGACACGGGGTGACAGGGGACAACATGACACCACCAACGCCGACAGACACAGGTGTGTGCAACGGACACCAGGTGTGTGTATGTTGGTGGGTGTGTTATAATGAGGTAACGCTGCGGGCTTAACGAGCTAATTACGACGTCACGTGACCGCGAGAGGCATTCTGATTAGTGTCAGTTTTTGTCTTTGGCGAATTTGCATAATTCTACATTAAACACAGCATTCTACACACAACAAAGAGGACCGGAACCAGGGGACGTTTACAGAAATGTCAAACGGAATTTCGAGTCAGATTTTAATCTAGATATTTTTACCCCTATTCTTACAACTTTTACGGTTTTGGGAAGTACAATCAATAATTTTATTAAATTAGATTTTTCATTTTTTTTCTCTTAAATATTGGGTTTTTTTAACGCTCATATTTCCCGACTAATTTCAAAATGTAAACACACTCCAATAAAAATACAGTTTTAAATAATGTTTGATTTCTTTGTCTCTCAATTTCATTTTCAGACACAAAGAAGTAAAAATTAAAAGAACTAATAAAAAAAAAAATCTTGAATGAAAAACGACAGCGTTCTATGGTTTGTCCTTATAATTTAAAAAATCCATATAAAGATTAAGAAAAATTCCTCATGGGATTTTATTTTGACATTTTTATTTGCAACCAGCAAATAAAAAATATATACAGAGGCCTACAGAGCCTATACGTTAATATACTGAATGATTCCCAATTTTTCTGGCTGGAGAAACTATTTAATGTATGACATATTAATTGATTTTTTTTTCTAAAAAAGCATTTTACATGTATTAGTTTGAAAAATGAGTTTATGAGGACTGTTTCTGCTAAGAACATATTAATAAGTTGTTTAATGCTTTAGGGAAAACAATGTCCCGTCAATATAAATTACTGGGAGTGTATGCTGTTGAACTGCATCTCATTTTTAAGCTACTGACTGTTTAAAAGCATCAGTCTACAGTGAATTTATCAGATGTCCCTGGTTTCAACCCTTTGGTTCTGACCCGTTATTCGATTGTGACTGTGTTTAATGACTTATTTATTCCAAAACAGCCACATTGTAGTGCACAGACTGACAAACGGGAGTAATGAAAAAAACAGGAAAGAAAGAAAAGAAAATAAAAGCCATGGTGTGGGCACACTGGCTTCTTTGTTCCTGTCAGAGCCATTGCTACAGTTGGCAGCGCACACAGAGTTCTGGAACAATTACGTTTAAGGATTAAAAAAAAAATTCTGTGTGAAAATATGGATGTTTTGTTCAATTCATAAACATCTGAGGTCTATTTGGCGTCAGTGTATTTTGGATAAACAATCACAGCCTTTGTTATTGACCCAGAACTAAGCAGTTTTCTACGATAATTGCATTACAGTCATAAACCCTTTTATTCCGGACGGGCTCAGTGAGTGACACGGCATGGGATGGGATGAGTAAACGGATCAATCCGGATGGTTCTTACCTGTAGTAATCCTCTTTGCAATAGATACTCCCGTCCTTGGCAAAACACGTAAGCTCCGACTCCAGCGCTAGTTTACATTCACAGCATTTGAGGCACCGCAGGTGCCACTGTTTGTCCACGGCTAGGAGGTAGTATCTGTCCGAAATCTTTCCACCGCAGCCGGCGCACAGAGCAGGCTTGTCCGGGCTCATGGAAGGCATGGTCTGCGGTCGGACACAGAGAGAAGACACAGCTGATGGACAACGTCTGTGATCCATCCACACACACACACACCGACACTGGGACAGTCCTCAAGAAAATGAAATTGGTTTCTAAATATTTACCCTATTTTTTAACGATCGTATGAGGCCAATAAAACGGTTAACACCAATGTATGAAACCTGATAGGGTTTTATTTTGTAAAAAAAAAGAACAAAAACTAATATATTAAAATGAAATTCTCAACATTGCGTTGCTTTTGTTTAAAACGCGTATTTAATTGTTACTTTTTTGGCACAGGAGCTACTTTTTTTTTTACTTATTTTTTCCCCCTTTTTTTATTATTATTTTTTTTTTTACAAAATAAAAATGTACTCCATTCAACGCATATTATATATTCCAACTGAATTAATCAAATTATTTTACATAAAATCCATAATAATAATAATACTCTCTGCACACCGTGTAGTATCTAAAGACAATTTTAAAAATATATTATTAAGTATAAACAATATATATTTTCAGTATTTTGATTTGAATTTTCAGCTTATTTTTTTTAAAATAACTTCTACCTTGTTGCAGTTGCCCACAACGAAAACGGACGTTTATTGAGGAGATTTGTATTAAAACGTATTTTATAAAATTATTTACAATTCAGGTTATTGTTCAGGAGACTTTCTTTTTTAAATCACAGTTTTATCAGTTAGAAAACGTTTTTAATTTTTTTTTAAAACCCTGGTACAAAGTCATGATAAGGAACTAATGCATAATATATTTAAAGAGAATAAGGGTCAGTAGAATAGATTATATCGAGATTGTCGAATTTATAAACTTGTTTTAATGAAAGACTTGAATTAAAAAATATATTTTTTAATGAATTAACCTCACAGTCTCAAGCTGGAGTCTCTATAACACGGAGAACAGTTGTTTTTCTGACGCTTTCGGCCATTTTTCGGACAGTTCGGTTATTGTCGGTGCCGCACGGTCGCCGCTCACGCAGCAGCGCCACAGTCTGGAGCCCATACAGTCCGCGGAGACCCCTGTGCTCTTACCGACTCTCTGCCGTTCAGCTGCATGCCCTTGGCCAAACGCGACTCCGTTTTCGACCGTCTCTCCATCTCCTCCATGATCCCTTGGATGTGATCCCCGGAGATTCCGTGGAAAAGCATGGCTCCCGGTCCTGGACGCAACGTGCAACTGCCTGCCTCTGTCTTGCAGCCCACAACTTCCATATACTGTGACTGCGGCGCTGCGCCCTGCGCTCTCAGCGCATCCAAGAGAGGGCTGCGGAGGGCTGTGAGAGGGGCGACACACACCACCAACAAGCAGCACCACCACCACCACCACAGGAGACGGAGAATCAAACCTCCTCCTCAGAGTGCAAAGGCAACTGCATGAAGAAAAGAAGAAACGCCAAGAAACTACAACATGGGTGGGACAGGAGGAGTTGGTGTGTGGCGCACCAGATTTTTCCTTCTCCCCGTCAATGTCTCTCTCTCTCCCTCACTCTCTCTCTCTCTTTCTCCTCCTCCTCCTCCAAAAACAACAGGAGGAAAAAATGTGGAAAAAAAATGTATATAGTCCAAATGATGCGACAAACCGGAGTGGAAGAGGAGTTGGTGCTGGGGAGGGAGAAGGGGAAGGGAGGGGGACAGTATAAATACACGCCAAAAAAGAGGAAAAAAAAAATAATGACACAGAGTTTTTGGGGTTGGTGATTTCTCTCTATCCCGGTTGTTCCCAGTCAGTCAGGGCTTCCTCGGTGCTTGGAGGTCAGGTTGGGACTGCCTGCATTTGAGAACCGTGTCCTATTTGTGAAGGGAGCAAATCCTAAAGCCTGCCCAGTCTGAATAATTTGGTAGGAGGAGTTCCCCCTCATCCCCCTCCTCATCCTCACCTCCCCTCTCTCTCCCTCACTCTCTCTCTCTCTCTCCCTCTTCATCGCCACCCTTCTCCATTCACCAACAAAGAGCTGTCACTCTCCCCTCAAAAATCTGCCGATTCTGACTGAGCCAAGGAGCACGGCGACTTTATGGTATTGACATTTTCATTACTTTTATTCCTGCAGTGAAAGGCCAGGAGGCAGGAGGAGCTCCAGACCCTGGGATTAACTCACAATAATCCACATGTAAATGTTTTACTGCTTTATCTCATTTAGAAAACACGGGATTAGAATGATATTTAATACAAATGCAATTTTTTTGGCAAGGAAATTTGATAATATTCGTTTTTATTTCAGTTGTTAAGGGGATTATTCTAACCCTAGGTATTATTTATGATCGAAAAGTATTTTTAACAAATAATTTATTCCGACTTTTATCAAATTTGTGACTTTTTCCCTCCTTTGTGGCTTCCTTTTTTTATATAAAATGTATTTTCCGCAGATAAGGCGCGAATAATGTGTATTCAATTTCACATTTGAGATTATTTCTCCTTTTATAACCCGTTGCATTGATGATTAGTTAATAAAGCAGTTTATTCTCCATATCGGCGTTTTGTTCGTTTGTTTCTGTCCCGTTTTTCCGCCTCTGGTCCAGTGAGAAAATCTCAACATTTTCCTCCAGTCATTTCCAGCGGCTCTTTCATTAAGGAGAGTCGCTGAATTGGACCAGAACCCGCTGTTTATTTACAGCAGACTTGTTTTGATGGCAATAAACGTGATGTAGTGCGGAGGCAGAGACAGATCCGGCTGACGTCACTGCAAAGACACCCAACATCTGTGGCTGCGATGGAGATCAGTGCACACACACACGCACACACACGCACACACACACACACACACACACACACACACACACGTATATATATATTTCTATTTTATATTAAATGACCAGTGCAGACTGAATGACTTTAAGGTCCAACACATGGAAACGTGGTGTCAACGGACGAGGTGTGTGTGTGTGTGTGTTTACATTGAAAACACAGGCCGCTGCAGAACTACAGACACACACGGTGCAGATGTAGGAACAAGACTGGGATATGGAAGGAAATCTATGAGTCTCTGCTTCCATTAATAGATTTACTATCTGCGTGCGTGCGTGCGTGCGTGCATGGTGTGTGTGTGTGTGTGTGTGCATGGTGTGTGTACCTGGTGTGTGTAGAGAGGTGCTGGTGGTTTGCAGGTGTGGATGCTTCATTACTTCATCTCAAGACGTGTTACATTATCATGTGTTGTGTGTCCCCCACTCTCTCCTTACACCTCCCTGACTCTCCTCCACACCCTCCTGCACACACACACACACACACACACACACACACACGCACAGACTGGGAGCAGCAGCAGCAGCAGCAGCAGCATGAAGTTGTGCTGCCTTTAATTGGAGGCCCCTTGATACCACGGCTATAAGACAACAACAGCAGAGCTGTAGACCCTGGTGTCCGGATGGACAGTCTCCCTGTCTGTCCGTCTGCCTGCCTGCCTGTCTGTCTGTCTATCTCCTGGACCTGCAGCTGTGTCTGTAAAGCGCAGTGTTAATTTGCAGCTCTGTCAGTGTCTCAGGGTGGCGACAGAAAAGAGGAGGTCGCTGTTCTCCCCCCACCCAAAAAAAAAAAAAATAAGACAGAAGAAATCAGACTCCAGGACTTGGCTCTCATCTGGACAAAGACAACCCAAGAGGACTGACCAGCTCCACTCCACCGTGTGATATTATCCATCCACACCTGCGGTGATTGACCAGTGAATAAGGACGGCTCGTCATTTGTATGACTTCTCCATAAACACTTTTTTTTTTCTGAAGACATTCATCAAACCGTTACTGTCTCCAAAAACCCTGGTCTGGTCCCCTTGCCTCCAGCACTGACATTTCAGCTGACTGAAGTTGCTGTACCAGTGTGTCAGTGAACACCAGGGGAATCCTAATGTCGGTTTGTTGTCTTCTGTTTTTTTTTTTTTTTTGTATAATAAATATAGAAACACCCATCACCCTTTTTTATTTTTAATTTATTTTTATTCCCTGGTAAATCTGTCAAAAAAATCAATTGAACGCTGATTTATTAAATTCTTACTTTATTATTTTAACAGTTTTTAAGCATAAAATGGTTTCAGAATTTTCGCAACAAATTCTTGTTATACATTGATTTTAATAGTAATTTTAACAAAAGAAAAAAAAGGCAAAAATGAATTTTTTTATAAATAAATCTTCATATATAATACATTTTCGGATTTTATCCTGTTTTTGGAATAAAACGGCATCAACGACCATGTTAAATTTTATTAATAAATGCATTTATTATATTTATATTAATATATATGCATATATATGTGTGTTCTTTATTACTATAGATAATAAAGCGGTGTGTTTGTATAGTTTCTCTCCCTGTCGGCGTCTAATTGGGAAAAATCAGTGTATATTTCTGTAAATTTCAACAGGATAAATGTTTCTGAGGCGTAAAAAAATGAAATATTGGTCAGATCAGAAGAGAAAAAGCTGCTGCTGCTGCTGCTGCTGCTGCCATCACATCCATGTTTATCCCAGAGTCTGTTTCTCCTGCGACTGTTTTTTTTTTTTTATCATGGCGCGTGACTTTACACTCTCTCCTCCGTTCCTGCCTGTGCGTAAAGGCATCAGAAACGCACCAATAACAGCCGCCGTTATTATTATCTTGATAAAATACGACAAGAACTCTTACCTGAGGCTGCCGGGCTGTCAGGTCCAGATCCGGTGGCAGCAGCAGCAGCAGTAACTCCGGATTGTGCGCACAGAGCGCAGTGGAGGCGGAGGAGCCGCTGCGGGTCGATGGCGGACGGGGGGGTTGTTCCTGGTTTGTGAGCGCACACTTCAAGCTCCGTGCGTCAATTAAAACTGCAGTCATTTAAATATTCGGTGTTTCAGACGCGCACGCGGACGCGCCTTGTGAGGATGGAGGCAGACAGGAGCCAATGTCCTGTCCTCCTCCACCTCCTGCGACCAGGGCGCACACGTGGATGGAGCAGGGAGAATCATTTGTATTGAAATAAAAGAAATGAATCCACAGCTTGTAAATATATATTTTTTTAATTAAATATATATATCATTGCAACCATAAACTATTGTTCTGTACAACAAGGAAATGCAAAACAGTAACCTGGATTAGATTATTTGTATTTTTTTTTTTATTTATCACTCACAATGAGTCATATTTCTCACCGACTGATACCATAAATAAAACGACCCTCAAAGCTGTAATTTTCTAAATAAACCCCCTCATCACTGAGAGCATTTTAATCACGCACACTTTCATCCAAACCCCCTAAAGCCAGGGCTGGATTCTCAATCTGGCCAGTGTCCAATTATTATTATGCATTCCAGCCTGTGCGCAAATAACTCAAAATAATTCACCAGCCGTTTTTAACGCCACTAACAGCCACGGCCTGATTTGTTGACTGTGTCAAGTCCTTCAGCTGAATATGAATATTTTTTTTTTTCCGCCCCTCCTTCCCGTGTTCACCTTTTCCTTTCCCCTCAGCTGTGACGTACAAATGCCTCTCCCTCTCATCTCACCTGGAGATGGAGCTGACAAACTTCATTGAAATTCAGTGTAATACTGAGCGTGTTTAGCCAGAAACCATTCCTCTTCTCACGTCTGGCCTCCTGTTGCAGCATCCAAGGAATAAAGAAATGGCAGGAAAATAAAGCTCAGTGATTATTTTTTATTTATTTCTATTCTAAATTAACAATTAATATTACCTACAGCCATACTGACTGACTCTTGTCTCACCAAATAGCTTCTTCCGATGAAGAATGCTGTGATTTCACAGCCCTTTTGGACCATTAAATAGATCAGGATCTACCAGTAGATCTCCAAAGAAGATCCCGAGCAATAACATAAAAAATAATAGTAGTAAAAAGATGTAATTTTATTTCAAGATGCACATCACTGGGTCAAAATGAGAATAATATGGGAATTGAGTCAGACAGTATGCCATATATATAGGTAAATATATTTCAAGTTTTCATTCTAGGTAGATCACTTCAGCCTGGTCATTTGATAAGTAGCTCACAAGACAAAAAAAAGTGGCTTAAAGGATGAACACAAAACTGACAAGTCAATGAAAAATACCAGGAATACAAGAAACTATAAATCTTTTTTAATGACATTTCGGCCCATCTGCATTATATATGCATTTTACCATCACAAAGAAAGGTCATCCACAAGACAGGGAGCCGTCCTGCTATTTATATAGCTGGCACACTGGTGCATGGATGGACTGGATTTCAATTGTCAAGTGAATAGAATATTGTGTGAAGTGAACACTGGGCCCCGGAGCGAAAGGGTGACAATTAATTACACCTCTGTACAGCTTGCATACATGATCATATGCCACAGTGCTAACAGTCATTTTGCTTGGCTCCTTCCGCCTGGGTTGACATCACAATGTATCTCATCAATAATGCAGCGGCGCTGAGATCCATTTCACTGTGTACTGTAACGCGTACTGTGCACACAGCGCTCTCCGAGCATGATACCCAGCTCTGTGGCAGCGTGCGAGGCTGAGCCGTGAAAATGCAGATGCAGCAGCATCCTGGATGCCAGCCTCTCGTACCCCCCCTCCCCTCCCCACCAGGCACCCTGCCTGTGCGCCACCCCCCCACGCCCACCGCCTCCCTTCCTTCCGCCTGGGTTGACATCACAATGTATCTCATCAATAATGCAGCGGCGCTGAGATCCATTTCACTGTGTACTGTAACGCGTACTGTGCACACAGCGCTCTCCGAGCATGATACCCAGCTCTGTGGCAGCGTGCGAGGCTGAGCCGTGAAAATGCAGATGCAGCAGCATCCTGGATGCCAGCCTCTCGTAGCCGACCCCCCCGCCCCCCCCTCCCCACCCGGCACCCTGCCTGTGCGCCACCCCCCCCACGCCCACCGCCTCCCTCTGCTGTAGGGCATGGCGGTTAGATCACCACACACCCAGGATTCTCCTGCACTTATCATTTCTGGGTCAACTCAAGTGACACCCAGTTTTGCAAAAGGGGAACTCTCAGGCGCTCCCGAATCGTGGCTAGGAAGAGGAGCAAGGAGTCGAAGAGAGGCAGAGCAGGAGGAGGAAGAGGAGGCAGGAAGGTTCTCCCAGGATCTGCCTTGGTTCAGGAAACCACAGGCTAAACACTGACAGAATGAAGGAGAGGAGTGGGAAGAGAAGGAAGGGGAGGGAGGCGAGGACGAGGAGGAGGAGGAGGAGGAGGAGGAGGAACAGAGGGAGGAGTGGAACACTGTAAAGCTGTATCCCAGTCACATGTACCCTATCACATGAGCCTGGGTGGGTT
Organism: Paraplagusia blochii; assembly: GCA_016785265.1. Taxonomy (NCBI): domain Eukaryota; kingdom Metazoa; phylum Chordata; class Actinopteri; order Pleuronectiformes; family Cynoglossidae; genus Paraplagusia; species Paraplagusia blochii. The sequence continues at coordinate 101,481 of JAFBJS010001035.1, read as the reverse complement.
GGTGGGTGAGAAGATGGTGAGACATTGTGGAAATATTTACAAACACACACCGCACGGACTCGGCTCTCGTGATCGTTCGGAAAGGTCAGCCCGAGAAACCCGCTGCACCGCCGCGCGTCCAGTCGTTCATCAAAAAACAAAACCCTAAATATTTGTGATATGGAAATAATTGAAGATGAGACTGATCCTATAAATAGACTTTGGAGGCGTCTCAGTCACTGTATCCTGTTTTTTTTCATTTCCATCCTTATTTTCTCTCTCCAGGTCTTTCTCCATCAACCCCCCCCCAACTTCCTCCTCCCCCTCCAACTCCCCACGTCTTCCACTTTCTCTTTTCTGTCTCTTCCAACCGATGCCACCCCTCCCACTACCTACCCCCCAAACATACGCACCCCATCCCCTTCCTTCCTCCCCACCTCCCTCCTCTCCTCCTTCGATCTCCTCCCTGCTCTGCTCTGCTGGAGCTCAAATCACAACCCCGGTCCCTGGCAGATGGAAGATAGGAGAGAGAAGCTCTTAACTAGCCAGCCTGAGCCTCTGCTCTCTGCACACCAACTGCTGCCTGCCTCCCCTCCCTGCCTCCAGAACAGATCCAACTGCACACCAACACCTCCACACACACACACAGACACACACCCTCCGTCTCCTCTGGGGACCGAGTATCCTCCTGAGGAATGGTGCACATATTAGTCCATATCTGGCCACACTAGAAAGGACATGGAAACATAATAGATGGATGTTCTTTACCGCTACATAACCTTATGGGGCAGAGAAGCCTTTTGGAGGAGAAACACAGGTTAGCTTTGACGCTTTTATATGTTGTTGTTTTTCTCAAAGAAATATTCAGCCGCTGGCTCGCACCCTTCGTCTGGAGTTGACACAGCAGGTAATCCGAATTGTGATGTTGGCATATATATATATATTTTTTTTTTTTGCAAAAAAGCCGGATGCTCCTCCTGACGCAACCCTCTGCAACTAGGAGATGAGGTGTCTTGCCCAGGGACACATCAGCATGCAGTTGGATACCAACACCAAGCTGTCTGGGTGGAAGACCAACTCCACACCTGCTGAGATGCAGCTGTCTCAACTGGTACGTTTCCTATTTCCACTCCACAAAACTGTTCACCAAGGAGCGGGAAGAGAAACGCGGCGTTAAATAAATGAAAGGTCAGAATGTTCAGAACACCAAATCACATCACTGCTCCTCAAAGTGAAGACAGGAAACGACAAATATAACATCAGTGCGACTCCCTGGGTGAGTAAACAGGCCAAAGTGCTCCTCGGGCTCATGCGTCCGTCCTGACTCTCTCTCTCTTTTATCTGGGCTCATCTGGCAGCCATGACACGGCCTGGCATGGGCTTGACCACCAGTTGCGGTCAGAGGCAGAAAGTGTCCTCTGTGCTATTTGCAGAACTGTTTGTCCAAAGGAATCTGATGTGCTGACTGTCACTCAGTGGCCATGTGTGTTTTTTATCACTAATTCAACCACAGGGATCTGGTTGTCCATCTGACCAGTGGAGGCTGCTGCCCCGAGGCCAGCTGACACTGCCTGTGTAGAAGGACCAGACGTTGATGTTGGGGCTGCTCAAACCCTGCTTGAATATCAAGACGCACGCACGAGCACAAACACGTGCACGCGCGGTCACATACACAAACATGCAAAGCACTTCCTTGCCAATCGCTGAGAGTGATGTTCCTTTCAGTCATCAAGGGCTGACACTCAACCCCTCTCACCCCCAGCTCTCCACCAACACAATGTCAGTCCCTGGCTGTTCTGGCCAACAGTGATGGAGACACTGTAAGCAACTGTGGTTTGGGCCACTGGCCGCAGGGCTCTTGTGTTTATGATGGAGATGGAGGGTGTAGTGGTGGTGGTGGTGTTCAGCCTGTTAAGTGATTGTGACCAGAGCCTGTGCGGTCACTGATCCAAACTGGACAGCTCTCCCTTTCTCCGCGGCCAGTGCCATCATCCTGTAGAAAGGCGCACGCTGTCGAGCTGCCACTCTGCTCCAGAGCAGCATATGTTCCAGCTGAAGGTCAGAGATGTTCGGTCCAGAAATGCCTGAAATAAACTCCTCATGTCTGGTTGGCTGTTGAAACCTGGGAACACATCTGTGCTGAGGGAATACTGCAGTGGGTACAGAAAATATGTGTATCTGTGCACGTATGATGACCAAAGCTGGTATATAAGACATCTGACATCTCATCTGAACCAAATGGACCTGGTTCACCAGGATCAATTCTACAATAAAGTTAACTTGGAGTTTTATCTTAAAAACATATCTATGAAAAAAATATCCAGATATTGAAAAAAAGATAATGAAGCATGATGGGAAATGATGCAGATGACAGAAAACTGCGGAGTCCCTAAAGGGACATGGAGGGGGAAATAAAAACTTCACGATGTGCATCAGACGTTTCAGGTTTTCCTAGTCACTGACATCGATTCCACTATCACGCATCAGAAACGTACAGATAACCAGCAGAAGTTTATTTATTGTTTTTTTTTTCCCTAACTACTGTTCTTTCAAGTCCTCTGTAGAAAACTACTAAAAACTAACGTTTTTAAACAGCTTTTTACAGAGGAATTGCTGTTTTTAGATGATACCTGGCACCAAGTAGCAGTGAAGCAGACTGAGGGAATCGAAACCAATAAAACATTTTATATTATAGAGAGAAGTCATTTTTAATAGTATTACATATACTTGGTCATTGTATCACCATTCCAAGCCATCATCTTCATCTTCTTCTGCTGCTTGTCCGTTGCAGGGGCAGCCGGCGCCACCCAAATCACATTGCACCATATTGTGAGCCTTCCTGTGGGTGGTGTGCCCACAAGAAGTTATGTGGGTCGGGATGGTGGTATGCACCTAAGAGCACCTCAGTGGCAACCCGGCAGCTGTTGGATACGAACCCTGAGGACCCAAGTCCACTTCCTTAACCACTAGGCCACCACTGCCCCATTTCAAATGAATAGTTCCTTTAAAAATAAGCATGAGGTACATCCATTATCATTGGTTTTAAATGTATTTTTATTATAAAATCTGGTTAGACACAGTGATAAAAGTCAAATATGTTTGCCAAATGCTTTAAAATGCAAGAAAACGTAACAGTGAACACACCCGGATGATTTACATTCACACCTTATAGAACACATTTCTGCTTAAATTCCTCCATAAATCTGTTGAAACCTGCTGTGCTGTATTTACGTCCAACTGCAGGGTTCGAATATGACGTGTAAGAAAAAAAAAAAAAACATTTCAAATTGTGCCATCACTGGATCGGAGGGATGTGGATGTGGATGAGGCAGACATGAAAGTTGGCCTATTTCATGGTCAGGCTGCGGGACTGTCGAGGCCCTGAATGGCAATGCATCTACTTTAATGTGACAGACAAGTCCCTAGGCAAAAGCCGCGGAGCCGCGGCAGGGAAGCGGGCCCAGGTACTTGATGAGTGTGACACCTTCACCGTCCCGCTGCTGAAATGTTGCTGCCGCACGCTTCGCTGCCTCGGTTTAGAATAACACCAAATAAATTCGCCTCTCATCCCATTTGACGACTCGTCCCCGAGAACCTGTCCTCTCCAGCACTGCTGGGATCATGAATCTCCTTGTAGCCGCTCACAGGGCTTTGCTCCGATCACTCGGCACTTGCCTTTGGGACCCGGCTGCCGAGGAAAATTGTGGTTGCGCCATGCAGTGGGCGGCAGCGACAGAATTCCTTGGCAGACACATCCTCTCATCCTGACGCCGTTTGCCCAATCAGGCGTAGACGGGTGAGTGTGTGTGGCAGGTTAAGAGCCGGCGCCCGAAGGCACCGCGCTGCCTACCCACATGCACTCGCAAATCAAGTGGCACATCTTCCCCTGCACATCCGCAGACACACACTGCTGTGTGAGCGCTTGACCCTACCTTGTACTATTACTGTGGGCTACTGTAAGTGCACCACTCAGTGCAACCTTTATTCTATATTGGCCTATTAGGAGCCACGGGGTATTGTGATGGAGTAAGGCTGCCTATGCATGTGTGGGTCTAAGCATGCTCCTGAACATGAGCTGATCTATTGCAGTGCTGGGATATCAGGGCCCAGGAGTTCATTAGGCTGCAGCTCAGGAGAGCAGCTGCAGGGAGCTGTGCCGTAGCCAAGTGTTGCCAGGAGGCTGAGCTGCGAGTCCGGTGGGGAGGGCTGCCGTTGATGTCCATGGCATGTTTGTTAACAGCCTGATTCCATCAAGTGGTGTAAAAGCAGCACAGCCAAGTGTGAGGGCCGGCCTTTGGCCCCCTGCCTATTTTTAACAGCACAGTATTTCAGTCGGAGGTAGACGGTTCAGTCGAGCACATGTGTGAATGCAAATATCCGCGCAGAGCCTCGGTGCAAATATAACGAGGGATGGAATGCAAAAGAGCAAAAAGACTCCATCTGATGATGCGGAGTAAGTTTTTTTTTTCACATATGCTCCTTTGTCTTGAGGGCAAAGATCTACCAGAGACTTTCAGCTCTCATCTCCATGTTTGACCTCCGGTTATAGGGAGTTCAATAACAACAAAAAGAAAAATTAATCCTATATAATGAGATATATGAAAAAGATATGTGAAATCAACAACCAAAAAGGCCGTGATGAGAGAGTTTTTTGCATGAGGTCCCATTGAACAAATCCTTTTTCCTATAATCTTCCGGGAGAATAAAATATTCCTGAGAATAGTTGTGATTCATAGGAGGTGAGTATTGCACAGACACCAGTCATATTTCATCATTTAGTACACTGATAAAAAATGACTCAAGTAGTCAAAATAACGACAGCCAGAAGACAAGCAACATGCACTCCATTCTAAACAGGCTCCTAAATTCTCCCTTTGGCTCAAGTTTGTAAGGCCTATACATAAAACAGAGAGTTAAAGCGTTTCTTCGCCGCTGGATCCTTCACGTTGACTTGGCCATATGGACACTGAGGAAATGGGGGGGAAATATGAAAAGAAAATGAAGCGAATGGTGTAAAGTCGAGGCATAATTGGTGAACGAGACATAAACACAGAGAGAACAGGATAAGATTGCAGTGAAATCAGGAGTGAACCACACAGGATGAACCGGGGGGAGAGGGAAGTGGATGAGAAACAGCAGGATAGATGACAAGACTCCGAGGTCTCCCGGTGTTACAGCTGAAATATTCACTAGACCTCATTTAAGGCTGGTTATTTAAATGGTCCCAGTGAACACGTCAAGATGTAATTTTAACTGATATTTTCGTATGATAATATATGTCCAACTGAGGACACATTCAGCATCTTTGATTTGCTGTTCCGAGCCACGGCGATCAGCTCTATACCAGGTGCATGGTGTTCAAATTGCGCTTCAGTGTTTCGCCCAGGGATGCATAGGCAAGAGGCCCGGAACAGGCATTAGCAAACTTTGAGTAATGGGCCACAACTGGTCTTAAAATTAGGAGCAGATGGATGGAGTGACGAATAAATGCTAAAATGTATCCATCTATAACAATGTAAGCATTTTAGGGTAAAGGCAGAAGTATACTAGCAATACATTAGCAGGAGTTTAGTGGGCCCAATATGATTCGGAACGGGCCCATCCAACTCCCTAGCACGTCTGGCATTGAACCTAAACTCAAACCAATGTATATACCCTACATCAGCGTTCCCCAACCTTTTTTTGCGCAGCAGACCGGTTAAATGTCTCGTACTATTTTCATGGACCAGTCGTTAAGTTCTGGCAAATAAATATGCCTTAATAAAAATTACAATTCCGGTGTTCTGAAATATTTTCCTACCTATAAAATCTTCCTACCCGAATTAACTTTGCATGGGCACAATAAGGATTTTACAAGTGCACACAGCCTCTAACTTTCTGCAACCAGACTGGTAGCACACATGGTTCGAATCTTGTATCAATGACTTTTGCGTCATCAAATAAAAAATCAAATATAGTTGCATTATTGATGATGGAATCCTAGCCATTCTATTGGTCAGTTCTATTGTTGATATGGGTATGGATCAAGTGGAAGTAATAGACAGATGGGGCCAAAAGGAAACATTATTTCTCTGCGGCCCGGCACCAAAGCATCCGTGGACCAGTACCAGTCACCGGCCCAGTGGTTGGGGACCACTGCCCTACAGTACATATATACCTTTGCCTGCGACCCAGACTTTGAGAATACTGTAACAAACCCAAAATCTGAGTAGACCTTCTTATCTCTACTTCCTGTAGAGTCCTCATGCTTTAACACCTCTACTGTTGGTGCCTCTTTAAACTAAACACTTCTTCCTCCATATGTTCCCAAACCTGGATGTATAAAAGTCACACCTTTTTTCGGCTAAACCTCCACATTTTACCTGTGCTTCGTGTGTGTGTGTTGCTTCCTTGTTAACAGGGTTCCGTTTACAGGAAGGTTAATTTGACAAACACTAAGATCACACCTTCCTACGGAAGTGACACTGCTCACGTTCAGGAGCCTCTGCGTTTAGATTTAAAGCCTAACAAAACATTTACTTTTTCACCCTGATCTCACTGTTGATCAAGTGCCAGACGATATAAGGAACAGAATACCAGTGAAACAAATGCACATAGTGGGATTTTCTTTTGACTTTCCAATTAATTTTTCTTTTCTCACTTGCAGCACGAGAGACAACACATACTTTTTAAGGCCCTTCAGCACCGCACACAGGAAACATTGTGGTTTGTGGGCAAGACCTAACCCGCAAAGTTTGTTCTTTTTTCCCAGACAGCAAATCAAAAGATAAGACTGAATGTTTGTTTCTGTAGAGAAACAGAAGACAACAGACAAAAGACAGGCAGGAGGGGAAGACGAGGAGGAGGAGGAGGAGGAGGAGGAGAGGCGGGGTCGAGCAGAACACAACAGGACCAAACTTTACAGCTGAGGCCAGATGACGGTACACATGTGAAACGAAACAGCGAACAGAAGAAAACACGGAGAGAGGTGGAGGAAGACGCAACCCGGGAAAACAGGAAATAAAGAGCTCACGTGTCTGCAGGCGGTGCCGCAGCAGCTCCCTCTCTGAAGGTGGGCATATTCCGTGAACACCTTGTACCCACTGACGGGGTCGACGTACATCTGCTTCTTTGCCTGAATATAATGAAGATATTATTATTTAATTAGTGTGACAAACAAACACATATGGAAACGTCTGACCTCGCGTACCTAACCCTGTGGAGCACCTATACACAGGAAAACACAAAAGGCATATGTGAGCATCGTAGCGGACACCGAGGTATACGTGGAGACAGATTGCTTGGGGTTGACTTGAAGAGGGAACATGTGACCTGTGCACACGGAGACAGATGTGGGAGAGTCTCATCCTTATGATGTCACTGATTAATTGCTGCTGTCCTATGCGCTGCATTGTCAGACAATAGACTGGAAGCTCAAAAAAACCTTACATCCCTGACAACAATGACAGCCTTTATTTTATTGGTTAGAACCGTTGTTCATCTCTCGCAGACACACGAACACCTTGGCGGGCAAGTGAAAGACACTGAACTTCTCTGTACTCCCCAAGGAAGTCAGGAAATGTCATCTCTCAGTCTGTTTCAAACCCAGAACCCACTGGTTGCTGAGCTTTGACAGGACACAAAGGGGAAAAAGCCTGGAGCCGTTGGGTGACACGGGCCTGTCATTTCACATGGCAGAACAGGGCCACATAGTGGAGCTGGCAGAGCTGAGGATCCTTCCGTGGTGTGTGTGTGCTTCCTCACCACCCAGACCCCACTACTCGGTGGGTCAGGGCCAACTTGCTTCAACTTCATCCACAGTCAAACAGTACTGACATCAAGTTAGATGCAGGGTGTGAGTCAGTGAGGGGATGGCTGGGACTGAAACCTTTGACAGGATTTGACATCGTACGCAGCACATGTTTGTTTAATGGTGTAACGCCGGGGTGGTGACCTCAAATCCATGGTGGGCAAATATTAGAAACTGGAATAAAGTTTCAGGCCAAACTTAATAACTTTTACTAACTATTTAAAAAAGTTTCTGGTTTCTGGAGGGAACACTAGTAATACTACTTCTCTGGACCACTCCCTTCTCCTCTAGAGAAGGTCTAGAGAAGAAAAAGTCCAGTTGGATGGAATTAATCTGAATGAACCGAGAATCTTCATGACCAAACTTTTCTTTTTTTTTTTTTGATGAATACACAGTGATTGTTAATGTCTGTCCTTTTCTTTCCAGCAATATATTATCTAGTTCTCAACAAGCTTGATAATGTTAATCCTATTTTGTTTAGTCACCCTGGGTAAACGCATCTGCAAATTCATAAATGTAGTGTCATATATTTCGTGAAAATACAAACTTCACCTTTTGAGTTGGCTTTTATTATCTCTCTTAAACTATAGCCCCTCCCATTTCTTTTTAATAAAGTCTTTTATTCAGTGGCCAAAAAAAGAGCATGTGCTATAAGATATTCCGCAAGTTACGCAACATTTTTTGTGCCACAGACCGGCTAAATGTCTCATACTATTTTCATGAACCGGTCATTACGTTGTGGCAGATAAATACCCCTTTTTCTGGTGTTCTGAAATATTTTCCTACCTATAAATTCTTCCTACCCGGCCCATGCACAATTAACTGTGCATGAGCCCAACAAGAATTTCTCAGGTTCACACAGCCTATAACTTTCTGCTAACAGACCAGTATAAAAAGTTAAAATCTTGTAACTGACTCTGTAAATGACTCTGCGTCATTTTGAGTTTATTATATAAAATATATATATATATATATATATATATATTCTAATCAAATATAGTTGCATTATTGATAATGGAATCCTAGCCATTCTATTGGTCAGTTATTTTGTTGATATGGGTATGGATTAAGTGGAAGTAATAGCCAGATGGGGCCAAGGGAAACATTATTTCTCTGCGACCCAGCACCAATTCACCCACAGACTGGTACTGGTCCGCAGCCCAGTGGTTGGGGACAACTGCTCTACTACACATTTGATATGATCTCATGGACCAAATATAATTACACTGCGTACCAGATTTGGTCCCCGGCCCTGAGATTGACATGTGCTATTTAATTAATAATAAAAGACAATGACGGATTTAAAAATAAAAAAAACTATATATTTTCTTCAAATTCTTCATTAAACACAAATTCCTCTGAATGTCCTCATCAGTAAACTGGACAGTATGTTGGTCAGAGTCATTCATCACTGGACAAACATGACACCATTGGAAATGTGTGAAAAGGCGGAGTGATGCGTCTCACCTCACAGGCTTCTCTGTGGACTGAATGAATGGTCGTTTCCTCCTGTGTGAAGGCTGCAGGTGACGAACTCCTCGGGCTGCACTCCGTCACCTCCTCTTCTCCTCCTCTGCTGTCATTGATCTTTGACATTCTCCTGCTGCTGCTCCTCCTCAGTCGCTCCTCTAATTGTTCCGGTATTGACCTTGTTACAAACGGCTTGTTGTAATTACGGTTCAACTGGACCTGGAGGAGACTCAGCCTTCGGACGATCTCTCTGCTTGTGTGACGTGGGTTTATCATAGCGTAAGTTTAGTTTTGAAACATAGATAAACATATTTTTCTTTAATATTCACCCGTTAAGTCTTCATTTAGTCTTTTCCCCTCTTATCTGTACTATTCACCTTCCACATTCTCCTCTGCGGTTTTCCCGCTTCTACTTCCGCGTGCTGTCACGTGACCCACACTGTCATCCCTATTCTGATCGAAGCAGCGCCTCTACTGTTCAAGAGCAGGTACTGACTTTTGATGTATGAACTTGAAGGCACCTGTCATTGACGCACGGTGTCAATAGATTAGAGAAATATTGGGATAATTATCGCTGCATGACTTAACGTTATAGTCACACTGTTTAGAGGGGAAAAAAAGATCAACTGTCAGTCATTCACTCTGATACAGTGTAAAACGGTGAGAATAGAATTGAATCTAATCCTCTCAAATGCATTATCACTCCAGCTTTGCTGTAAAAAATAAATATTAATGCATAAATATGAATTTAATTGTTATACAAGTGAGATATATCATTAATTTACTAATGTATGTAAATAAATACTGTTTTTATTATATAACGTATTTTATTGTCACATTTAGTGTAATTTGATTAACGAGATAAGAGACATTTGCAAATAGCTGTCTTTGCTCCTATTTGTTATTTATCATTTGTAAACTAATTTTTACAATTAACATTTTTGTTGCGGCAAATCTATAAATTCCAATAATTAATTCACCTGACGCTATTACGCCAAAAGCCTAACTTTTGTAGCAACTTTGTCTTCAGAAGCAGACTGTCTGTCTTCCGAAGACTGTCTTTCAATTGAGCTAAAAAAATAAAAGGAAAGGAAGGAAACTCCTTACCATTGTGAACCACACAACTGCATACAATGAAATTTGTCCTTTACATTTAACCCATTACAAAAGTGGACAGTGGGCTGCTTTAAGTGGGGACGACGCCATGCTCAGTGGACCTCAGGGGTAACCTAGTAGTTGGCGGATTTAAACCTGGAGCCCTCCAGACCTAAGACCGGTTTCTTAACCACTAGGCCACCACTGGCCCAAAGACAACACGGTCCATCACCTTCTGTTTTGGTGTAAGATGGTGAATTTCTCTAATAAAAGGTTTTCTTACGTCTGGTTATTGGGTCAAGCCGCCTCCCTTCCTTGGGTTTCGAGGTAATGCCCTCTAATTTGCGCCTCAGCCAAAAGACTCTTTCCAAAAGTTCCCCAAGATCCTGGACGGCTCTTTAATCTCCCTTTGGCCATCTCTCCCATGTCCAGGAGCAGATTATATAGAAATTGGACCAGGAACCACAACATCTAACCTCCATTTGGAACGTTACATTTCCACCCCTTTTTTTCTGCCTCCGTCCTTGACCGATGGTGACTCTTCTCCGGTATCTTCGGCCTTTCAAAGACCAAATTACAATCTGTAGCCTGAGAGTTGCTGACAGCATCACTTTAGAAAATGCAGCCATCTGACCAGGTCGACTCTCATCTGTCTCCCCTGGCTTGTTTGTTCGCCCCTTATTCCTCCCTTTCTGCTGGAGGACATCTGAACGTGTGGTCCACGCCCTGTCCTGATGCCGGGTGGATGTGTGATGATGCAGTCAGATGAATGATTCCGTGACCCTCTAGCATGACTCGCAGCAGAGCATTGTGGCAGGTGAGAGCGTCCGTCTGATGGGCGCCTCTGTTTTAAACACTCATTAACAGCAAATATCTTTCAATGCTGAATTAATATGGGAACTTTGTTTGAGCGTGGCAAGGTTGATGAGTGGCCATTAATGAGCCTGTTCAAGGTTATCTACTGCTGTAAGCCCACTCTGATGATGTGTCCGCTGTGGAAATTTGAATAATGAAAGCTGACAAGTGTCTTTTACTGACTTTGTAGGGTCAATTTACCCTCAAACAAATTACACATCACTGGTTTAAAAAGTAATGGAGATCCACTGTGGTGAGCATGTGGAGAATAAGAATGATCTGCTTTAGAATAAAAGTAGAATAAAAAAGAACTAGAAACACTGGCTGCAGACAACAGTGTCTGGACGGAGACATTTTAGTTCACATCAGGGTTAAGGCAACATTGTTAGAGAGTTTAGGATTCATTAAGACAAAATTTAGACTTCTGTCCCATTATCCTTGTCAATGGTTGATTTTTTTTGAAGTTTCGTTATTTATTTCTAACAATATTAAAGAATGAAGTGTGAAACTGTAGAGTCCATGTCAACTATTTTATCCGAACATGAATGGAAAGTTGGGCCGCACCAGTGCAAGGAATTGGACTCATGTCCACAAGGCCTCAGGTTCCAATCCACCAACTGCCATGTTGCCATTGAGGTGCTCTGAGCAAAGCACCGTCCCAACCCACATAACTTCCAATAGGCTCACCACCCACAGGAAAGGTCACAGTGTGGTGCAGTGTGATTTGGGTGGCAGTTGTGGAGACTGCTGCCCCTGAGACCTACTGAACAAGAGGATGAGGGTGAATGAATAAATAAATAGAAAAAAAATAACACTTTATTGAACCTGCACAAATTCTCGTGTTACCAGCAGTTTTGGTGTGAAAAGCACTTAGTTGTTCTTTATGGAACTGAACCCAGTGGAGACTGTTGTCCCTGCAACCTGGTTATGGATAAGCCGATTAATTGTTAAAATGTTTTAGCTTCACAAAAGTTTATTTATAGAAATTGCTAAAAAAAAACAAGAATCTTTAGTTTATTAGGTTTCAAGTTCTTGGGTAAAAAAGAACTAGAATATTTTTAGAATTGAGATGATTTCATCTTGGTTTATTTGATTATCTATGTTCCAAAACCTCTCTCCACTATTCCTGCTGACGTGATCACCAAACCTCTTCTTGATTTTCCATATTTTTCTGCAATGACATGTCAGATTTTCAATATTTCAATGGACACGTAAAGCAATAAAGCGCTTCCCCAATCTATATAACTACCAGTAGATCTAACCCCCGTAGAAGGCTCACAGTATATGCAGTGTTATTTGGGTGGCAGTCGTGGAGACTGTATATGTATATGAATGTATAGCAATGTCGTGTTGTACTGAAACTATGAGTCCACCTTCATACAAGCATTAACATTGTATGATTGAAAAAGTGTGAGAAATTCTGCAAAACCTGAAACTGAAATCACTCACAAACTGATTCAGAGTCAGTGTGAGTAATCCCCCAAGAAGCTGAAGTATGCATAAAGTATGGGTACTTAAATTTCTAAAATCTGACACAATGTAACTAATAAACTTTCTGTTGGATCTCGACGTCGGCTCCAAGAGACGGACCTGTGACACATTCCTGCTTGGATTACACCTTCTCATTGTGTCTGAATGTTGAAGAATGTGTCATTACTTTTCAAACATGTTTAGGCCTGCAAAAATGTGACTCGGAAAAGGTAGGAAATATCTGACACCCACAGTCTGATCTGACAGATTCCCGAAGCGACTTCAACAATGTGTCGTTGTCGGCCCTAATTAGCTGTGCAAAATTCAGGGGAAGCCTCAAAAGGCTAATTCAAAAGAAAATCCCTTTTTTGATCAAATTTTAATTTTAAGCCTGTTTTTCATCCTGGCCACAGTTGACACTTTTGCAGCATCAGTGCTTTTGCAAAAACCTCCTGATAAGCAAAAGGTTTAGGCTGCAATTCCCAGCGTGGGCACTTTTTTCTTCTTTTTTTTTTTTAGCTTGTTGCTGTGTGTTTTCTTTATGAATTCAACCAAATAAATCATCCCCGTTAGGTAGGTCAATGTCTTTTCTGAAATATATTCTACAGGCTTGATAAGCACAATGAGACACTTTGTTGTCCTTTTTTATTTCCGCCCATGTTAAAGTCTCATCAGTATGGAGAGCATCATCTGGGACTGTTGCTCGTTCCTTGAAATGTGAAACCTTGCTGGTTTTGCTGCACCAAACACTCACAGGAGCTTAGTGTGCACATCTATTTGCATGTTTATGTATGCTGTATTGTCTGTTTTATGTTAAAGTAGCGGACCTGCTTGTATTATTTCACTGGGATACCTGAAACAGCATGCCCAAGGCTGCTGCCACTTAATTACCTCCCGGGCTTCTGCAGGAGAAGCCTGGCTCTGATCCAGAACGCTCTCTGGAGAGGAGAGCGAAGCACATCTGAGCAATTGGTTTCAATTTACCATGAGAGAAACACGCCTTTAACATGAGAGGCAATGCAAACATTAAAAAGGACCTCACCAAAAACAGGATTCACGTCGCACTGAGCAGCGATGATTTTGTCGAGCGGAGCCAGAGCGAACAAACGGATAAATGTCTCCCCCAGGAAGGAAGGAAACAGGAGGCCGTGTACTGTATATGAATTGATTATATCATCAGGTGTCACTTCGGGGAGTTGGTCCGCTCATTAATTAGACAATTAGGATAATGAGAGTGCACCTCAAATTCAATTTCACTGATACAGGTGCTGTCAGATTCACAGCGCACAAGAACTCGTGGGTTTTTTTTTTTATCCAATCAGGACTCTTGATTGTCCTGGGAACTCAAGGTGATGTGTTATGATCACATGCAGCAGGATGACCAAACAGACACAGGCAGAATTAAAGGTGTTGAGTTTTGCAACGTCAGCATTTACAGCAAAGCTAGATGACCATATGTGATCATGGAAAACAGCGGATGTCATATAATTACACTCAGTGTAATGTAATGACACAGTGTGATTACATAGGAATACCGTCAGCCTTCCCACACTGGAATGATTTAGAGAGTCAACTGGACCATATTTTCACCAGGTTAAGGTTACCAACAGATTAAAAGCAAATATTCTATCTTTTGTTAACACCAGGGTAACTTTTCTTCACAGAATGTTCCCTCATAACACTTTATTTTGAGTTTTTCTTTATTTTATTACTATTGTAAGTCTAGCTTAGTTATTTTATATGTTCAAAAATATAGTTTCTGTTTGTTCCTTTTGTGGATTTGGTTAAAAAAATGGAAATACAAAAAACGTTATTACAGTATCTTTTTGCCTTGATTTTTGTGACATTTCCTTTTCAATTAAAAAGTTATATAAGGAGGAAATAAACTCCTTGTCATTGTGATCCACACCCCTGCATACAACTCTGCATCTAACCCATCACCAAATTGAACAGTGGGTGGACTGAGAACCTTGACAGCTGGTGGATTCTAACCTAGAACCCTCTGCAACAAGTCTGGTTCCTTAAACACTAGACCACTATGTGTTGAACACAGCATCAGTATAAGGTACTAAAGGGTTTATGTTAATATGATGTAAAGCAGTAAGAGAGACAAAGAAGAAGTTATTTAGACCTCATCTAGAATTATGGTTAATTGAATTGAACATTAATAATACAAAATGATAAAAACAAATGTCAATATTTACACGTCTTTACCACAACAACTTAATTTGAGTCTTTTTCAACTATAAAGTGATTAAATTTAATGATTTCATTAAAATATTGGCCATAAATTGCAGTTCTAATAAACTTACAACAACAAAACGTCTTTATTTGTAAATTTACGGATGGGACGAGAAAAAAGAAGACTATATTGTTGTAAGTAAAACATGAAGCCGTTTCCTGTGTCCTACGTGGTTAAAAAAAACAAACTATTAAATTTTGAGAGTGAAAAACCAAACCTGCTTAAAATCCTGTAAGTTAACTCGATAGATAAGAATGACGTAAATATTAAATTTCGACACATTTTTAACAGTTTAGACAACTTACCCTGGTACTTACATGATATCTTATCGTTAATCGACGACTATAAAGTGCTATATAGTCGTTCTTATGCGGTTCCTATTCCGTTTTTCTGGTCCACAGTTATTTTCATCTTTTCACCAGAACGCGGTGCAGACGCAGGACGGAGCTCATGTGACGTGCTGACGTCACCAGGTCTTTGACAGCACTTCCTGGACTGGGGTTTGTTGTGGGAAATAACCATCGTGCCGTTGGACCTCAGACACAGGGGGCGGGCGGACACGTCCGGGCTACAGCGGTCTCCACTGGTCCACTGCTCTGTCCCCACCTGCACTCAGACATGCGGCCGCACCGGTACCAGATGAGATAGTCAGAAAAGGAGGAAGAAGTGAGGAGTGGACGCCGACTGTCAGACAGAGGAACAGCCTGCAGAGGAGCCGAGCACTGCCGGGCTGTCGCGATGTTGTAGTCAAACCATGGAGAGCAGAATCAAGTAAGACACCGCTTTTCCACCATTCTTTCCGTGTCTGCTGTTGGAATTAAAACGCACGGCTAACGGCTACTGACACGACACCGACACGTCACAGTGGACGTAAAGAGCCACGCAGGAATGTGGGGGGTCAATTGAACCATCATGTCCAGCCGTGGGTTTAAGAACCGAGGACCAGCTGGTTCCTCAGCATGTGGGTCAGTCAGACAGTCAGGCTGTTCCTGGGAATTTTAACCGCCACTTATTAGCTGCTGTGCTAGTAAACAGAGGTACCGTAGGTAGGACGGGATATGAGGCGATCTGGACTCACATTCCTCCACAACACATATTGACACTTTATACTGTACCGTGAATTAGGCCTTTATTGAGCTGTTCATCATCACTGGTGGATGTTTATGTAACACAGGGTCGTCAAACTCACAAACTCACTGTGGCCCAGAATGAAGAACTGGGACAAAGTCATGGACTCAATGTATGTGTAAAGTACTACAACGTACATGTCAAACTGAGGCCCGGGGGCCCAAATCTGGCCCACATTGTATATATATTTGGACCACAAAAATTATATAGAATGTCCAAAAGAGTTGGCCTGCCATTGTGTAGCCCCTTATTGGTATTATGAGTGGTGTATTAGCTATAATCGCATTTATGGGTTTTTTTTTGTTCTTGGCCTGTAAAAAAAAAAAAAAAAACTTTCAAAATTTCAGATTAAGAGAGAAAACAACAGACAAGAACTTCTGATTTATTTAAAAAATCTGATTTGTTTATAATATGAACTTTTCCTTGTTCTAGATTTAATTTTTACGCAAAAATGTTTTTTTCTGTAAAGAGATAAATGAGAGATAAATTTGGAGAAATATTTTATTGATCCTGGATTGAGAGAATTCTATTTTTTCAGTACTTATTACTTAATATAATGAAAAAACAATCTGCATTACAAATTAGGTGAGAAGAGACACATGAACTATCTCCCTCCTTACTTTTTCAGTAATATTATTTTACTTTGGCCATTTATTATTTCTTTTAATTTTGCCCCACTCAGAATTTGAATCTAACACCACTGTACTATAACATAGTACATTTACGACTAATACTACACATCCCATCACTATACAGGCCGTCATGCCAACCCTAGTACACATTTGATATAATCTTTCGTGCCAAATATAATTACAATGTGCCCCAGCTTTGGCCCACGAGCCTGAGTATGACGCAGTGTTACTGACGTGTGTGCGCGTCTGTACGAGAGACCACAGTTTCTCACCTTTACACTAAACCAATGTGTGTCTCTCACCCTCTACCTCTTAATTCACAGGGAGAACCCAGAGAGGACTTTTGATGTGGTTCTACAGGTGGCCTGTCCTTCTTCTGAAAATGAAGGTAAGTCATATCTTCTAAGGCCGACCACAATTTCCTAGTTAGGCAATATCTGAACCATCCATATTTGTTAGGGACAGCGATTATGGCTAGTTGCAGTCAGTTAAGTTCAAGTATGTTAACTAAATCTGAACTTGACCTAGTTGCATAAACTGATCAGGACCTGACTGCAAACTCGCTGTAATAACGAGATTGTAGGACACAGGAAATGGCTTCAGAAGATGACAGGAAGTAACAGGAACATTAAAATTGCAACAAGTGGGAGGAGGTCGGTGTTTACAAAGTGAACCAAGGCCACAAACAGGTTAATAATACTGGAAGAGGTGGCACCAGATTAAGATGGGTTTAGTTCTCAAACTGAAATAAGTTGAGGGCCACCACCCACACTATCATTTCACCGAAGGACCGCCAGGTCAGCTTTCAGTCTTCAATACAAATGAAAAAAATTAATTAAAAAAAACAAACATTTTCCCATAGATTCTGTGTAATACAACACTGAACCAGAAGGAGTCTGTGGATCAGGGTTTGAGAACTATAGGATTTATAAAATGTGGAGAACAAATAAAATATTATTATAAATTCAACTTTCACATCAAGGTGAGGGCCACAAAATATCAGTCCAGGGGCTGCAAATGGCCCACGGGCCGCAAGTTTGAGACCCCTGGTTTAGTCGGACGATAAGACTAGGACTATACTATTTGGTGTGTGACCCAGAACACTGTGTCTCAATGTCTTTTCAATGTCGTTTTTGTATTGAAGTTGTAGATATAATTAAACAAATTGTTATATTAGTTAATAGTTAGTTAATATTGACTTGAAGGCCATTCTTATTACTAGGACAAATCTAAAAACTCAATCATTGAGAGAAAAAAATAGTTTAAAATCCAGGTCATTTCTGTTTATATTCCAATTAGAACGTCTACCTGTGGATTTGCCAGTAACTCCCACACAGTAAAGATCGTCATATTGTGCTTCTCAACAAGGGGCAATTCAAGAAATGCACCTGTTGCGCTTGTGATATTTCATGTGTTACAGATTCATGCCGTTGCACGTAAACTTGACATAAAATGACCCAGGAAACACAAACACATTTGTGCGTAACAGGAAGCCAAACCTCGAGGGTGACTTCCTCCCGCGATCTTTCCTTTTTCAGAAGAAGTCGAGATGCGTTTATACGGTTGTAGAGCTCGGTTTACGGCCGCACGCAGAACATAACACTTCACACTAACAGCAAGAGAAAATAGTTTTGGCGTCGTGTGAAACAAAATGAAATCTCGACCTGTACTGATTTGATACAAAAGCACTTACACATAATAATTTTTTTTTGAGGTGAATTTTCCACCTTTGGCCTTGAGCTTGATGTATATTTGCAGTTTGTCTCTGTTGCACTGCTGCGCAAAGGCTTACACTCTTCACAAATTACTGTAGCTTTGAATAGACTTTGTATATATTTTGTTTGCACATATCGTTTGCTTAGCGTGACAAACGTTAAATGTCATTTAACATGTTATTTACCACTTTTTCATGCCTCTGTGCCTGCACAGAGAAGTCAAGTTTACATATTTTGGCATTAGTGATTGACTGACACCTGCTAGATGCTGTTTTGGAATTAACAGTTAAATATTAAGTTATTTACTTTTGATGCATTTCAGTTGTTAATTCCTCTCTACCTGCACTGTTGTGTTTTTTCTTACTTTTCACTTAAGGACTACAGCAAATATAAATTAAAAATGAAAAACTAGTTGAAAATATAACTGCTGCTGTATTAGTAAATGGCTAGGTGGTTTGTGTGATGTTTAATGAACGTGTTTAGTGTTTATTTATTTGATATTTGATATATTGTCATTTCATATGCAGTTATTTTACCATGCCCGAAAATAGCAGTTATTCTAATCACTAATCTTGCATTTTGTATCCGTCCTCCCACTCAGTTATAATATTCCAGCTACTTTAACCCACTCTGACCAAAAAGTGTCAAATAAGACATGTTGAAAATGTTGCTCCAGCTCTGGAAAGGCTTTATGAGCATTTTTTTCCACATTTATTTTTTACATTTTATAAACATAATAGCCTGGACATTTGTTTGGATATATACTTTTGTGGGTTTTTTCGGCACCGGCGTCTCATTGTTTGTTTGCAAGAAATAGACAGTTTGTAGTGTAATTACAGTAATTGCAAGGCACAGCCAAGTTGTCATGCGCTGCAGTGAATAGTATTTTGGGAGGCAGGCAGTGAGCATCACACAACAACACTGCAGGACTGAGTGTGAGTCCTGCTCCGTGAGGGCCACAATTACGTCTGTGTTGCCTTTGTGTGAGCTCCGCCGTTTCGGTTCTAACAAAATGTCATTCTGCTGTTAGGCCTGGCCGTAGGTTTCACCCTTTTTTTCGTCTTTTTCTGTCGTAACTGCGACCTCACAGAGATGGTCCGACCACACCTGGGTCGGCCTACTGTGTCAGCAGCTGCACTGATTTCAGCTGTCAGGCATTCCAGCGCCGGGGACTCAAGTAGCCGAGGGGGAAATAAGTGTGGCCACTGTACAACAACATCATATTCTGACTTTATGAATATGGGGGGGGAAATAAAAGGACCTCCATTTCACTACGTTTTCCACTGTCACTCGTAAGTCAAATATCATGTAAAAACATTTTCACGGGGTGTTATGGGCAGTTCTCTCATTTTTCCCCCTCGGAGTTTTGACATTAAAGAGGTGCGATGTTGAGGCCAGAGCCGTGCAGCTGCTGAACTGACCAGAGGAGGCTGGAGGTTGTCCTTGGATGTAGTTCTGATATTGGATTTTAGACCAAACTCATAAACCAGCAGCCTGTGCTGTAATAACCAACTTCCCCCCACGTATGATCCAGGGTCAGCCTCATATCCGGACTGCAGCTCCCTGGAGCACAGCTACACAGCAATGTTTGCACACCCCTCAGGTCAAATGGAACATGAACATTCTGCTCAGTCATTTGGCTGAAGTTCCCTCTCTCTCTCACTTTCTCCCTCTTGGTCTCTGTCTCTCTGCCGTGTGTGTGTGTGTGTGTGTGTGTGTGATTGAGCAGAACATTATCCATGCAGAGGAAGTTATGTACTATGGCTACCGTTGAATTATGGTTGTGGTGCTTTTGGAGGCAGTTTCAGATAACAGTATGGGGAAAGGATCACTTCACTCTGAACACAATCAATTTCCCTTTCTTTAACTCAACTCTAGTTCAGGTTTCTGTGGAACTCCTTTTCCCGTTAGCTGCGCTTGATTCACAGCGTCGAACGGCAGCTGTAAACTGTGACCTTATCCTTTAGTGCTGTTTGCCTTGGCCTTAGTGCTGTGGTTTGTAATTTGAATATCAGATGAAACGGTTAACGCAGTGAGTCATAGCAGGTTGTGGTCATGCTGTGAAACACCTCCTCCGGTGTGACTTGCTGCAAACTCTGCAGCAAAAAACTTTGTGATGAGGACAGACTATTTCTTACCCTAACCCTGATGTGGTTTTGCACCAGAAGTGTTGCAGGCCTTCAGCTCTTCTCTCCCAATCCTGGTTTGGTTTGTTCTGATTGTGATTCTGACTTTTTTTCCCAGTTTCTGCACCGTCCTTCCGCTAAAGTTGTCATACTTCACAGCGTGCTGCCGTGAGTGAATGGGTTTCCTCCTTGTTTGACAGGAAACCTTGATGTTTTGCTGATACTGCACCCATGTTTTGCCACCCTCACCACATCCTGGTTAAGCAGGTCTGAAACTAGATCCCTGTGCAGCGGCGTGTCTTGTTATTGTTGCAGTGTAGACGCTGGTTGCTCTGTAAGATGACACGATGATCGGACCACTCCAAGAGATGAGAAAACTAGTGAAAAGAATACTATCAAACGGTTAAAAATACCATGTTAAACATACAGTCAGTACCCCAACTTCCTGAGGTTAAATGTGGTTTACACATTTAATTTTTTTTTTTTTGACACATGCAGTTGTACCAGGTGCAACCATGTCTACTATACCAGTGTTTCTCAACTGGTCTCACTCTGGGACCCACATGTTCCTGTGGTCATTAAGCCGCGACCCACTCTCATCGGATTCAAACCAAGCAAATACACTTTATGGTGTGTCTTTCAAAATAAGAGATTTTCTAAAATAAAACACATGCTCAACAGCTGATTCATATTATTTAGATTTTCGACCAGCTTTTTGCGACCCATTCAGAACGGGTCCACGACCCACTTTTGGGTTGGGACCCACTGGTTGAGAACCACTGCTCTATCCCACATTTAAAATAAAAGTGAAAGAAGTGATTTTTATAATCTTTAAATTTTGATATAAATAATTTGATTATTGAAACTAAATATCCTAGTATGGAAGTTTTGGACATGTATAGAGTTAGTGTTAGAATGACTTTTTACAGTGTTTTTGATTATTATTAAGTTAGAGTAAATAGTGTTTAATGTTGAATTTCTGAAATTGAATTAAGACTAAAAATGATCAATCACCATTATTTAATTTTTTTAATGTAACCATAATTTATGATGTTCATTCATTTACAGTATCTTTATCTTTTGTCCAGCCAAGGTGACAGAACTAAATATACTTTGAGTACTTTATGTATAAACATACTCAGAAAAACACATTTATAGATATCAGTTTCATACATAGGTTTCAACATTTAAAAAGTTGGATAGAAACTTTTTATCCAACCATATTTCAGACACCTAGTGTTGTCACGGTCCATGAAATTAGCCAGAGCATTCAGAATCAAAAGCGAAGGCTCTGTCCACTTTAAGTTAACTGACTCAGCCCGTTCACTTTACAGCACTCAGACCAATCATCTTGTGAGATTACAACCTCAGAGCCTTCTAGATGGCCCTATGTAGAAGGCAAACACGTACATGTCCCTTGATTGAGTATTAATTTGACGTCACAGAACTATGACATCACTGAAGGCCTATGGTTGAAATGCACGACCCGCCACTGGAATAAGGCCATAGATAGACTGTGCTGTGTATGTACTTGAACATCACATTTTAATTTTCTATCCATTCGTCAAATTCAAAGCAATACATTTTTAGGATGTTTTTGTCTCTTTGTCGTCTGACTAAAAGTTTCAAAAGAAGAGTAAAGAAAAAAAAAAACCTTCAACGATTCTTCATCCTTTTATGGTAACGTTACAGATCAGATCAGAAAAACAGACTGTCAAGAGGCAAACTTGCCCTCGTGTAAATGTGCTTTGGTAACTGTTTCCATGTGTGGGTATAATGTCTTTGACTGGACTTCATGCTGATTTTCCATTCAATGAAGGCAGTGAGGCTGGCGGGGAGCAACAACAGCATACAGTTCACTCTTCAACGTGCAGATAGGTTTGAGATCCCAGACTGTGGGTCATTGGAAATCCCAATAGTTTTTAATGTTCCACTTATATCATTAGGAGTTGAAATACGATATAGTTTGAAGTCTTTTTTTCTTCAGTGTACATTTGGACTTAATTCTCTTTAGGGGTGAATTCTCTTCAGGGGTGACTAGGATGGACAGGATCAGGAATGAGGTGATTAGAGGGACAACACAGACAGGAAGGTTTGGAGAAAAAGCTAGAGAAACCGGGATGGTTTGGACATGTTCAGAAAAGGGACAGTGGACACATTGGTAGAAGATTGATCCTAGAGATGGAGACAAAGAGGACGGCCAAAGTGATGAATGCAGCGAGGGAGGACATGAAGGTAGTTGGAGTTAAAGTTGAGGATACAGAGGACAGAGCGGGAGATGGGAATTGTTGACTCGCTGTGGCAACCCCTGAAAAAAGGGACAAGACGAAAGTAAAGGGAGAAGTACATTTGGATTTAATAAGGCCACTAATTCAATTGTAGTACCGATGGATTCTTGTGCCACTGTGCTCTGCTGCTCCCAGACTTGATAACATTTTCTCCGTAATTTAGAATTCATGATCTCATCGATAGTGTGTCGTCTAACTGAGGCACAGTCGGGGAGAGGAGGATAAAAATAACAACAAAATAAATCTCACAGCTACAATGGTGGCATTGTCGATATCTGCTCTGGGCCCCACACTTCTAACCGTGGACGTGTGGATCGATGACAGACACCGACCCTCCTTCCCTCCTGCAGGTC
Source organism: Paraplagusia blochii (assembly GCA_016785265.1). Classification (NCBI taxonomy): domain Eukaryota; kingdom Metazoa; phylum Chordata; class Actinopteri; order Pleuronectiformes; family Cynoglossidae; genus Paraplagusia; species Paraplagusia blochii. The sequence goes on along the minus strand of JAFBJS010001035.1, from coordinate 78,339 downwards.
CGTGGAGACCTCGCCTCCCTGTTCAGCCTGAGCTCAGTTCCGCTCGGCTCTGTTGGCTCAGTGCTCTGTGGATGCTCAGTCTGTGAGCGAGCGTTGCCTGAGAGCGTGACTGGCATGCTAGCAACTTGCGTCTCTGGCTACATAAAGCCATATTGATGTGCTTCCAAGATGCTGCCACAGCTCGCAGATGACACTAATGCTGCCAAGGCAGTAGGAGAGGACAGATGCTACCTGTCCTCGCTCGCTCCTTCCAGCCAGATTGTTCCCTGTAACAAAGCAATAAACTTAATAGATAAGCATATCAATTTTACTGCAACATTCATGCTCCAATTAGGGGGACAATTTATGGTTAAAAAAGCCCTCAATGGGGGCAGCTGTGTCAGTAATGATGCCTCGCAGGACGAGGGTTTTTGGTTTCAAATCGAGCCCTGGTCTTTTCTGGGATGGTTAACTTTGTAAGCTATTTTCTTCCCTGAATACCACCCATGGTTTTTAGATGGCTTCAGACGGCCATTAAACCAGAAAGCACAGTAGACACAAATATATATCTGCGGATTTATGTGGCCTTACAGCTTCTCTTTGTCCAATTATGAAAAGTTACTCGCGTTCCGAAATCCTCGGAACATTTTCACAGCGACTTGGAGGTTTCGCGGTGTCACCTGCTGTTCCCTGTTATTATCAATCTGCCACCTTCCCTGCTGCAGCCTTATCCAGTACCACTGTGACCCCCCCCCCCCCCCCCCCCCCCCCCCCCCCCACCCACTGGGGCCCCCCCCCCCCCGCCCCCCACACACACACACACTCTGGCTTTCACATCTTACCGTCTCGGCCCTTCGCGTTTGCAGAGCCGGATGCCAACTGCCGTTAAACACCGACTACCGACCCACCGACCAACTTTCAGAAAAGGTTAAACGCTGACATTCTAAAAAGAATGTCAGAATCGCTCTTTGACCCGAGTGTTGCCGTCTCCGCTGTCTGATTGGATGCTGGCTATGTGTTGAGTTCAAGGCTCACACTCAGACGGGGAGGCCATTGGAGTACTAACAGATGCCATGGCAACAAGAAGGGTGTTGATTGGTCATTAGAGAGGCCACACTCCTCTACTCACACTCCTGAGAGGACCCCAGGGTCTCACACTTTGTTTATCTCACACCCTTCTGCTTTTCTCTTCTGTCTCACCCGTATGACTCCGCTAAATTGGCTCTTTTTCAAAGAGTCAGATATTGTCCGAGCCTATGTTGCGTTTTCTCAGTGCGGCGTTGAGGAAGCCTATTTAACTTCCCTAATGACTGCAATGCCAGAGAAAACCCCTCTCGCCCTGTCTTCTTAAATGGCCTATAGGGCCGTGTTTGATCCACAGACCCCGGTTTGAGCCATAAAGGGATCTGTATAACGAAGCACCTCCAACATGATAGAATTTAGAATTCACAAGGAAAGAAAAAGTGAAAAATCCGCACAAAAAGGTGTGTTGGAAGTAGGTGAGATGACTACAGTATAAGGTAAACCTTCAACTGCAGATTTTTCAGACAAAGCAACTTTTTTTTTTGCACACATTACAACAAGCAGCAGATTGCTACCGGGACTTTTGCTGCTGTCATCATCACACGTTGTCATTTTAGTTTTTTATTAACTTGGCAAGAAGTGAGCTACTTCACACACCTCAGCAACTCTAGATTTTGGAGAAAACCTGATGTAATCTTAACAGCGCCCCCCCTTTTTTGCTTCATGTTATTGGTCTCCAGCTTTTTAGTCCCTGTTCATTAAATGTCTTTTTCTATTTTACTGTGCTTGTCGTTAAAACTGAGACATTTAACATTTTTTTTTTAAATTGTAGCTAGCGGTGAGCGTTAAGAAATTTTCTTGTCGGTATCAGAAACAACTTTAAGATTACATTAATAATGTATCATAAGGTAAGTACTTGTGCAGTGTGCATTGCGTATTGTGTACTGCAAACCATTAACATAAATTGCTTAGGTGGTAAATAAAATATTTATGCAGTATTGATCCCAGTGGACTAAGTAAATCTGAATGTATAGTTATTAAACAGCCTGGAAACAAGTTTAAATGCAACGACAAGCATTCACTCCAGATACAGTCGGGTGGAGGATTGGGGTCGCACACAACTGCAGCATTAAACAGAACTCCAACTGTTAAGAATGTGTCAACATTAAATATTTACGGTCATTCCTGTCTTTTCTTGGCTCGTCTCTGCCGACAGACACCTGGAAGCTCTTCTCTGACCACAGCTGAGTCACATTTGCTGTGGACTCGTACTGAAACGGGCTGCGTTTATGGCGGAAGTTCTTTTTTTTCTTGGTTTCAGTCAGTGAAATCGAAACGTCTCAAAAAACGGCTGTGCAGAATTATCTTGCAATTTGCCTGAAGAATGATGGTAGGGGAAAGGAAAGCAAACTCCTTGTGATTGTGACACAGTGATTCACACAACAAAATGTCACCTATTTAACCCATCACCAAAGTGAACAGTGGACAGCTTTGAGCTCTGAGTGGGGACGATGCCTTGCTCAGTGGACCTCAGTCAAAACCTGGCAGTTGGTGGATTCGAACTTGGAACCCTCCGGATCCCACTCTGGTTCCTTAACCACTAGGCCAGTGCTTCTCAAACTGTGGCGCATATGACCCTGGGGAACATGCTTTTTTCGCCGTACTACAAGAAAGTGTAATTGCACATCCACTCCAGTAGTTGGCAGTGGCGCTCTCATTGCCCATTGGGCTCAGCGTGTATTAACTCTATGGTGTAGGTTTGTTTTGGAACGAGCTGGCGATGTGAAGTGCAGAAAACAAACCCGCAGACATGGAGACATTTTTAACAGGGATGAAAAGAAAGGCGGAGAGAAACGAAGATAGTGAGTCTAAAGAAAGTCACCTCAAAGCAAAGATTCGCAAATATGACGAAGCATATGTAGCGCTTGGCTTCACTGTGACTAGAGTGGGAGGCGAGGAAAGAGCGGAATTTCAGGCAAATTGATGCGCTTAAAATCTTTTCTTTTACAGACTAATAAATAATGTTAGTAAAGTTATTATTGTAAGTTGAACTATATCTCTTTTCGTTTTCTTTATGTTAACAAGGATACGATGTTATGCAGAGGTGTAGCTATAACTATTTTATAGACAAATGCTATTATTTATAGTTGCGGCGGCGAGTGGGCGGTGGGGGGGGGCAATTGTTTTTTTTCTTGTTAGGGGGGGGCGCAACAGAAAAAGTTTGAGAAGCACTGCACTAGGTCAACATTGCCCCATGCAGCCAGGCAATCGGGAAAGGATTTGAAACAAAAGCACATGACACCACTGACCAATGACTAAGCACACACAGGTTTTTAAATGTATTGTAGGGCAGGTTAAAATAACCTGTAGAGGAAGTCAGATTTTATATTGTGTTTCAAAGAGCTATCTATTCTATTACCACTTCTTTTGATCGGATTTTCAGCCCTCAAAACTGAAACATTCTCAGTGCTAACATCAATTGTTTGTCCAGACCATTGAAGTCTTGCATCAGTTTCTTATTTTGCTCAACTTTTTTGTGGTCTTCCAGTTGTCAAAGATTTCCTGCAGAATTTTACAAGAAAGGAATTTGGTGGAAACACTATTGTAGAAGTATTTAGACACAAATAGAAGCTTTGTTATTTGTAAAAACATTGAGTTTTCAAACAAGCATTAGAACTTTCCAGTTATTCTGGGCACTAACTCTTAAATCAGACCAAGCCACAGATTTGGCCGGTCAGTTGGAACACTCCTCTTGTTGCTCTCCAGCCTCGCTCCTTTGTCCAAGTCTGGAGTCATTTGTATCTCCCTACTTGTGGCCACTCATCTATTCAGCAGCTTTGTAATGGCCATGCTTCTTCCTGGCTCCGATTTCAGCTTCTTGCTGCCCTCGCGTGTCACCCAGCCTGTCTGTTGTTTCTAAGGCACAGGAATCAGTCTTTCTGTCCAGGAACATCTGCCTCCTTCACACATACGTGCTCTCACCCTGGTGTAACATCACCTGCTACCTGTGCTTCTTTCTGCATATCGACGTTTTCGTGGTTCTCACACTTGGTTCGCAAAGTCTCAATCAAGGTGCAAAACTTCTCACTTCCTCCTTCTGACTCTCACTTGTTATGACAGGGACAGAGAAACACAACAGGGAGAAGAGAAGGAACACGTCATAGTGACATGTGACCTCTCACCAGGGTCGAAAATGTCTGCCTTTTCCTCAGTGGCACTAAATAAACAAGTTTCATTCTTGTGAGTGAAACTAATAAATAATAGACTGTAAAATATGTTGGGTTTTAGAACAGAAGAATCCAACAATGTATTTGATTCTTTTGAATATTTTGATAAAAATAAAAACAGTTTGGTGAAGAATGAGTGAATGAATGAATGAATGAATGAATGAATGAATGAATGAATGAATGAATGAATGAATGAATGAATGAACTTTTAGACAGTCCCTTAGCATCCCACACTGTACAGCGATGCGTCCCAGTTTTGACATTCAGCAACTTTCTTGTAGGTGCAATTATTATTTTGATTTCCACAACAATATATTCAAAGCAGTTTGGGAATCATCTTGTGAATGAAAAGGGGAACAGTGGAGTGGTGAGATTACAAGGAGTAGATGTGGAGAAGGTGGAGGAGTTCAGATACTTAGGCTCGACTGTTCAGAGCAGTGGAGACTGGAGGAGAAGTGAAGACTATAGTGGAGTCAGAATGGAACAACTGGAGAAAAGAGTCAGGAGTGATCTGAGATAGAAGAGAGTCAGCTAAGGTGGAGGGAAAGGTTTACAGGACAGTGGTGAGACCAGACATGATGGATGGAATAGAGACACTAGGAATAGGTAGAAGACAGGAGACAGAGCTGGAGGTGGAGGAGTTAAAGATGCTGAGGTTCTCTTTGGGAGAGACAAGGATGGACAGGATCAGGAATGAGGTGATTAGAGGGACAACACAGACAGGAAGGTTTGGAGGAAAAGCTAGAGAAGACAGATTGAGATGGTATGCTAGACATGGAGCTACCAGGTAAGAGACGAAGAGGAAGGCCAAAGAGGAGATTTATGGATGCGGTGAGGGAGGACATGGAGGTGGTTGGAGTTGGAGTTGGGGATATGGAGGACAGGGTGAGATGGAAGTTGTTGACTTGCTGTGGCAACCCCTGAAAAACGGGATAAGCCGAAAGAAGAAGAAGTTGCTTTGGGACTCAATGGGTTTCTCGTGCTGTAGTACTGGGGCTAGCAGCAGTTTCAACAGCCACGGCCCAAATCACACCGCTGCGTCCAAAGCTGGAAACCTTCCTTCAGGTCACCATAGAGACATTTGACAAAATTGTGAGACGTTGCCGTTGTTCCTTCTTGGGCAAGTTTTGTGATCGTCTGTAGTTGCCATTCACTGTAGGGCCTGTTGTACAACACCTAGTACTGAGGAAATGACTTTTTTCTACATTGCATTAAGAGCTGTATAATTAATACTCTACTTTATGCCCATGTATATACGTCCGTGGCTGTAAAATTGTGAGTGGCTCAGCATGGTGAGGTGACACAGAAGCTGTGGGAACTACAGGAGGCTGATCTGAATTCACTAATGCTTCCAGATGGAGAGAACATGGAAAGACTTCTAGGCAGCAGCACTCACAGACTTCTTTAACACTAAAGCTCTCCTCCACAAACAAGTGGGGAAAAGTGGAAACTGAATCAATAATTTAAGATGAGACATTTTTGATGAATGCAAAGGACTCTCATCACACTCCAGACCCTCACCGTACAGAACTGATGTTGGCGGCTTGTTGTCGTATGGGTGAATCTGCTATACGTCTCTGTCAGCTGGTAGATGCACTTATTCCCCCATGACTGCTTAGCGTTCTGCAGTGAAAAGCTGTGAGACTTTATGCTTTAAAGCAGTGTTCCCCAACCTTTTTTGCACCACAACCGGTTAAATGTCTCGTACTATTTTCACTGAGCGGTTGTTAAGCTGTGGCAGATACAGATACTTAATAAAATTTAATTTCCAGTGTTCTAAAATATTTTCCTACCTATAAAATCTTCCTACCCAAATTAACTGTGCATGGACACAACAAAGTGCCTCTAACTTTCTGCTACCAGACCGGTATAAAAAGGTAGAATCTTGTATCATTGACTCATTTCGGTTTTATTGTTGTTTCTTTTGTTGTCTTCACTGAGAAAACATTTCCTAGTCAAATATAGTTGAATATATACCCTACAACAGTGTTCCCCTACCTTTTTTGCGTCACAGAAATGTCTGTTCTGGCAAATAAATATCCCTTGATAAAAATTACATTTCCGGTGTGCTGAAATATTTTCCTACCTATAAAATCTTCCTACCTGAATTAAATTTGCATGGGCACAACAAGGATTTCACAAGTGCACACAGCCAATAACTTTCTGCTACCAGACCGGTATAAAAATTGCGTCATTTTGAGTTTATTGTTTTTGTCTTCACTGAGAAAATATTTCCTAATCAAATATAGTTGCATTATAGATTATAGAATCCTAGCCATTCTATTGGTCAGTTCTTTTGTTGATATGGGTATGAATCAAGTGGAAGTAATAGACAGATGGGGCCAAAAGGAAGCATTAATTCTCTGCGACCCGGCACCAGTTCATCCACGGACCGGTACCGGTCCCCGGCCCAGTGGTTGGGGACCACTGCTTTAAAGAATGGATGAATAAAAGCCTAAACTATTGTCCCTCAGAATTTCACTGCCATCTCATTCAACCCACAGCTAAAAGCTCTTCTTTTTAGCACTTCATGACAATTGATTACCAGGGATTTAGCGTATTTGTATAGCACAGCAGATGGTATTAGCATGTACAAGCAAACACACACACACACAGTTGCACGCACACACCAACACATGCAACCAATTATTCTCAAGGCAAAGGCCAGTGATTGGCTGGTTCCTAGGCGTTTAATACCAATGTGGCCTAGTTTGGCTCACAAATGATCAGGATTAGCGCTGCTGCAGCTTTAATGTAGCTTCAGTGATGGTAATCTGTTTTTCTCGACCAAATTAGATATTTTGTCAGAAAAGACAGATTTAAATGTGTTGACTTTACTGTGACTGTCATTAGCCTGAGCTTTTGTAATCTATTATCCTCTCAATTTTTGTGTTGTTTTATAGCTCAATAATCATCGCGATAACACTAATAATAACAGTAAGATGGAAACATAATGCTAATAAAATAATGGTTTTAATAAATATATCAATAAGAAAAAAAGGGGACACCTCAACTTGCGGATGTCTATGCTGTATTCTTTAAAAATATGACATAATGATAATGACTAGTGAGGCTACAATTAACTAACCCAAAAGTGCAACTTAAATTTTCCCTAGCCTTCTGTAGACTACATATGCAGAAAATTTAAAAAAAGCTCATAACTGATCTAATGCAGTGTTCCCCAACCTTTTTTTTTGCGCCATGGGCATGTTCAATGTCTCTTACTATTTTCATGTACCGGTCGTTAAGTTGTGGCAGATAAATACCCCTAATTACCCCGAACTAAAGTTTGATGATACCAGAGCGTTACAAAACAGGAAACATTAATTATTGAAAATATTTAACATTGGGTAATACCAAGCTCTGGGTACGGTAAAGAAAATGGCTAAAGTATTTGCTGTTTTTGAATGTCTCATTTATCGTAGGGCCAGTGTTACCCAACTTTTTTTGTACCACGGAACTGTTGTGGCAGATAAATAACCCTAAATAAAATTAGCTTTCTGGTGTTCTGAAATATTTTCCTACCTATAAAATCTTCCTACCCGAATTAACTGTGCATGCACACAACAAGGGGTTCCCAAGTGCACACAGCCTATAATTTTCTCCTACCAGACCAGTATAAAAGGATAGAATCTTGTATCAATGACTCTGCATCATTTTGAGTTTATTGTTGTTGTCTTCACTAAGAAAATATTTCATTTCCATTCTATTGTTCAGTCCTTTTGTTGATATGGGTATGGATCAAGTATAAGTAATCGCCAGATGGTGCCAGAAGGAAACATTATTTCTCTGCTGCCTGGCACCAATACACCTATGGACCGGTACCGGTCCCCGGCCCAGGGGTTGAGGACCACTGATCTAATTATTTTTCTACAGACCACAGAACTGTATTTGTTTGTCCATCAATTAAGTAAATCAGTAGGCCCATTACCATGATTCCAGTATGCATTATTTGACATTCAGACCCTTGTCCCTTACACCTATCTGCAGCCAGACTCCTCGTCCTCGGTCTCTGCTGTCATTTCAGCTCCCATCCCTATGTACATGTCAACAACCGTGCCCCGAGGCTACGTCTCTCCACTCAACGCTCCTGCCATGTTGCCTAACACCACACAATTATGGTGACGGTGATGCTTTACATGCGTGTTACCAGAACTGTCCCTTAATTTGGGTTGTGTCCTATTTTTCTTGAGTGAAAATATAGGCCGATCCTGATGCCTGTGAGAATGTCTCAGACTATTTATCATTGCATATGAGGCTTTTTTTTTTTTTCTTTTTTTTGAATTCTTTGTTTACCGAAAGCAGACAGACTTAGACAGACAGGGACACACACAACAAAGGTGGACTTTGCTCATCTCCTTATAAATCTTCCTATGGACTCCTATGAAGTATAAATTATGGAGAATATAAACAAAAATCACTGCATATCTCTTTTGTTTGTTAAAGTGTCATAGGGAGAAAGTAGGAGGAATGAGAACTCAGAAAACTCAAGGTTCTCCAGTTAAAATGTACATGTTTGGCCTTTGTTTGGTTAAAAACATCACTGATATTTTGGATGTATACCACATAACACTCAGTGAACTGAAATATAAGGTATGGCTGACCTTCACATATACAGTACATAAAGGGGACCTCATAAACCTAGTGCTCTCTAGACATTCTGTGCAGCGCCACTACTGTAAATAGGGCTATAATGCTGTAAAACTGCAGGAACTTAATTATTGAAAATGAATTATTGTCAACACAAAATTGTATTGATCGTTGGAAATAAAAATACAAAACCATTGCGTCACTCACAGTGCATCACGTCCATCAGTCGTGACAAATATAAAGCAGGAAAAATGGCAAATACAGCAGTAAACAACATACAATCCATGAGGAACTTCTAGAGATTTGTTTCATTGACATTTTGAGATGATCTCAGTGAAATTTACCATACTCCAAAATGTTTTTTTTAGTTGATTTGTAGGGTGTGTTTACTGTTTTTGTTTGGTATTGTTATCTTAGGTATTTTTAGTAGGATTTTCCCCATCAGCTCGACAGGGGCACGGAGATCCTCACATGAATATGTTTGTACGCTTTTAAGAGGAACAGATGAATTGTCAGGCCTGTGGAAGGTTGGGCTGACTCACTCAGTGTCTGACGTCTTGACTGAGAGCTGTCTGTCTGTCAGCCTTTGCATGTGAACTTCAAATCACAGCTCTGCAGCAGCGAGCATGTAGCCGCCAAAGGCAAGGCTTTGCACTGTCATCGGCACCACACGGCTGCCTCTGGGTGCTGTGCCATGTGACATTAGCTGAGATCGATCCTCTCCACACCTCAAGGAGCTGCTGCTGCTGCTACACAGTGTTTTCTCTGATGCTGCAACCACCACCTCAAAGACGAGAAAAGGGAACTCGCTCCCGAGCATGTGTGCAACTGACTGACAATGACCTGATCTTCAGATTTGGGAAACTTTCTTAAGTTTTGCATCTGGGGGGAAAAAAAGAAAAAAAAAATTGTCACAGCCGTCAGGCCAAAGTGCCAATTCTGTCACACGAGACTTCACCAAAAATCCGTCACTTCTTTTTTTTTCTTTTTTTGACAGCAGCCTTTCGATAACAGTGTGTAAACATAAAAAATAGGCCTTTGCCGAGGAATAAATTTTCTGTCAAAAAGTTCCACGTAAAAATAAAAATATCGTACTTAATAAACTTGGTTCTGTCGTTCCTATACTGTAGGCAACACTTGTGTCTTTTTATGCACATTAGCTCAGTAAAAGATGTAATGTAGTATGACTTTGAGAGATGTTTTTCGAAAAAGACAGCTGGTAAAACCATATGGAAGACTGGTGTGATGAAGTCATTTTTTATTGTCGGTCAAACTTGCGACAGAGACGCCGTTTGGGTTTGTTTCACCTAGCGAACAAACATGGGATTTAAAATTTTTGGACTTAATAAACTTGGTTCTGTCGTTCCTATACTGTAGGCAACACTTGTGTCTTTTTATGCACATTAGCTCAGTAAAAGATGTAATGTAGTATGACTTTGAGAGATGTTTTTCGAAAAAGACAGCTGGTAAAACCATATGGAAGACTTGTGTGATGAAGTCATTTTTTATTGTCGGTCAAACTTGCGACAGAGACGCCGTTTGGGTTTGTTTCACCTAGCGAACAAACATGGGATTTAAAATTTTTGGACATCTTGCTACATGATGTTTGGGGCAGCTAACGTTCAGTCTTACCCCCCCCTTTTATACGAAGAGTCCAACACTCTCCTGTGTTGAAGATTCACTCATGCGGAGCTGTTGTTTGACATAATGTTGGACCAGTATGGAAGCTGACTGGGAATATCAGTGCTGATATGTTGTGATACACAGAGGCTGTCACAAAGGTTGCATCCATATGCTGTGCCACTCACTCGTGAAGCTGTGAAATTGGGTTGCATCCCAACTAGCCTGGAGACAGTATCGGCGCTGGCTTCTCTCCGCCCGTGTTTCCCTCCACCTCCTTCTTCTCTCACTCTTTCTCTCTGCTGCTTATCCATCTGAAGCATTTTTCTCATTGTTGGGAAGACAGAACAACTAATGTGGCATTAATAGGGTCGCATCATCGGCATACAGCTTTTTTTCTAACTTTCCTCTCGCGGCGATTCTGCAAGGTTTTTTGTTTATCTTCCTGCGATGCAGACGTAGAAGTGTCTCATAAATCCCTGCAGGCCAACATCTCTTACGTGTAAAGCCTGTCAGTTGATTTCTTTTTAACTAGGGAGGCAAGCGTAGATTGTTGTTTTTGTTTATTTAGTTCTCACAGAAGCAGTGAAATCAAGTTTTGGCAGTGCTCTTTGAATCCAGACATTTCAAAAAGATATGGTCTCTGTCAGAAGGGTTATTTTACTTAGAATATCTGTCTTAGCAGAAGTCTTCAGCAGGAGATTTGCAGTCCCTGGGCAGGTTGTAGGGCCAAAAATCTACCCGGACCATGAGCAGTGTGCCTTATAATACGTTACAACTTATGTGGGGATGTTAGTTGTGTTTACTGACCTTGTACGGCGCTCACTAATCTGTCAAAACTCTTAAATGCTACTTTGGAAATCGACAAAACTGGAATAGCTTGATTGTTACTGTATTCACGAGCTGCAGGGAGTGATACTGTGCTGTTTTTTAGACAGGGCTGAATAGTACGTACTGGGCTTCAATCTAATGTTATCGTGTTTGTATAAGGACCCCAAAAAGCTAGCGGTTTTGTATTTAGAGACATGCTTACGAAGTGGGTGCCAGAACCAAGGCCGCAATCACTGAACAGCTACGTAACAGCAACCAGAACCAGGGTTATCATCGTTAACGAAAACTAACGAAAAAACGAAAACGATCACTGAAAAAAACTCTTCGTTAACTGAAACTAACTAAAACGATCATTAAATAAAAAAACTATAACTAACTAAAACGAAAATGTGTCCTAACAAAACTAACTGAAACTAAGTGAAGAGAGAAATGAACTACCCTTCGTTTTCGTCTTTGTTCGAACCTCGCTAAGAACTAAAACTAAAACTAATTAAAACTAAACTAAAACTAAATATTTTGGACAAAACTAAAACTAGCTAAGACTAAATGAGTTGCTTTTGCGAAAAACTAAAACTAATGTGCTAAAAGGCAAAACTAACTAAAACGAAACTACACTGAAAAATCCAAAACTATTATAACCCTGACCAGAACGATGAAGAATTTGACGGATTGGAACTGAAAGTGGAGTGAACTGAAAATACAAGGGCATTTTGTATTTTTATAATTCTACTGGTCAGCGTTGAAAGTTATTCTGACTAAGAAAAAAGTTTTATCTGATTATTTCGTGACGCCTAATGTCTGATGAGCCTTTTGGTCCTAAAAATACCGTAGTACATGCAAAATAGCCAGCGTAGCTTCTACTTGGCAGTATAGACTCAGTTTAACAGTAATCACTTCATCAGGGCTGGTCGGGGGCCCTTTTTATTGCCGCCCCTGAAAAGAGTTGATGGCTATTAATTAGAGCTGTCAAACAATTAAACGTCTTAATCTTTTTAATGACAGTGTGGCTGTGAATTAATCACGACTAATCATCATTACTCACAATCATAATTAATCACCACTAACAACCATTTCACTTAAATTTGGCTCCATAGGGTCGGTGTATTTTTGTTATGATGGTGCATCTGTGATAGTACCAGCAGAACTAAAAGTTAATTTACAAACTTAAATGAAGCCAGACTACCGTCCCTGGCAGGTCAATTCTGCTAACACAGTGCTCCTCAAAGTGTGGGGCGGGCCCCCCTGGGGGGCGCGGTGCGATGCTGAGGGGGCACGTGTGACCCTGGGAAACATGCTTTTTTTTTTCCGTCCGGCGTACTACAATAAAGTGTAATTGCACATCCTTGTAAGTTGAACTCTTTCTTTTTGTTTTCTTTATGTTAACAAGGATACGATGTTATGCAGTGGTGTAGCTAGAACTATTTTGTAGACAAATGCTATTATTTATAGTTGTGGTGGAGAGTGGGTGGTGTTGGGGGTGCGCAAATTGTTTTCTTCTTGCTAGGGGGGGAGTAACAGAAAATAATTGAGAAACACTGTGCTAACAGAACCATAGTTTTCTGCTGCTGGAACCATAATTTTCTGCTGCTGATACCATAATTTCCCAAAGAATAGCCCGCAGGAATTAATAAAGTTCTATCAATCTAGCTATCTTCTTTTGGCATTCGTGTCAGTCATCTTGTCAGCGTAAAGTTACTATTTTGCAGATAATAAAGTCATTTATCGCATTTTGCGAAATTGCGACGTCTTCATTTAGTTTAACAATTGTTGTCATTTCATTGGCCACTTTCCCACCGCGTTGTTAAGCAGGGCTCCGCCCACTTTGGAATGTTAATTTTGATGTTTAATTTATTCCAGGTACACAATGGCCGTCATTGATCGGTCTTCACTTCTTCTCGTCCCAGTCCCTACTTTATTACACAGTGTGACAAATCAACATCAGTACACTTAAGGACCATATCATCGTCCACCAACGTTCTCTTTCTGGAAACCTGTGCTCACTAAATCAGCATGAGCCATTTTGCTAACAGCTTAAACCATTGCTCCTCAAAGTGTGGGGCGGGCCCCGCTGGGGCGACGCGGTGCAATGCTAAGTGGGGCACGTGTGACCCTGGGGAACATGCTTTTTTTCCCGCCGTACTACAATAAAGTGTAATTGCACATCCTTGTTAAGTTGAACATCCTTGTTTCTTTATTCTTTAACAAGGATATGATGTTATGCAGAGGTGTACCTATAACTATTTTATAGACAAATGCTATTATTTATAGTTGCGTCGGAGAGTGGATGGTGGGGAGGAGGGGCAGGGGTTTTTTTCTTTTTGCTAGGGAGGGCATAACAGAAAATAATTGAGAAACACTGTGCTAACAGAACCATAGTTTTCTGCTGCTGGAACCATAATTTCCCAAAGAATACCCAGGAGGGATTAATAAAGTTCTATTAATCTATCTATCTTCATTTTGACATTCGTGTCAGTCATCTTGTCAGCGTAAAGTTACTATTTTGCAGATAATAAAGTCATTTATCGCATTTTGCAAAATTGCGACGTCTTCATTTACTTTAACAATTGTTGTCATTTCATTGGCCACTTTCCCACCGCGTTGTTAAGCAGGGCTCCGCCCACTTTGGAATGTTAATTTTGATGTTTAATTTATTCCAGGTACACAATGGCCGTCATTGATCGGTCTTCACTTCTTCTCGTCCCAGTCCCTACTTTATTACACAGTGTGACAAATCAACATCAGTACACTTAAGGACCATATCATCGTCCACCAACGTTCTCTTTCTGGAAACCTGTGCTCACTAAATCAGCATGAAATGTAATGCCATTTGCAGTGCAAGTCTCCGACTTGACAGACACACGGGGGAGAAAAAAAAAAAAGTTTTAAACGTCTGTGAGTGTGTTTTTCTTTCTTCTGGCCTTTGAAAGACGCCAGTTAATCTGCTTACCCCTTTAATTGTGAGCAGAGAGGTTGGGCCTCCTCCTGGCCAGAATAAAGCTACTGATCCAGAAGTAAAACGATGACCACCACAGTTATTCCTTCCCTTAGGTTGTCCGGCCCACCCTCCCCCCCAACACACTGAGTTTTCTTTAGCCACACCTCATCTCCTCCTCCTCTGTCATGCCCTCCCCTCGGAGGGAGGGTATGTTGTGAAAGCTCCTTGTTCTGACAATAGACATTTTTGGCCATATGTTGGCTTGACATCTTCATCAGGTTCACAGCAGGTTACCTTAGTTAACTTTCACTCCACTGCCTGATGGGATTTTCTCCCTCTGTTTCTTCAGTCAGCCCAGGCTCAAAGTCTAGACGGCCTCGGAGGCAGGCTCCTCGCAGCCCCGCGTCCACAATGGTCGTATTGTGGATGGTTAGTAGCGGTAGCTTCCTCCCATCACAGCAAACAGGCCAGTGCTAAAACAATGCTTTTGTCCAGGGGCATACGAGGGGGCCTAATCCACTACATACTGTGAAATAAATCTCTCTCTCCGTGAGATGAGAGAGTGAGTGAGAGAAATAGAGTGAATGAAATCACTGCCAAGGAGGTTAGAGTGCAGCAGTTTAACCCCTGGCCAAGAAAGAAGGAGGAGAGGAGGCAAAGGGAGCGAGAGAAAGGAGGAACAAGCAGAGGAAGGCGCTACATCCCTTCATCTCCGGAGCACGGATGGAGGCGAGGGTCCGCCGGTGGCTTTCACAGCCTCTCTTCTCACCAGAGGAGCTGCTGTTCACCATATGGGATTTGGCCTCCCTTAACAAACAGGCCCCCTATTCACTCACAACACACATTCAGTGGCTCATGGAATAAGGTGAAAAAAGTGCATTTTTGATTCCTTTAGAAGAGTGGATGGCCATGAGGGCTCTAAGTCTGTGTTTGATTCACGTAGTATAGAGAATTATAAACTAGACTCTTTCATCTAAATGTGTATTCACACTGGATTTAGGGTTAGGCCTTTTTTTCATTTTTTTTTCTTTTTTTCTTTTACTGAAGTCTCTCGCAGTTTTAAAGGCAGAATCAGGCGCTCAGGCCAGCGTTGAACAGCTTTTCGGCGCTCCTATAGAAAGCCCCCGTACACCCACAGTGCACTCAGCTCTCTGGTTGAATGTCATGTTTATCGTAGGCTTCTGTTTCCCCCCACAGTGAGTTACTTCTGATAAAACTTTGCATCATTCACAGCTAAGTCAGAATCCAAGTTGGGTTCTACTTTTCTAGGTTAGTGACAAAATGGCTTAAAGTTAAATAAGTTTCACTGCAGCTTTGGGCAGCGTGCGTGTGTGTGTGTGTGCGTGCGTGCTTATGACACACAAATGTTGCACGCCAACTTTTTTCTCTTGAAGCCAGCAGCATTAGGGCAGCATTAGGAATGACACTCTCTGCCAACAGCCTCCTTTTAGCCTCCTCAGAAATCCCAAGAAGCAAAGACTTATTTATTTATTTTCTTGCCAAGGCGAAGATACCAGCGTTTTCTCATTTTTGGCCTACTTGGAAGTGCCACCAAATGGATTTATGCAAAAAAAAAAAAGAAAAAAAAAGAGTGATAGAGCAGGCGTGGGTTTTATTATAATTTATTGTTTTCTTTCATTTTTTTTTTGGTGCACACGTAGTATCTGGCTAATTTATTCTGTTTAATCCCATTACTGTGATTCATCCTCCCGAGTAGGTAAGAAGGAATAGCGTCAGTTGAGGGAGAAGAGGTCTGCCTCCCACACGGAGGCATCCATCTTTTTCTCTCCCAAGCCTAGCCTCTTCTCGCCTTCCCCTCCCTCTTCCTCCTCCCACTCCTTCCCCCCGGTTGCCCAGCGCTCAGTTTCCAGCACCCTTCACCTATTAACCTGCCGTTCTCCTCGCTCGTTCTTCCTCCTCAGACATGAAAAGACAGGTGTCTCAGGAATACCCCAAACATTGATTTTTGACCATCTCAACCATCGCCTCTTCCTCCTCTCCCCCTGCCCAGTATTTGTGTCATGGGTCTGGGCTGCTTTCTTGTTGCCCCCGTCCTTACCGTTAAAAGGTCAGCCACACTCGAAGCCCTCGGGGATCAATAGACATGTTACTGTACAGGAAGGAGAAAAAAAAAAAATCTCCTCCTAAGCTTGCCGCGTACCTGTAAACATGCATACATTTGTAAGAACAACACATTTGCACCCGGTCCTGCATTCATTTCCACACGGTGACCAGCGTTCTTGGCTTAAGGGCGTCACTTTCACCCACTTTCATTTCCTGGAGTGTGAATGGAGGAATCTGACTGTGTGTAGGTGATTTCAATTCAATTCTCACCCACCGATCTGTTTACGCCTCACTGGGGAAGCAGGGGTGAAATATTCCATAGGTTTCTTTGTCCCTCGTCCCGTTTAGCTGTTACCACCGTCACATCACATCAACTGGTTTTGTTGTTTTTTTTGACATGGTTTTGATAGATTTTAGTAACTTGTAAGAAATACAAAAACGTACACATTGAGATAAACGTATATATTGTTAGAAAGCTGTGAAGTAGGATGAGGTCCCGTGACCAGTGGAAGCAGAATGATTGGTCGTCACAGCTGAAGGGGTGTGGTTTGAAAGTGCTGGTGTTTTAGACTGACTTCTCGCAGGTTACGGTGCATTTTTGGTTGAATAACGTAACAGTACTCAACCAACTCTTGGCTTAAAGTCAATGTCTCTGTCATTGGTGTGGAACCAATGAGTTCACCTTCTGGGCAGGATTGAATCCTGGTTACAGCGGTTGACTTCCAGTGTGCTCTCCACCTGGAGGAAATACCGTGAGGGGCTGATATGGTGCTGTGTGATTTGGGTGGTGGTCATAGAAAGTGTTGCGCCCGTTGCTGTGGCCTGGCACTTCTCCTTCTTTTTCTGCATCATTATGATCGAAAAACGGGTATAACGAAATGAAATATAAAAATATATAAAAAAAAAATCCTGCAAATAACATCTCACACACACACAAAGGGAATCCGTAACAGAAATATATGTAAAAATAAAGTGGAAGGAAAATTAACATGTTTCAAGAAGGTGCTTAATCATAATAAAAGATGGAATAAAATGTTCCGTTTATATAATTGTATAATTTATTAATTTATTTGTCATCAGAGAGCATTTTTTAGTTGTAGTAGTAGTTGTAGTAGTAGTAGTAGTAGTAGTAGTAGTAGTAGTAGTAGATACTGAACTCAACAACACCTCCAAACCAGTGATGGTGAAAAATAAAAAATGAAAAGTTATTTGCTTGCAACAATGATTTGTTAGTTTCACTCCAAGTTAGGAATTAATAAAAACATTTTAAGGAAAGAAGAAAAGGAAATAAAGGGATGTACTTTTATGTCTTTGCAAGAAAACCTTTCTTCAACATCTGAGAAATGTGTGATTTTAAAATGTGTCTCTATCAAAGCAGCGGAAAGAAATGTTCTCTTCGTAATTCAGTCATGAATTCAATTATATTTCTGTTCACCATCACACTCTGAATGTGTGTGTGTTTGTGGATGAGTGTGTGTGTGTGTGTGTGTGTGTGTGTGTGTGTGTGTTGGTTGCCAGTATGCCCTGAATTGTTGTCCCCCTCACTGTGTCCAGTGTCCACTGTATAATTGCCCAAATAGCCATAGTCATCACCACTGAAGTCACTCACTGTGTGGTTGCCAGTGTCAACTGTATAATTGCCGCCACTGTAGTCACTGTCTCTTATACACATCTGTTAATTAAACACCTCTTCAGTAAAAACACTGCAGTAGTTCAAGTCAGTGTGTTCGGGTTCTTCTTACCGTCTCGTGTCCACTCTGTGTGTCTGTTCTCGGTGGGTTCAGTGGAGTGTGTGTGTGTTTGTGGGTGTGTGTGTGTGTGTGTGTGTGTGTGTGTATTTGTTAAAGGGAGGCTGGATTAACCAGCACAGGATCTGTCATGGTGACATTTGTGTCCCCTGGCGGAGCAGCAGGGTTCCTCTTCACCTCTGTAACCTTCAACTTACAGCCCTTACTCCCTTCTGCCTCCCTCTCCCTCTCCCGTCCACCACACACCCACCACGTCTGCAGGGAGGGGTGTAAGAACACAAGAGAGCATGGAAATAAAATAAAGAAGGGGGCCGGGGGGGTGAGATGGAGGGAACCACAGGCTAGTCAGGAGTACAGCAGAAATAATACATTTCAGTGAAAATCTCCTAATTTTTAAGGCCAAAAAAAAAAAATCCAATTTGGAACTTGGTGTGAGAAAATCAATGACAAGCTCCCTGACAGGGTTTGATTAGTGATTCAAAGTTCTGTCACATTTTCTACAAGAAGATTGTTGTCTCGTTTGCTGTATCTTCAAATATTGTGAGGAATTTACCTGCAAATAAATGAATCCAATGAATAGATCTCAATATTTGAATATCTAACAGCTTGTTAGCTCAACACTCCTGCTAAGATCTTGGATCCTGATAATTTACACTGAAACAAGGCAGTGACGGAAATTTGTGTTATTGAAAATGGCGAGCAATGGCTTTGTAGGGGCAACGTAAATTTCCATATGTAAGAACTTGCGATCCATGTTACTCATGTACAGTAACACAATATTATTCTAGGACACTGTTCCCCAACCTTTTTTGTGCCATGGACCGGTCATCAAGTTGAAAAGAAATGGAATGAAATGAAATAAAATGAATTTTCTGCTGTTCTGAAATATTTTCCTACCTATAAAATCTTCCTACCTAAAATAACTGTGCATGGGCACAACAAGGATTTCTCAAGTGCACACAGCCTATAATTTTATGCTACCAGACCGCTATAAAAAGTTAGAATCCTGTATCAATGACTGTGCGTCATTTTGAGTTTCTTGTTGTTGTCTTCACTGAGAAAATATTTCCTAATCAAATATAGTTGCATTATTGATGATAGAATCCTAGCCATTCTATTGGTCAGTTCTTTTGTTGATATGGGTATGGATCAAGTGGAAGTAATAGACAGATGGGGACAAAAGGAAACATTATTTCTCTGCGCCCCAACACCAATTTACCAATGGACCTGTACCGGTCCCCGGGCCAGTCGTTGGGGACCCCTAATGTAGGACATGAATTGCCGTCTTGTATACTGGCACTTGCCGATCTTGTATACTGGCACTTGAAAAATTATTCGCCAATTTGGTTACCAGTTCGGACTAGATGGCATGTGACCGAGATGGAAAGTTTTAGCACCGTACATCTGAATGATAGAGCAATACATTCTTGATACATTTATTAGAGAATAAATACACAAAAACACCAGGGTTCAAGAAGGTCCCACACTGATACCCTCTGCACTATGGCAGAGAATTAATGCTTCGGTTTTTCCTTAGGGTTTTAGCACCATAACACAAATATAACACCCTTTGTTTGTCTGCTTGACACTGACGACATTTTGCCACCGTCTTCCTGTCAAGTTAACAGCCAACTACAAGGTCGGGCCAAACTCAGAGCAGCAATATACAAGTCAAATATTATTTATTAACGTTTAAATCAATGTTTGACTGCGATTACGTGCCTTGTCTCCAACTTCCAGTTTGGTCAACTATAAGGTACAGTCATGGAAAAAATTATTGGACCACTCTTTCTTTAATTTCTTGTCCATTTAAAAGTTAATCTGGACAAATATAATAACAACAAAAAAGGCTCATAATTAAGTTTAATTTCTGAGCTGATTTCATGTTTTGTGTTCATTGTTTCCCGCAGGTGATAAACCTTTAGTGGAACAAGGCATTAAGATGAGCAAGGAATTGAAGAAAACAGCAGAGTGGTCTAATCATTTACTCCATGACGGTGTAATGTTACTAGAAAAGAAGAACTAGACATGTTTTCTTCTGTAGGTGTCCCTTTATCTTTGTCCTGGATCATTGTCAAACCGTGGTTCCCATCCTCTCACCCAGCAAATAGGCATAAAATGAGCCAAACTGTGGTGGAAGGGGGCGATGGGGTGACGGAGCGGGAGGGTCGTTGGATTTGAGGTTTAAGGCTGTGAGATCGGGTGCCTTTTTTTTCACTACTCTTTCAAGAAGGGGCCCATGAAATTATCCAACAGGATTATGTAAGTCATCATGGATTCTGCTGCGTCCTGTCATGCGTTCATACATTGAATTCCCCTTGTGCGTCTCTCAGAGCAGCACTCCACAGTGTGGGTTACTGCCTATCCCATTCACCACGGCCCTCTCTGGTACTGACTTTCAGTGGTCCTCGATCACGTGCACTAGACAGGATTAGAGACTAAAAAAAAGAAGACTTGTTTCAAGTCGTCATCTGCCTGTGCCCGACGGTTGACTTGAGCATTGCTGCTGCGTAAAAGCTTTGTTGCTCACTCACTTCCGCTCAGCTGGTGGTGCGGAGGCCGAGGTCTGGTGTGTTCATCAGCCCGTAGGTCTTTACTTGACCGTGAACCTGGCATGTAAATGCACGTCTCCTCAGAACATGGCCGTTGCTGCTGAGGTCACGGCGTGACTTTGGAACAGAGGACACCGTGTTTACCAGACATCCTTGTGTTCGTGCTGTGGCCGAAGCTGCTGCTTCCTTTCAACCACCTTTTACGAGACTAAGAAAATTATTCGGGTTTGGGTTTGAAGGCCAGTTAGAAGAAAAGTTTGGAGTGTGCTCACGTTCAAGGAAAGTTAATAAAAATACAAGGCGGGTAGCTCAAGACGGTAGATTAATACGTGGGTTTTACAATTCAATTCTGTTTATTACGTTATTTACGCAATTCATTACATTAAAATTAATGGGTAATTCACTTTGCTTTACGGCCTTTAATCCAGGGGCTTTTCTTAGATTCTTAGTAAAAAATGTTATAATATAATCTTTCCTTACATCAGGGGTCTCAAACTCAAGTAAGTTGAGGGCCACAACCCTTGCTATCATTTCACTGCAGGGCCACATCGGCCTCCAGTGTTCAATACAAAAGAAAAAAAAAATAATAAAAAATTTCCATAGATTCTGTGTAATACAACACTGAACCAGAAGGAGACTGTGGAACAGGGTCAGGATTTACCATAAAATGTGGAGAACAAATCTATTAAATATTATGAATTCTACTTTCACATCAAGGTGGGGGCCGCAATATATCATTCCACGGGCTGCAAATGGCCCACGGGCCGCGAGTTTGAGACCCCTGCTTTACACCATATATAGCCTCTTTGTTCTTTGTTTTACAAAAACTCCAGTCATTAAAAAGGAAAAGGAAATGATACTATTGACAGTTTTGACTCATGGTGCAACAAACCACAAAGAATAATCCCCTCCCACTGAGCTTCACACCTGGAAATGCTACAATATATTTTTAAATATGACAGATACGAGAGATCATTGTAAAGTGTTAACATCAGTAAAGTGACGAGAGACTGGAGTCATAGTAAACTGAAACAAAATTTCGCAAGAACTCGGGAATTTACCTGACGTTGTGTTGAGCCTTACTTTGATTGGTCAACCTGAAATAACTGTCCTCCAGAGATGGCTACGAGCCCTTGAATGATTGATAATCATAATAAGTGGTGCCCAACCACTGGGCCGGGGACCGATACCTGTCCAATGGTGAACAGGTGCCGGACCGCGGAGAAACAATGTTTCCTTTTGGTCCCATCTGTCTATTACTTCCACTTGATCCATACCCATATCAACAAAAGAACTGACCAATAGAATGGCTAGGATTC